>CM060417.1:187305151-187471412 GCA_030545235.1 Helianthus tuberosus
AGTAAAAAACCAGAAACAGAAAAAAAAAAAAAAAAGTAGAAAACATAAAGAGCATCTTTCTCTTTTGTGACTAAAGTTTGAGGTCCAAATCAACATCATCTTCCTTGTGATCTGGTTCTGGTACTTGACCTTGTGATGATTGAGCATTGTCAAGGTGATGGATCTCATGTGTTGGAGTTACAGGAAAGAGGTCAGTTGCCTCTATCCCTTTGCCTCCTCTGGGCTGGATAGAAGAAAAACTAAGATCATGGGTCTTGCTACTACCTCTACTTTCAGTCCTAGAAGTAGAATCAGAACCTTCAGCTGTCAACAAAGATCTTGAATCAGCAATGTTACTGTTGTTACCAAAATGCCTAGCATTACCTCCCATCCTTTTTTTCCTATCAAACAATGAGGACCCAGTCCTTAACATCTTATCATTCTGTCCTACACGTTTACGTTGGCCCGGTTTATGGATCATTGACTCGTATCTCAACCCAAGTGCGGTGGCTAACTTTCCAATGAGAAGATTTGTACAGTTATCTATAGGGCGGTTTGGATCTAGAATTGAAGGCATGTGTGGTAGCTTTGCAGCGAAAGACTGTTGAGGAGCGATAAGTGATGGTCGTAAAAGGTTATTCGTTGCATTAGGGAAAAAATCCAGAGGGGAAGATGATGATGAGCTTTTGAAGGTATTTATGGGGTTTGCCAAAGGATTCTGAGCTAATGAGTTTATGAGAGTATGTGAGGGGTAAGGCAAATGGCACTTAGGTGATGGTCCATTCAGGGTGTTTGTGGGGCTAGCCTTGAGGGTATTTGTGGAGTTAATCATAAGGTATAGAGGTGATGGCCCTTTGAGGGTATATGATGGGCTAGCCAAAGAGGGCCTAGGTGATGGAGCTTTGTGGTTATTTGTGGGGTTAATAAAGGGGTACCTACGTGATGGCCCTTCCAGGGTGTTTGTGGGGGATGGCCTTTTCAAGGTGTTAGTGGGTGATGGCCCTTTCAGGTTATTTGTGGGTTTAGCCACATGAGTTAGAGGGGCACTTGTTACTGCCCCTTCCTGGATATTTGTGGGTTTAGATAACGGATACTTTGGGGTACAAAGTAATAGCTTATCTGTAGTACTACTACTACTAGATGCATCCTTGTGCATTGAGCCAACGTTAGACGATTGCCATTTTATAGCAGCTATCAGATTCGGATTAGATAAAGGAGAGGCCTCAGTTTTGATTGGAAAGTTAACTTTGGGACCCTGATCAACGTTCTCATGATCAGGTATGTCCAGATGAGTCTCCCACTCACCCCTGTGTATCTTTCTATGACCAGCCAACGCTTGTTGACACGAAAACTGGCGCGGGCAAGAGGAGCACTGGTAGTCATTATCAGAGGATGAGCTTGATTTAGAACTAGCCACCACCTTCTGTTTGTTGTTGATTGTTTTGCGGCCATTGGTTGCGATAGGAGCCGGAGATTCATCAGATTCTTCTTTCACCTTATTCTTGCACGCACACTTTCCTTGAACAAGGCCTGAAGAAACATGATTTTTTCCTTCCATAGACTCACACTCACACACACGTAGATGCTTTGTTTAAACTCAAAATGAGGTGGATACTAAACAAGGCTGCACGCTTTCTTATATATACTACAAGGATGAGGATGATGCTCATGAGAAAAAGCAAGCAATGTACGTGGTTCATTCTAAAGGCACCATCATTAACAATGTGATTCAGTGACACACCATTCATGCATAGACAACACCAATATTCAAACTTGGCTTTTACAACAAAAAATAAGCAAGATTTGTGATGCATTATGAATAACCACACTAACATCACATGTTTAGTCATACAAACGTGACAACTCAAATACTTAACTTTTTACAATTTGTAACGGAAGTATATATCTTAGGACTTTGCTTTGACCGTGTGAATTTCATGTGTTTAGGATAAAAACAGAGAAATATAATGATAAAAGTCATGAAACCAACTCAGAGATAACTACAAAAAGATTACGAATTAATGTTAAAGCTTGTTATAAAATAATAATAATAATAATAACAACAACGACAACAACTACAATAATAATAATAATAATAATAATAATAATAATAATAATAATAATAATAATAATAATAATCTATTATGTATATTAAAACAATACATTTTGGTGCCACTTGGCATAAACTTAATACACTAATTGCCACCTGGCAACTTAATAGTCCTCTCAATATTGATTTGAGCGGCAACTTAATATTCCATTTGCTTCTTTCATACGCTTCTTCTCTACAATACTCTATCACCGACTTTCAAAATTGAAACAAACCCTAATTCTCGCTGCCTTCCTTTCTGTCCATTGCCTGTGTTCTTTCACCTTTTATCACTCCTTTTCTTTAAAACCATCAATTTTTGTTATTTTTTCTGATACTATAGTTCATATTTGTTTTGTAGTTGTCAGATCTGCTCATACTCGCATTCGAGGATCCATTCCATGGAAGCTTTATGGCGATTTCTGTAATCAGCGATTTCTTCGTGGCGATATCTTGGGCGGGCGATTATTAGCCTCAATAACAGAGATAGTTCATCTCACGGTAAGAATTTCTAATTTTTTTTTTATTAAGTTGTTCATCATTCTTTCCCATTCTCCTGTTGGGAATTCTATTCAATATACCCCTAAAACAATTATTAGGGTCAATTATAGATAACCAATTTCAATTTATGGCCCTTAAAATGATTTTTGTATTATCAGTTAATGTTTCAAGTGTTTTCTGTTAATCTGTTTTGATTGAATGATTTTGGTGAAGTACGAGAAGACGGAGGGTTCCGGTGACGAAATTTGGAATGATATGGTAAATTACGTGTTAATTTTTTTATGAATTTGTTATACATGAATGATTGTTGTGTGTTAATCGATAGCATTATCTGATTTGTGTGTTTATATTTCAGTTTCTGAATTTAATTATATGTCTATTTTTCTGTGAATTAAGATGAACTTAAAAGGTTGTTTAGTCATCACTTTGTCTTTTTGTATCCTGTAAATTTAACATAATGATTTTCTTTTCTGTGATGATTTTGATTTTGTTGCGCTCAGTGGCGGATCTAGAAACGAAACTAAGCCGTAACGTTTTATAAATAAGCCGTAACGAAATCGAAAAAACGTCAAATTTTTCCAAAATTTACACTAATTTTTCCAAATTTTTCCACGCCAAGCCGTAGCGGAGGTTGCCCCCCGGTAAGCCTTATGTCCGCCACTGGTTGCGCTGTAGAATTTTTATAATTTGTTGTTATCTATTTTTTATTATTTTTAGAGATGATCTGTTCACTTTTACTTGGTCTATATGATTTCTGTAAAGAATTTGTTAGTTTAGCATTCAGTTGGTAGATTTATGTTAGCTAATGTTACATTGTTTCGAAGATATTCTTCCATATTTCATTAAATATTGAAGGTTTTGTATGGAAATAAATCTAATGAACAGATATGGCCTATTGTAAGAATCTAATGAGATAACTGTTGAATTTCTTGTGGAAATTTCTGTATTATTTCCTTAATAATATGTTTATGATCTTGAATCTGTATGTCGGTTGATATATGATCATGTATTGATGTATTATTATTTTTTTTCTAGGGGGAAGGAAGGATTTGTTTCTCAAGAGAAGCGAAGCTAGAATTTTTGAAGCATAAGAGGCTTCAGCGAATTAAAGCAGGCACATTAAATGATAGTGCACCTGTGATGAACATAACGACTAGAAGCAGTGGAGATTCTTTAAGAGGTTCTGCACCCTGTGGTGTGAGATCATTTAGAAATCCAGATATATCTACACGATCTGGGTGTGTTATAAATGGGAGAGATACTATGTCAAAGCCAAAGGTTGAGAAATTTGACACAACTGATCTTGATTGGACTGATCTTGATTTCTGTAATCAGCGATTTCTTCGTGGCGATATCTTGGACGGGCGATTATTAGCCTCAATAACAGAGATAGTTCATCTCACGGTAAGAATTTCTAATTTTTTTTTATTAAGTTGTTCATCATTCTTTCCCATTCTCCTGTTGGGAATTCTATTCAATATACCCCTAAAACAATTATTAGGGTCAATTATAGATAACCAATTTCAATTTATGGCCCTTAAAATGATTTTTGTATTATCAGTTAATGTTTCAAGTGGTGGTACTTGGAGAAAGATGCGGAGGAAGTTGTTGATGAGGCAAATGATAATTTTTCCAGAAAAGGGAAGACGAGTGATATTTTCTCGATTTTGAAAGGGATTGTTTAGGTTATACACTGATGATTTTGAGAAGAGATTGCGATACATATCTAAAGAAGAGGCTACTATTCTTACTAGAATGAAGAAACGATCTACCAGATGGAGGAAAACTGCTAGGTATCTCATTGTATCTTTTGTTCTTCTTAAGGTAATATAATATTTAGTGTTTGACTTGGTTGGCGACCATGCTTTTAGTGTTTAGTGTCTTATTATGCTATGTTTGTGATTGCAGATGGTGATTTCATGTTTATTGATGGGATGTTATACAATTACTTTGGGGAATGGAGTCACAAAGCTTCAGGTATGAAGCAACAAATACATGAGTTTTTGTGTGAATTGGGACTTTTGAATTGCTTAAATGTCTTTTTGTATATTACTATTAATGTTTTGATTAATCCAAATGGGAATTTCATGAAATCGGTTAAGTATGATGACCTGGTCCACTCAATTTCATACAAGTATGAAAATTTTGTATGCTCTGTTCATAAAAGGGCATGATTTTGGGTCCACATAGTATTTAGAAACTATTGGCATGTTTAGTTTAGGCTATGTGGTTATCTTTAAATTGTTCATGTCCAACAAAAAGAGACTTTTTTCATCGACTAGAAAAGGCGCGAGTGGCGTTGTACCGGTGGCAGAGGCGTTTCCAGCCAATCAGAGTGATACCAGTTTCAAGTTGGCTCAACTTTCTGAAAATCATTGGTCACCTGAGCTGATGCATACCCTACTTATGACCTCTTATGCTTCTTTATTTATAAATAAATAAATATATTAGTATTATAATAATTTAGTTTTATTCATCATATTATGTCATATTCGATGCATTTTATATATATACAAGACTAAATAAAAGGAAAAACAGAATGTTTATAGGGCCACCCGACCCATTTGCTTTGACCCATGTTAGAAGTTATTCGCCATTAAACCAAACCATTGTGACCCAGTACCCAAACAATCCATTTAACCACCTCTTATGGTATTCTAATGAGGATTAAATTGTTCAGGTGCAACAAGAAGAGACTTTTTGATGCAGATGCTTCTACAATGCATAAGCGAACGCTTTAACCCACCGGCACAACGCGAGGGGTATGACCAAAGCTCTGTTCTGTTTTACCATATGACCAAAAATTACACAAACTTAGAGTAACTTTTGCATTTTTTTTTTTGTAATTTTAGTCCTGCCAAAGCTCTGTTCTGTTTTTAAACTAACTTAGCGAACGCTTTGTCCCATCAGCGCATCGTGCGGCGGACAAATTATATATCCTAAAAATCAAAGTTGCTCTCGCTCACCATATAAAGCTGAGAAATATAGCTGTAAATGGCTGCAAAAAATTGGTCGTAGAGTGCTGGGAATTATATCGGTACAGGGCTGGAATATTTTTGTTGTATTGGAGAAGATAATGTGTGGTATCTTCAGTCAAAGGAATGTACATCATTAGTTTGATACTCCGATGACCTAGGGATGGTGGTGTTCTAATGGTAATGCGCTTTGGATTGAGTAACACTACCGGTAGCCACCGACAATTTGAAGAAGCTGATCGGAGGCATCGAGGGGCGATCTATGGCATTCTCTGGTAGTCTCCGCTTCGGTAAACATATAATGTTCGATACACATGTAAGTTGCAATTTATTTTTTGTATGTGAGAATCGATAATTATATGGACATTAACCAGATTGTGCTTTTGAAGCGAGCATTTTTTGATGATCTACATGGGCTTCAATGCCAATAGATATTATATATTTGTGTTTAAGCCACCCGCGAAACTCGCGGGATCTTAAGCTAGTAATAATAATAAAGAACTTCACTGTCTTTTTGGGTTTAATATTACTTTCGTTATACTTTAGAAACATTTAATTGTTTTCTTTTTCACAATGTAAATGATAATATTCAATTTCAGACTAACGTAATAATTTAATTGCAACATTCAGTTTATTTTCTTTTTCCAACAATTAATGGTAATATAATATCTAACAATAAACGAATAATTAATGGGAACATTATTTTATAATAATAATAATAATAATAATAATAATAATAATAATAATAGTATTTTCTAAACCACTATAGTATTTATATTTTCTTTTATTTGCGTTTTCTTTATGTTTATTTACGCTATGTTTAATTTTTTTAGTTTTAAAATTTTAATGTTTAAAATTCTACTTGGATATCTTAACTATATTTAAATACTTTAATATATTTAATTATTACAAATATAGTTATTATTTTAAATATATTTTAATAATACGAAATAAAAGAAATGTAGGGGGGGATATTCCACGGTCCTCCCAACCGCCGGAGTGTGACACTCCGCAGTTTAGCTTAGTCCCATAGCCACCTGGGGGTTAATACCCTATACCGAGTCGATCCGTTTCCCCGTGGAAGAGGTGGGTGGCTGGTTACCATCCCTGGAGTCGAACCCGGGTCTCTGGGGAGAGAAAGGGTGGGACTGGCCAACTGGGCTACCCCAGTTGGTTAAATAAAAGAAATGTATCAATTATAAAAAAGAGTTTTAGTATTAAATAATTGTAAAAAATGGTGATTATGTGGAAATTTAAGTATTGGTAAATATGTTTGTAGGCTTTGAGAGAAAATAAGTATTTTTATGCATTTTTGAAAGTACAACTAGGCATGTTTGAGAGTGCATTTTGCTCCTTGCATTTCATTGATAACTAGTATTAACCATCCCCGCGTTGTGGCGGGGACGAACACTAATTCCACACTACTATCAGCGACCATCAACAATGAAGTTGCAGCGTGTTACTACGAAGAAATTAAACCGAAACGTAAAACATATAAAAAAAATAACTACGTCGATTTAGGACCCGAGCGTTACGATTAACCTGTCAAACGAAAAAAAATAGACGACGTAAAATCGTTTAACCACACACGCACGTTGCGCCGTGTTTACTCACAAAATTATTTATAGTATTTAAATGAAATACAAATTTGTCTTTAGTGGATACAACCCACTAAGCACTATTTGACAAATCATAATGCATAGATATGTTGCAAATTATATACCCCCATGTTATGGTGGGGGCGTAAAACCGTGCTAAGTAGCTCCAATATTATATCACCGTGAACGACCATCAACACCAAAAAGGTTCGTGTAATAAAAGAAATAAAAAACGAAATATAAAACCGAATGAAAAGTAGATGATGAAACAATGTTGAACCACACACTCTAAATGTAAAACATAGAAAACAATAACTAAGTTGTTCTAGAACCGTGCGCTGCGAAGGGATGTTAAACAGGAAAACTACGCATAAAAACATTGGATCATACGCGCTCGTTGTAGCATGTTAACTCGCAAAATTAAATTCGACCAAAACATAATACAAAAAATCTGTATGAGGTTAAAAGTGATTGGTTAAAATGTAAAACATATAAATGTATAGGGTTAAGAGTAAAAAAATTAAAGATAAAAAAGGAAGAAAAAAAAAGTGAGTACAACCCACCAAACATATGAGTACAACCCCTTATTCCTACAAATGTTAATTTGTATGTGCTTAAAGTGATTTATGGTTAAAATAAAACAAATTAAAGATAAAAGAACAAAAATATGAGTACAACTCATCAAACTTATAGTGCAATCCTTCATGCCAACATATGTTACAAATTGATATTGTATAAATTATATAAACTAGTTGGTTTTCCCCCGCGCTATGCGGCGGTAATTTAGTTAGTATCAGTTTCGTTGAGTTCGTTTCGATACCGATACTCGCTATAGTAACTGAAAGAGAAAACTAAAGAAATAAAGTCGCGATATTGTCGCATCTTATACATCAATCAAAAACCTTAAAAACGAATACCGGTTTTTGATATTGTCGATATCGCCATATCAGTACCGATTTTATTTGGTTGAAATCGATTAGATTCGTTACATATCGAGACTCGTATAGTTTACAATGTTATTTGGTCGAAAATGATTAGATGCGTCACATATCAAGACACGTATAGTTTACAATAAAAAATACATTTTTAATACTCTTATCGGCACTCATATAAATACAATACAAAAAATATGTTGTTTTGAATAAAAATATGTAAATGCAATACATCGTCGGTTCCGGTTCTATTTGGTATGATAGCGGCACGATATCCATTTTAATGAAAATTTATATCACAATGTTTAAAAAGTATAGTTACAGAGTTAGATTAAAAAAAACCAACATGAGCAAGTTACTAAAAAATAAACATAATGATAAATAATCTTTTATTAAAAAACTTATAAAGAATGTTTAAAAAAATTGAAAACACTATTCATCGCAAATTCAAAATATCAATTTTAATGAAAATTTATATCACAATGTTTAAAAAGTATAGTTACAGAATTAGATTAAAAAAAACCAACATGAGCAAGTTACTAAAAAATAAACTAAATGATAAATAATCTTTTATTAAAAAACTTATAAAGAATGTTTAAAAAATTAAAAACACTATTCATCGCGAATTCAAATTAATATGTATAATAGTCTAAGGGAAGGTTCACTAGTGAACCAAAAAAAAACCACTAATTTTTACATAGACAAAAAAAAACATGTTTCCATAATATTTTTACATAGACAAAAAAAAACATGTTTACATAATACTTTTGAGATTTTGAATATAAACACATATAGAAGTCATTTAAATAAAAAAAATATTTTTAAACACTTTTTTTCCTTTATAACTGTTTTTAAACTGTTTTTAATTTTTATTTTAAATATTTTTATTGAAACAACTTCTTCATGTATTTATATGCAAAAGTTCCAAAAATAGATAAAAATGATTTTTTTTACATGTAAAATGAAACTTTTATAAGTTTTACCAATGGTTTCTCAATTTCTCATTTTTTATGGTTCAATTCCCTAGTGAACTCACCTCAATAAATATATTACTACAGTTAGACCATCCGATGTGGGCTAGCGTCCCATGCCACGACACCCTTATGGTGCCCCAAACACTACCCCGTGGGCGCTATGGGAAGTTAGCCATCCCTTTAATGAGCGCCAAAGGAGACAACATGTGGAGCCTATTGATTCCCGCCGATCAGAATTATTCCTTTTATGATTTCATTCTTTTTTTTTTTTTGTATATTATTTTAAAGGGGATATTATCCCACACGGTGTAAATTAACGATAAAGTCTCTCGTTTATGTGCCACATACGTAAGACTAATGTGGCGTGATAAAGCTTCTAGAAGTTTTATCCACACCAAACACCACACAACCTTACTGTTAGAATCAAACATATATTTCCAAGGAAAGAATGTGAACTTTGTCACATGTTTTTCTACTTGTAAGAATTATGGCATGTTTGATGGTATGATGGTATCAAAATTATAACTATAATTAAATTGTTTTCGAACAATAAATAATTAAATATGTTTTTGGTAATCTTGTAAATGCATACCTTATTCATATCTGTGTATTCACATTATAACGTTTTTAAAGCCCTGATATAAATCATTAGCACTAAAAACTTTTAATATAAATCATTTGCTACAAAAACTTGTAATATAAAAACTAATGACACAACAAAACTATGATTCTTTTGTTCTATAATGTTGTGTCAAGTTCGACGAACTGATTACTCCTCGACTACTCGACTTGCTAGCATCGGATGGGTTGTGCGTAAAAGACAAGAATTAAGTACTATTAATGTGATACAATTAAGAGGAATACATTTTTTTCTAATCTTAAATATCATCACGATTTATTAATATTACTCCTTGCTAAGTCATTGGCTACCGTTCTTAAGGGATATGGTGTGGTGATAAACTGTCTCCCCTCTATTCATGATATGGATATTCAAATCCAACAAGATGTAGGTATATAAGTATTTCAGGAGTAGATTAGTTTGTCGTTGAACAAAGTCATTAGCTACCATTATATACACTACATACTACAAATATGTTACCTAAAAGAACGGTTTTCTAAAATTCATTATCTGTCGCACAAATTAATGCAGCCCATTTTTAGCAAGCAACTCGATTCTATTAGAGAACCAAATATAAAGTCCTACTATGTAGAAGAAACGAGCGTAAGTTGTTGACATGATTAGGGTTTGCAAGCAACCGGGTTCTATAACATTACAGTGCACATTTTTTTGTTACCAAACGACAACCTTTTTAAAGCTTATAGTCAAGTGACCTAGCTTTCGATTCACAATGCCAATGGTGGTTGTTATACCCCTCCACTGACGACATGTGATTTGGTAAGTTGCGTTTGTGAAAGAATCAGGTCTTATTTGTTAAACACTTGGTAAAGAAAACGAGTTATATTTATGTAAAATCCACATTAGGATAGAGGTGACTTGTCACTTACACAGAAATTAGAAAATCAAACGTCATTCCATAAATGTAAAATCTTTACAATAAGCCCAAAGAATTTCAAAATATATTTCACTACATGTATTGTTACAAAGGTGTACTTTAACTCTCGAGCATTTTTCTTCATCGTCCTCACAATCCCCGATAACCGAACATACAAGAAACAAAGTAAGCTCTAGAAAATTACCCAGTGAGCGGTGATGAGTAATAGTGATATGTTATCTTAAATATATAATGGTTTTTAGATACAAAATATGAAATCATATAACAATAATTTTGTTTGAATAAGAAGCAAACAAATTTATTTGTGGTTAAATAAAATCATTCACAGTTCAAAGCCATAAAAAATATCATGAATGGGAGAGACGAAGTGTCCGCGATCAAACCATAGAGAATTCTCGATGACTTGAGTGCTTGAGGCGGACACAATCAGTGAAAAAGATTTCTGATTTGTTCTAACTTTTGATGCAACTATGGCCATGTTTGGTTTAGCTTTTCAAAACAACTTATAACTTTTTGGAAAAGTTAGTAAGTCACAATGAAGTGACTTATTGACTTTTCCCCTCACATAAGAATTCCATGCCAAATATCTTTTAACTTTTTAAAAAGTCAATAAGCTAATAAGTAACTAAAATAAGCAATCCCAAACACCCCCTATGTAAGGGCTGCCGGATTAATGCTATGAGCAGAAAGTGAGGTTTTGAAAGCAGAATAGAGATACATCAACAATATGAAACGGTAACAAAAAAATAATTACACTGAGTGCCATTTATTTCTTAAAGCCATGAGTTGCTGGAGAACTTCTCTTGGTGTGATGAGTAGTTCACCTCTTTCCCATTCACTTATTTCCTTTTTTCCTTGCATATTCTTTGTTTTATTAAGAAGATAATATCTATATAAGTTCTAAGGGTTCATAAATTTGTTAAGATTGTTACAACATATAAATACTTAAAAATTAATTCTACTTTCCAAGTATTTATGATCCCAAATAAATGTATATTTTTTATTCCACATTATTGTCATTGTTATTTATTGAAGTTTTTAAGTAGCGACGAGTTACAATCTACTTGTCAAATAGGTATTCGTTGTTTTTCTTGTATATTTATGCTATCATAATAACAACGTTATATAGAGGTAGTATAGGTGGAAAACTCATTTGAGTTGCGAAAACTACGAAAACCCTTTGACTTATGTAACAACCGTTTATTTTTTAAATTGGGTCATGTAATATACATAGTTTGAACATTTTTAGCCAAAAACCCCAAAAAGCGTTGGGTAGTTTTTTTTTTTTTTGAAAAAAGAGTTTTAATTTGTTGTGTAACATGTGTTACAAATTGTGTACCATATATGTATAACATTTTCTACTATTACATATCCGGTACACACTTTTGTAACATCTATTACATAAAAAATTATTTTAAAAAATTACTTGACACTTTTTTGGGTTTTTCTATTTGCTCAAAACGTTCAAAAATATGTATACTACATGCCCTATTTTTTTAGAAAAAAAAATAGTTACATAAGTTTTACAAAAGGTTTTCATAGTTTTCGCAACTCAAGTGAGTTTTCATTTTAGCCTCCCTGCGTTATATATTTTCATGTGAATCTAAACTATAATTATTATTTAGTTATAAATTATGTTATAGGCATGCAGTTCTAAGAGTTACAATGGTTGGGTTTATGTGTGTTATACGGAGAAATCCTATGTGAGTTGTAGAAACTCTGGAAACCTATTGGATGGACATAATGTTGCCACATGCTACACTTTTTCGATGCAATATTTTTACTGACACGTGCAATATTTTCTGACACTGACACATTTTTCGTAACAGTGGAGAGAGCAGATGGAATATGTTACATTTTTTTAGTTGTTCACATTTTTTGTAACTCTTCTGTAACACATTTTTATTGTGTTTTGGTGGGGAATATCTTGAGTTACTTGAATCCATTATGCTTAGCGTTGTATAAAACTTGAAAGGGTGGGGAATGTCTTGATGTTATAAAGTTTGTTCTTAGTTTGGGTGAAGAAGGAGAATATAAATTTTTTCAAGAAACTCTAATATGTAAGCTATGATGTTACATTTAAGGAGGTATTTAAAGATCTGATTTCTCATACACGAGGTGGTCAAGAGCACAGTGTGTGCTACAAGTGTGTCACAATATCCAATTTTTTTTCCAATTATGTCTAAAAAACAACTACTAGGCCACTTTACTATCTTCAGATTGTGCACACACATTAAAGTCAGATGATCTGGTTTGTTAATTGTGGCAATTTTTCCTCAATTTCTTTATTTTCCTAACGTGTGAGCGAAATGCCAGAGTACACACGTGATATTTATGAAACATGAATATAACATGTGAGTATATATGTCACACGATTCACAATTTATAAAGTAGCTTTGTGGACACGATTTTCTGGATTTGCGTATCCTAGTTGCCCGAAAGAGGTCACACTATCTGCAATTTATAAAGTAGCATTTCCGAGCTTCTTTTTCCTTTTTGTCTCTTCATAACTTTCGATATTTACCTCTGATCCATGTTAATTGCAAAACCATGAACTTTCTTAAAGATAATGGCTTGTCTAACTCAAAGTGTTTTTTTAGTAGAATACACAACAAAAGCATATATATAATATACACTGATTAAGCATACCTGTTGTGTTTGTAAAAACACATTGTAAATGTATGAGTTTTGTATATGTTTTCGTAGTTTAAACGCGTCGTTTTGTATCTTTATGTTGTACTTATTGCGTGTATGGTTTTATAAGTTTAATGGTTGCTAAACGAGGTAAAAGGAGCATATTAGCAGGAAAGTTGGGTTTTGCAGGTCGAGTCAGTTCTCAAAATACAAGTTCTGGAAACAGGTCTCCTTCGTGACACGCGAAGGAGCATTAGGGGCATGTCGCATGGCGCGACATAGCTAAAGTCAACAAAAGTCAAATCGGTCCTCGTCACGCCACGCGACAGGGTAATAGGATCCTGGCGCGCTGTAACACCCTTAATATTTAGACGGAATTTAATTAATAATTATAATAAATAATACTAATCAGAGTTTACAAAAACTTTTCGTATTTAAAGACCATACATACTTGTTGTAATACCCAAAACAAACGTAAGATAGTGCCTAACAAGTTTAAAGTTAACCCTTACTAGTCAACGAACAACTAGTTTAAAGGATTCAAAACACGATTAACAAAGGTATTTACAACATGATTAAAGTCTAGACAAGATTAAGTTTGGTGCGGAAGCTTCAAAATGCGTGTTCGGTTCTTGACTACGTACTTGATCACCATCCGGGAGGATCTCACCCATACCTAGGGTCAAACAACTAAAAACATTAGTTTTGACATTAGTATAGCATATATATACAAATTCCGACATCGAAAAGTGAACTAAAAATACAAGTTTTTCTGGGCTCCACCGTAACTTACGGTGTCTACCGTAAGTTACGGTAGACCCTAAATGACTCTGGTTCTGCCGTAACACAGGAACGACCCACCGTAACACTTTTGATCTCCACCGTAAATTACGGTGTAGACCGTAATTTACGGTGGACACTGGGAATCTGCCATTTGACTATTTTGTGAATTTTGCTCTAATTCGCATATCGTTTTAGGCTATTTCCTTCCTGTATGTCTATAAGTTTATTACGGACATGATCGTTTTGTTTATCAAACCAATATTTGTCTAACCGATCATTCGGTTACAAGTTTCTATACTTGCATTTGCTCGATGCATTCTAACTATAAGTATATATTTCAACTTTCTTATTCTAACCTTTTAGATGCCTTTACCCAAGTTCCCGGGCTGGTACATCTTGGTATGTTTACGTTGTTCATGGCTTTATGTTGCATTGGAACTAAAAGCCCGTTTCCTCGGAATTCAACATTCCGTTCCAAACGACACATTTTATTGACCTAGTGTTTGACCCGTTAACACGGGTTCGTAGACTTAAATTAACATAACCAATTTATTGGTGTGGTACCATACATCACTTAGCGAGGTATGAAACTTTCAAGTTTCTACTTCCGTGATTCCTTTACAATCTTTATTTTGACCCGTTTGGCTATCTAGTGAAGACCATCACTTAATTGACAAGCCAAACCCAATTCTAAATCTTTATTTTGACCCATTTGATGGTCTAGTGAACTTCGCCACTTTAACAACACATCAAACGCGTCCTTTACACTACAACATCATTGATACACAAAGAAAACCAAACATTTACATAATGTAATGAGATTGAAGTCACGCACCTTTAAAGCACACCTTTTCCGCGTGTATTGTCACGGGCCCCAACCCGGTTTGACCCGTTTCAGGAGCCGCGGGACAGAAAATCCCGTGGTATTAATTTAACAGCGGAAGTTTTCATCAGGATCTTTTTAAAACTGCAATTTCCCGATTATTTTATTTCACAACTCGGAATAAAATCCCGGTAATTTACAATCATAAGATTTCACGGAGAAATCTTTTATTTTACAAAACATGTTTCTTTATTTTATATTGAGCCACTTCCTTAAGCTTGTAGTGCTTCTCGGCACTTTTCCTTGATCACAACAGATCACCTGAAACATGTTTGAAAAAGGTTTTTGTCAGCGGGAAATACTGAGTGAATCATTCTTTTTACTAAAACGACTCTTTTGTTATAATTTACAGTATTAAGAGCGATTACAAGGTTTCTGATATCAAACCAACTACCCACGGTATTTGTCACTCGACCGGATCAGTGACTATGGTCATATCCCCCATTGGGTGCCCCAATGGTGACGATTATCAAGTAATGTATACAAAACCCCACATACCGGCTGTACGTTTGGTGATTACAAAGACTTAATCCCTGTAATTATAACTTTGAAATAAACATGCTTTTGTAAATAGATTTGATAAAAAGAGAATGACTCACATTGCAGATTTATTTTGAGTAGAGCCTAGCCTACTGATTAGCCTTTTAACCTAATTTAATAACATGCACACAACTTGGTTAGTAACTTAATACAGCATTTACGATAACTCACGAGATTAAACCCTCACATCGAATGACAAAGTGCGATACTTAAACATCCATTGAATTAACAACGAATGACAAAGCATAAACCCTAATGTGGGCAGCACTTAAACATCCATTGGATAGTTTAATCGATCGGACATTGAATCGTATCAGCGATCGAGTTATTACCCTGATTGCGACAGCACTTCGTGATTTGTGTGTGTGTTTTGGACTATTTATGTTATAACTCAGTGTACGTAATGAGAATTTACGTCGTTCAAGTGCCCAAATTCCAGTCCCAAAGTCCCCTATTTATACACGAATTTTGACACCCCTCGTGTGACGCGAGGGGTACCCCTCTGGGCGTCGCGTGGCGCGAGGGGTCACCTATGTTCATAGGGTAGCTTCGTGTGTGTGTAGGCTTGCTGAGTCGACAGTTTCGTAAAATTCAATTTTGACAACGTTTTATATGGATAATCGTAACTAGGGTTTTACCCCCCCCCCCCCCCGAGTTTTAGGGGCCCTAATCCTGATTCTGATTATTCTGAAATTTTTAGGGTTTGTGCAGAATCACTTGGGTGTCTCAATTAGGGTTTCCTATTGGACAATTAATATAATAATTAGGACTTTTTAATGAGAGTTGTTACATTGTCCCCACCTTAATAAAAAATCTCGTCCTCGAGATTTACTGGAATAAATGAGGATACTTTCGCTTCATTTCTGATTCCAGCTCCCAAGTGTATTCAGCTCCTCTCTTTGAATCCCACTTGACTTTGACAAGTACTAGTTGTTTGTGTTTGAGAAATTTGATCTTTCGATCTTCTATTTGTAATGGCTTCTCCACAAACTTTAACTTTTCGTTTACCTCTATATCTCGAAGAGGTACTACCAGTGATTCGTTTGATAGGCATTTCTTGAGATTGGATACATGAAATACATCATGTACTCCAGCTAGTTCTTCTGGTAGTTGTAAACGATAAGCAACTGGTCCTATACGTTGGATTACTAGAAATGGTCCTACGTATCGTGGACTTAACTTTCCTTTCTTACCAAATCGGACTATTCCTTTCCAAGTTGAAACTTTTAATAATACTCTATCTCCGACTTGAAATTCCAGTGCCGATTATCGGCATAACTCTTTTGACGATCCCGAGCAGTCTTTAATCTTTCCTTGATTTGAGTAATCTTGTCGGTCGTCTCTTGCACTATTTCAGGACCTGACAATTGACTTTCTCCTATTTCTGCCCAACAAACTGGAGTTCTTCACTTTCTTCCATATAGTGCCTCGAATGGGGCAGTTTCAATACTTGAATGATAACTATTGTTATAGGAGAATTCAATTAGAGGTAAGTGATCGTCCCAATTTCCACCAAAATCTATCACACATGCTCTAAGCATGTCTTCCAGAGTTTGGATTGTCCTTTCACTTTGTCCGTCAGTCTGAGGATGATATGCAGTGCTTAGGTTTAGTCGAGTTCCCATTGCTTCTTGGAAACTTTTCCAGAAGTGGGAAGTGAAACGACTATCTCTATCTGAAACAATGGAGAGTGGAACTCCATGTAGAGATACAACTTCATCTACATATAACTTTGCCAATCTTTCCATGCTAAAGGTTTCTTTCATTGGTAGAAAGTGAGCAGATTTGGTTAATCGATCCACAATTACCCAAATCGCGTCATTACCTTTTCTGGTTTTGGGTAACTTAGTAACAAAATCCATTGTTATGAGTTCCCATTTCCATACAGGCATTTCTAACTGTTGTAGTAGACCTGAAGGTTTCTGGTGTTCTGCCTTAACTTGTGAACAAGTAAGACACTTAGAAACATATCTAACTATATCTTTCTTCATGCCTATCCACCAAAAAATATTTCTTAAATCTTGATACATCTTATTGTTTCCTGGGTGCATGGTATACCTAGATTTATGGGCTTCTTCTAAAATCTTATTTCTTAATTCCCCATGCTTAGGTACCCAAATTCTACTTTTGTGGAATCTCCAAATTCCATCAGCTCCTTGTTCTAATTCTTTTAAGTATCCTTTCATTCCTTCATCATCATCCTTAATTGCTACTTCTTGAACATTCTTCAATTTTTCCATTAAATCTAATTGTAGATTTAATCTAAGAGCACGAACCCTTCGTTGTTTCTCATGGTACTTACGACTTAAGGCGTCTGCAACTACATTTGCCTTACCTTCGTGATACTGAATATCACAGTCGTAGTCACTTAGGATTTCCATCCATCTCCTTTGCCTCATGTTTAACTCTTTTTGCCCAAATATATATCTTAAACTTTTATGATCTGTATAGACAGTAAACTTACTTCCATACAGATAATGTCTCCAGATTTTCAGGGCAAAAATTACGGCTCCTAATTCTAAATCATGAGTCGTATAGTTTTCTTCGTGCTTTTTCAATTGCCTTGATGCATACGCAATTACCTTTTTGCGTTGCATCAGCACACATCCAAATCCTAATTTTGAAGCATCACAATATACTTCAAAATCTTCAATCCCTTCTGGTAATGCTAGGATTGGAGCATTTGTTAATTTCTGTTTCAAGATCCTAAAGGCTTCTTCTTGCTTAGTTCCCCATTCAAACTTAACAGCTTTACAGGTTAGCTTAGTTAATGGTACAGCTATTTTGGAAAAATCCTTAATAAACCGTCTATAGTATCCAGCTAATCCTATAAAACTTCGAATTTCCATTGCGGATTGTGGAACCTTCAATTTGGTAATTGCTTCTATCTTAGCAGGATCTATATGAATACCTTCGTGATTCACCATGTGTCCTAAGAATTGCACTTCTTGCAACCAAAATTCACACTTTAAGAATTTAGCGTACAGTTTTTCTTTTCTTAACAAAGTTAAGAGTGCATGCAGGTGTTGACAATGTTCGTCCTGACTTTTTGAATAAATAAGTATATCATCTATGAAAACAATTACAAATTTATCCAAATACGGTTTACAGATCCTATTCATCATGTCCATGAATGTTGCAGGTGCATTCGTTAATCCAAAGGGCATGACTGTAAACTCGTAATGACCATACCTAGTTCTGAAAGCAGTTTTAGGTATGTCTTCTTCTTGTACCTTCAATTGATGATATCCGGAGCGTAAATCTATTTTAGAAAAATATCTAGCTCCTTGAAGTTGATCAAATAGATCATCAATCCTAGGTAATGGGTATCGATTCTTAATTGTAACCTTATTCAATTCTCTATAATCAATACACATTCTCATTGAACCGTCATTCTTCTTTACAAACAACACCGGCGCTCCCCAAGGGGATGAGCTAGGTTGTATGAAACCTTTACTTAGTAATTCATCTAATTGCTTTTTCAGTTCTAACATTTATGTGGGTGCTAACCGATAAGGTGCCTTGGCTATCGGTGTAGTTCCTGGAATTAGATGAATTCTAAATTCTACTTCCCTATCTGGTGGTAATCCCGGAAGTTCTTCCGGAAATACATCTGAGTATTCTGAGACTACAGGAATTTCCTTAAGTTCTTTACCCTTAGTACTAATGATTACTGAAATCATATATACTATTCCTTGCTTTCGTTCATAACTAGCAACTTTCATTACTGATATGAACTTCATGGGTTTACGTGGTTTATCTCCTGCAATCATAATTACTTCTCCGTTGGGTGCCTGAATTTCTATGGAATTCTTATCACAAAGAATTCGAGCATGGTTGGCTACTAACCAATCCATTCCTAATACAACATCGAATTCAGCTAATTTCATAGGTAATAGGTTTGCAAAGAATTTATGACCTAAAAGTTCTATCCTTTCTTGTTGCAAAACCTTATTTATTTTAACTGAATTCCCATCTGTCGTTTCTACTGTAAAAATATGCCTAATGCTGGTTAAAGGTAAATTAAGAGCTTGGCAGAATGAAGTATTGATAAAATGTCACACCCCGGATTCCACGTGTCACCGGTGGGCCCGGTGGGGGAGTATCGTGACGTGGTTGGCAACATAATAGTCAAACAACACAATATTTAATATGCACAGCGGAAGCAATTGAAACATGTATTTCAACCAAATAAAATATTGTAATATCGTGTATCACAACAGTTGAAATTTTATCCACGGACGGATCGAAATAAAATAGGAACAGTAGTTCAACAGACGTAGGCATCTTAAGCTTGCGAGACTCTTTATTGATGCTAAGGAGACAATCCAGCCAATTACGCTTAGTATCTGCATTTAATCTTTTTGGGAAAATACGTCAGTTTACACTGGTAAATACGATCAACTGACTCATTTTAAAAATGATTAAAAATTGATTTGGATGCACATGGCACAAACATTTTATAACTTGGGATAATTATTTAAATATATAATCTTGTAAATGAATTACATGTTCCTTATGCGTTCAGTAGCCCGGATCGTGCCGGGTTAAAGATCAATAGACACACCACATTATTTATTTGGCAACTGACAGGTGTACGCCTACACCCCGTGCTTAGGTCGTGGCCATTTCGTAAAATGATGCCAAGGATATCCGGGACATGGTCATTAACCCCCCCCCCCCAAAGGCTTTAAGTAAACAAAACAATTTAAACGGGCCGATCAAATTATTCAATTAACCACCAAACGATGGAAGATTTGATGCCCGACCAAGCGGTATTTTATATACCGTAACCCAAGCCCGTATAGGGAAAATAAGTTAAAAGTATTTACCTGAGCAAAGTAATAATCACAATAAGCAAATGCAAGTAGCTTTTACTGGTCCTCCTAATCTGGAACGAAGGTTTATAATAACCTATTAGAATCCTAACGGGTCTTTAATTAAGCTTAAGCTTAGACCGGTTAGTTTCAAAGATACGGTTCGTATGCACGATTAAGCGAAGACCGGATAGAATGTGATTTAGACCCGACATGTTCGGAGACTTGTCTTATATGGGTAATCTAAACACATTCTGGATTTTGAGATAAAACCGATAAGGTTTGACCCGTTTCGGCTAATTTATGTAAACTAGTTACATAAGCCGAACCGAACGCGTAATAAGCGTAACGGGTATCTGTAAGAGCCATATACAGGTTTCCTAAGTTAATATGCTTCAAATATGTTGTGACATCAGTAAGATGTCTTCTATTATGCCCGAAACGAGTTTAAACACAAACTATGCCCCGTAGGGGTAGTTTGGTCATTTACAAGGTTATAAAAGAGTTTAAGTATTAACCTGAGTTACAGGTCTGCTATAATCAGAAAAAATAATTATTTTACTAAGTTATAACAGTAGGGTAAAGTATATATGTGAAATTTATCAATTATAACCAAACTATGCACCGTAGGGGCACTTTGGTAATTTCACATAAGCCGAAAAGCTCAAAACTGAAGTCTGAGTTTAACAACTTTTGCTTACTGTTAAAATATTATAATTTACCCAAAATATCAGTAGGTATCAACCCTTGTATGTTTAAAATAGTTCTAGTACATACTATGCGTTAAAAACGCTTAAAAAGGCGATTAAAAGCCATTTCCGGGTTCTATACATAAAGCTGATATTTTTATTATTCCAGAAGGCTTAAAATAATTTATTTATCATATCTAATCAGTAGCAAAAGGCTTGGAGTCGATTAGATATGTAAAACTCATTTTATAGCCCGTAAGGGCAAAACCGACAATTACCGGATTAAGTCTATGACTATAAGTTATGCTCAGCCTAAAATTAATTAAAAATCTTCAAAAATCCCAAAATAATATATTAAATCAGTGGGTAAAGATTTTGATATCGAAAAGTAGGCTTAACTAGGCTATACGCTAATTACGCCGTTTATTCGCTAAAGAAGCTTTATAATTACGCTAATGAGCATAACTCTCAATCTACACCTCAAACTGATGACAAACTTTGAGTACAAGTTTATATATCAGTAATTAAGGTTTCTACTCTTTTACATTTTCAAAAATCACGTTTTAAGGTGAAAAGGGCATAATGGTCAACATATGAGCAATTAACGGAATCATGCATATTAATTGGATAACTAATGAACCAAGGTGTATAATCACAGAGGGTTATACTAGCATGTAACCTGGTCCAATTAAAGCTCTAAGGCATTTCTAAAACATGCCTAAACGGGTCAGAACTGAAAGTCAAAGCAAAAGTCAAACTATGCGACTTTCGGTTCCGAACCGGGTCTCTACAGAGAATTGTCGGGTTGAACATGTTTAGACATGTTCTTACACTAATTACCAAGTTATAATAATGATCAAACAGGTTGTATGTGTTCTACATTGCTAATTATGCATAAATTAGAAATTAAGTATCCTGTTGACTTTTTAATAACAAGTTTGACCCGACATTTGACGTAGTTAGAGTGGGAATCAGGGGGAACCCTTTTAAGGGTTTATTACCCACATAATTACCAACTTATAACTACTTTCAATTCGACTAATCACTGGACCATTAGTGATTAATCGTTAAGTCAACCGTTAATTACGACGGTTTGACTTTAAACTAAAACTAAGCAAAAACTTAACTAAGAAAGGTTAAGCAAACTTACCAAGGTCCTAAGCACGATTAGTGATCACTTTAGAGAAGTCTTGAGCTCCAGAAATGATCAGGAATGCAAGAGAAAGGTGTGAAGAACTTGTTGCAACTTAGTGGCTTTATATAGTGATCAAGAACCCACTAGATTGTTGACATGCAAGTCTACAACTGACCACAATTCATCCACAAGTGTCCCTAAGTGTCTAGGGGTTGCCTAGGGGTCGTCCAATATGAGGAAACTCGGATTAAAGTCGGTTAGAATGGCAAAGGCAGACAAGAAACCAAAATCCTCAGATCAGATAGGTCTAGGCATGACGCGAAGGACCCCCCCCCCCCTTGGGCCTCGCGTCGCGCGAAGCCTTCCTGCATCAAATCAACTTTTTAGATTTTTATGTTTTGATCCTTGGCTCTTCAAAACTTTGTTTAGACTTCCTTTCTTACATTTTGAACCCTCCAAATTGATGTTTAAGGGCTTCAAGACATTTACCCATTTTGTTTAGTCCTCGGTTAACTTTATTGTCACCCGAAAAGTCCTAAACTTCATCGTTGACGATTTTAACCCCTCGCATACGAATTTGATCATAACTTTCTCATACGATAATGAAACTTTATGAAATTTATATCGTGCATTCTAGTGAGTATAATTAACCATTACAAAGCTTCGGGTTTGTCAAAAGGTCACTCAGAGGTATAACTTAAACATGTTGACACATTTAACCCCTGTAGTTTGTAATCTCTCACTTTCTTCCATATTTAGCTTCGTATGATCCATGATTTATTCGTTTGAAGGTATGAGCATTATGCAGGGTTATTATACAATATATTTATTCACTGTTGACATTTAGAACCCGTATATTCACATACTTTCCATGATTGTCAACTTTAGTCCTTCAAGAACATTCTTTCACACGTTCAAACATATGACACGTGTCAATACATTAAAGGACGTGAATTTTCGAGGTGTTACATAAAACTTTGGTTTGTACCAGAGTCAAATAATACTTTTGCATACACGTTGTGAACTAGGAACGTACCAGTTATCACAACTGGAATGAGTTCTGCTTCTTGCGTGGTCAGCTGGAATGCTCTGACATTCTTTTTAGTAGCTCCGTCTGCCGTCTTGGTTTTGTTGTCTGCTGGTTTGACTAATTTAGGACATTCTGTTTTGAAATGTCCTGCTTCTCCACAATTGTAACAAATTATGGATTTCTTCCTGCAGTTTTCTTCACGATGTCCTACAGTTTTGCAAAAATTGCAGGTTATATCACATCTTCCATAATGTTTCTTTTTGCATTTCCTGCAGAATGACGAAGTTGAAGCTTGCCCTGTTCCTCTTCTCTTGAAGTTGTTATTATTACCCGCACGAAATCCTTGGGTAATTTTCTGCGCCAGTTCCTTTTTCTTGTTTTCATCTCTTGTGCGTACTAGTTCGTCAGTTAGGGTGTTAGCTAATTCCACCGCATCGTCAATAGTACGAGGTCTCGCAGCTTTAACGATATTGCAGATTTCACCAATTAATCCCCAAATATAGCGAGAAATGAGTACCGGTTCTGGCGAAGCCAGGGTTGGTACCACTCTAGCATATTCGAAGAATGTCGAAGTATAACCGCGACAATCTACACCCATCATTCTATGATTTAAGAACTTATTTGCCATTTGATCTTTTTCATATTCGGGACAGAATTTTCTTTCTACAAAACTCTTAAATTCTTCCCAATTCATAGCATATGCCATCATCCTTCCTTTTGCTTGTAACACCGTGTTCCACCATTCTATCGCCCCTTCTTTAAAAAGATTTGACGCATACATGACCTGATCATCCTTGGCACATTTACTTATTGCAATTACTGCCTCGGTTTTCTCTAACCAACGCAGTGCCGCAGTCGCTCCTTCATTTCCTGCAAATTCAGCGGGTTTGCAAGCAAGAAATTCTTTGTAAGTGCAACCAGGCGTTGCAGCTTTCATTTTCTTAGGGAGCGGAGCCTGCCGTGGATTATTATCATGATTAGTATGATTACCGCCTCCATTTACGCTATTACTGAAGTTATCTTTAGAAATACGTTTGCTAGGAATGATTTGTTGAGATTCGATTGGATTTCTAACAGCAGCAACTATTGCTGGAATAGCGTTGGCTATCCCTTGAGCAACAATATTTTCTATATCTTGCCTATTTAGAAATTGATCCTCCGGTTGTTGCTCAGATTGATTAACCTCATTAACTGGTTCATTATTAGCGTTTTCCATCTGATAATATATATAATTTATTAGTATTGATTAAATAATAATTATACACAAAACAAACATATAATTTCAAATACACACATATAGCAAAAACTATCGATTTCTCGATTTCCATTTATATTTAATAGTATGCATCAATACACACCATTATCTTACAAAGTTTTATTTTAAATTATTTCATATGATTATATTATTATTGCTAATTTACAACCACAGTCTCATAACCCCCTTATCCCTCGTCGGTTGTTATTTTAGTAACGGCGTTCCCTCTCATCATACTTCCAGGAGATCTGTTCTCCTACTTCCCTGATCCTATTTCCAGCATCCATTAGCTCCTCGCCAAAGTGGCGGAGTTCGGCTAAATTCTCATTGCTCATAGGTGGATTAGGTAATGGTTCAGGGTCAAACTGAGGAAGAAAGAAATAAGGACTGTTGAGCAAGTTTTGGAATTGCCAATCATTCGTCCACCATTCATCCATTCCCAGAGGTTGGGTGTGGATTATAGGTTCTGGGATTGCTGGTTCTAAGTTTATAGGGAGTTGAGTTTCAATAAGACGAGTAAAAACATTTGTATTGACAGGCTGAATAGTATCACAGCTTGCCAATATAAAATCTAGCTCTTCCTGTAATGTCATTTCCTGAGTTTGTTGAGAACTTTCTCCAACTTCTACCTGAGAACCTCCTCCAATCTCCATTTTTATTTGCTTAGAATATTCATCAAACTGTAATCCCATCTACCTAGACTCTTCCTCGACTTCAATTCCCTTCCCTTTATCTAAAGGATTTTCTATTTTAGGCATCTTTCTAGTGACGGGCTTCCTCCTACGCACACGCCTCCATCCTACAAATCTCCTTCTTTTCTTGGGCTTGGGTTTCTCCGGAGGTGGAGCATTGAATTCAATAGGTTCTTCTATGTCGGGTATATACCTATTGAAATCTCTGGAAACCTCTATTTTTACCGGATAGAGATTTAAATTCTGAAGGGCATCAGACAAGTCACTCATGCTGTCATACAAAATGCACACAATTACTAAGTTTAAAAATTATAACAAAATTTCATAGAAAACCTTTATATATTATTTCAGACGGGGTAACTACAAAACAAATGAAAATTAAAACACACTAGGTTTTATTGTAAATTTATTTATTTACTGAAATAAAGTTTCTGGACTGTAGTTGATAAAAGTGTTAAGACTTGATAAAATTATTTTAAAGATTTGCATTAACTGCTACAGTAGCTAGCATATAAAGATCTGCCCATTTCTCATCTAACTTGTCCTCCCAAGGTGATTTACTGGTTAATTCCTGGGTTTCCTGTTTAATCTTCTTTTCTCGGAATTTCTTTATTTTCTCCTGACTTTTCTTAATAATCAAACTTCTTTAATTAGGAGAAAGTGGCTCCTCATATTGTGCCTTTCGCACAAATATTCATTCTTCAGGATTTACATAGGGTTTTATTTGGGATGAACTTCCTTTCTCGTTTGATGACCTATCTAATTTAAGATAGATGTTTGACAGCTTTTGCTTACCCATACTGTACACAAATATTCAAATAAGAAAATAAATAATCACATAATGACAAGTAGACAAATTAAGTATTTTCTAAATACTTAATTGGCTTAAATCAGTGGCTCTGATACCACATTTTTTTGTCACGGCCCCCGACCCGGTTTGACCCGTTTCAGGAGCCGCGGGACAGAAAATCCCGTGGTATTAATTTAACAGCGGAAGTTTTCATCAGGATCTTTTTAAAACGGCAATTTCCCGATTATTTTATTTCACAACTCGGAATAAAATCCCGGTAATTTACAATCATAAGATTTCACGGAGAAATCTTTTATTTTACAAAACATGTTTCGTTATTTTATATTGAGCCACTTCCTTAAGCTTGTAGTGCTTCTCGGCACTTTTCCTTGATCACAACAGATCACCTGAAACATGTTTGAAAAAGGTTTTTGTCAGCGGGAAATACTGAGTGAATCATTCTTTTTACTAAAACGACTCTTTTGTTATAATTTACAGTATTAAGAGCGATTACAAGGTTTCTGATATCAAACCAACTACCCACGGTATTTGTCACTCGACCGGATCTGTGACTATGGTCATATCCCCCATTGGGTGCCCCAATGGTGACGATTATCAAGTAATGTATACAAAACCCCACATACCGGCTGTACGTTTGGTGATTACAAAGACTTAATCCCTGTAATTATAACTTTGAAATAAACATGCTTTTGTAAATAGATTTGATAAAAAGAGAATGACTCACATTGCAGATTTATTTTGAGTAGAGCCTAGCCTACTGATTAGCCTTTTAACCTAATTTAATAACATGCACACAACTTGGTTAGTAACTTAATACAGCATTTACGATAACTCACGAGATTAAACCCTCACATCGAATGACAAAGTGCGATACTTAAACATCCATTGTATTAACAACGAATGACAAAGCATAAACCCTAATGTGGGCAGCACTTAAACATCCATTGGATAGTTTAATCGATCGGACATTGAATCGTATCAGCGATTGAGTTATTACCCTGATTGCGACAGCACTTTGTGATTTGTGTGTGTGTTTAGGACTGTTTATGCTATAACTCAGTGTACGTAATGAGAATTTACATCGCTCAAGTGCCCAAATTCCAGTCCCAAAGTCCCCTATTTATACACGAATTTTGACCCCCCCTCGCGAGACGCGAGGGGTACCCCTCTGGGCGTCACGTGGCGCGAGGGGTCACCTATGTTCATAGGGTAGCTTCGTGTGTGTGTAGGCTTGCTGAGTCGACAGTTTCGTAAAATTCAATTTTGACAACGTTTTATATGGATAATCGTAACTAGGGTTTTACCCCCCTGAGTTTTAGGGGCCCTAATCCTGATTCTGATTATTCTGAAATTTTTAGGGTTTGTGCAGAATCACTTGGGTGTCTCAATTACGGTTTCCTATTGGACAATTAATATAATAATTAGGACTTTTTAATGAGAGTTGTTACATGTATCTCCTCCGGCGTGTCCACTTGACGTTCCGGAATCCTTGCCTAAAGAGTTCAATTCATCACAAGTTTAGAACTCTTTCATAAGCTTTAACGCATTATTTCTTAATATATTCAAATCTGCGTTTTACCCAACATTTAACATTTTAACCCTCATTTAGGCGTTTTATCAAACACCTAGCGGGTCAGATTTCTACATGATATAAACCAAGTTCATGACTTGAGTTATCACCCTAATTAACTTCAATTAGACTATATACACATATTTAACATCAACAATTTAGAGATTTCCTCATAATTTTCAGTTTACACTAGAACAAGAGTTTTAATCCTAGTGTTTATCAAGTTCTACTAACATACTAATCACCCACTATGGTGATTTTGATCTATACACTTATCATGCAAGAATTTGACAAGAAATCGTCTAGGGTTTGTCCCTAAACCTTATATTACTTCCAATTTCATGTTTACAACACATAATCAAGCTCTACACTCGATTTCAATCACATGCATGAACTTTGAATCGAATGAAAATGACCTAATTCGACATACCTTATGACCCCTTTGACGAGGTGATCACGATTCTATGTTCTGATTTCGATTTCAACTGGATTTTGGCCTTCAATTTGTGAGGTTAGTAGATTTAGGGTTTTGAGGATGAGGGTGTCGCCCTCTCCTGCTATTGATCGACCAGACCCCCTCTAATGGGGTGTTTGGTTTTGTTTTTATCAAATAATGGTAATACAAGTTTCAATTTTGACAACCTAGGCCCCTCCACTCTATTTAGATTATATTTTTAGAGTTTTAACCCCTTCTAATGTTACTACAAGACTCCTAACTAACTGGGTTATTTATCCTAGTTAGCTTTTTCTTGTTTATTATACACTTTATAGTTCTAATATAAAGTTTTGCATTTTCGGGATGTTACAAGTCCACCCCCCTTAAAAAGGGTTTCGTCCCCGAAACCGAATTTACGTACCAAAAAGTATGGGGTAGAGTCGTTGCATCTCTTCTTCGGATTCCCATGTGATATCCGCACCCCTCCTGTGTTCCCATTTAACCTTCACTTGGTTAATCACTTTGTTCCTCAAACTCTTCTCTTTACGATCTAAAATCGCAATTGGTTTTACTGCATAGTTGAGACTGTTATCCACCTCGATATCATCGTAGTGGATACGAGTGGTTTCATCTGCTAAGCACTTTCGGAGATGTGACAAGTGAAATGTGCTATGAATTCCACTCAACTCCTCGGGTAGTTCAAGACGATATGCTACCTTACCAACCCGTTCGGTGATTCTGAACGGTCCAATAAATCTTGGGCTCAACTTCCCTCTTTTTCTGAACCGTATTATTCCTTTCCACGGCGATACTTTCAGCATTACCTTATCGCCCACTTGAAACTCAATCGCCCTATTTCGTTTATCGCCCACTTGAAACTGAGCTGCTTTTAGGTGAGTTCGGACCATGTCGATTTTCTCATTCGTAGTTCGGATTATATCAGTAGGTGCTAGTCCTCCTGGACCCACTTCTCCCCAACATACCGGGGTTCGACACTTTCTACCATATAACATCTCATACGGGGCCATCTTAATGCTCGATTGATAGCTATTGTTATATGAAAATTCGACCAAGGGTAGATAGACATCCCAACTACCCCCGAAGTTAATAATGCAAGCCCGCAGCATATCCTCCAACGTTTGTATTGTTCTTTCACTCTGCCAATCCGTTTGTGGATGGTAAGCGGTGCTAATGAATAGTTTAGTCCCCATTTGTTCTTGGAAATCACGCCAAAAATTTGAAGTGAACCGAGTATCTCTGTCTGACACAATGGATATCGGTACCCCATGACGCGCTATGATTTCATTAGTGTACACCTCCGACATCTTCTCGGATGTATAAGTCTTACGAATCGGAATGAAGTGAGCACTTTTCGTCAATCTGTCCACGACTACCCATATAGCATCAAACCCGCGGTTGGTCTTGGGTAATTTGGTCAACAAATCCATGGTGATTTGTTCCCATTTCCAAATTGGGATGTCCAATGCTTGCAACTTACCATATGGCTTTTGGTGCTCCGCTTTGACTTGCAAGCATGTCAAACACTTCTCTACATATTTCACGATATCTCGTTTCATTCCGGGCCACCAATAATTTTGTTTCAAATCGTTATATATCTTGGTCGCCCCGGATGTATCGAATAACGAGATTTATGGGCCTCGTCAAGTAAAAGTGCCTTGGCCCCACATGAGTTTGGAACCCAAATTCTCCCAAATCGAGTTTTCAATCCTTGGTTATCATTCGCCAGGTCTTTTAACTGCCCAACTATTCTTTCCCTTTTTACATTTTCTTCTTTTATTGCTTCAATTTGAGATTTTCGGATTTGCTCAAGCAAACCCGATGTCACAATTAGTTGCATCGATCGTACTTGAATAGGCGTATAATCTGTCTTTCGGCTCAACGCATCTGCCACTACATTAGCCTTCCCGGGATGGTAATGTATTTCACAATCAAAGTCTTTGACGGTTTCTAACCACCGCCTCTGCCTCATATTTAATTCCTTCTGATCGAAGAAATACTTCAAGCTTTTATGGTCGGTAAAGATAGTGAAATTTCACCCCATACAAATAATGCCTCCATATTTTCAAGGCGAACACCACCCCCGCCAATTCGAGGTCATGGGTAGGATATCTCTTCTCATGAGTCTTTAGCTGCCTCGAGGCATAGGCTATAACCTTGCCCCGTTGCATCAAAACGCAGCCAAGTCCCGAATGTGATGCATCTGAGTAAACTACCATGTCGTCTGTTCCATCCGGTAATGACAATACCGGTGCATGGGTCAGTTTTTCCTTAAGCGTCTGGAACGCCCTTTCTTGATCATCACCCTAGTTAAACTTTTCATCCTTACGGGTTAATTTGGTTAATGGCATAGCAATTTTGGAGAAATCCTGTATGAACCTTCGATAATGACCCGCAAGCCCCAAAAAGCTTCTGATCTCCGAAGGATTCTTCGGTGGATCCCATCTCGCCACGGCTTCTATCTTTGACGGGTCTACTAACACCCCGTTTGCACTAATGATGTGCCCGAGAAATTGTACTTCTCGCAACCAGAAAGCACATTTCGAGAACTTTGCGTACAATTTCTCTTTTCTGAGCGTCTCTAATACTTCACGCAAATGATTTGTGTGTTCCACTTCATTCTTCGAATATATCAAGATGTCATCAATGAACACTATTACTGACTTATCAAGCATAGGCTTACAGACCCGGTTCATGAGGTCCATGAAAGCCGCGGGCGCATTAGTTAACCCGAAGGACATTACAAGGAACTCGTAATGCCCATACCGTGTACGGAAAGCCGTCTTCGGTATATCTTTCTCCTTGACTTTCAACTGATGGTATCCCGATCTAAAGTCGATCTTGGAGAACCAACTTGCGCCTTGCAATTGATCAAATAAATCGTCGATTCTTGGAAGTGGGTATCGATTTTTCACCGTGAGTTTGTTTAACTCTCTGTAATCGATACACATGCGCATGCTCCCATCCTTCTTTTTCACAAATAGCACCGGTGCGCCCCACGGAGACACACTACGCCGGATAAACCCCTTGTCTAACAGATCTTGAATTTGAGACATCAATTCTTGTAATTCTGATGGCGCGAGTCGATACGGCGCCTTGGCCACAGGTTTCGCGCCCGGAACCAATTCGAGCCCGAACTCTACCTCCCGTTCTGGCGGTATTCCCGGTAGGTCCTCTGGAAATACATCGGCATAATCGCGTACCACCGGTACATCTTCAATCTCTAGTGATTTCTTGTCTGGTTCGTTCGCGTATATCATGAATGCCCTACAACCGTGCTTCATGAGCTGGCGAGCTTTTAGCATTGAACACATAATGGAATTACCCCTCTTGGAGATGTTAGTTTTATCTCCTTGCGGAAACATACGACTCTCGCATGGTATCGGGATAGCCAATCCATCCCGACTACTACTTGGAATTCCCCCATCGACACAGGAATCAAGTCTATTGAATATTCTTCATCGTCAATGTTTATCTTACAATCTCGACATACATCACACACAAGGAAACTTTTGTTATCACCTATTTCTACTTCTAATGGCATAGGCAATTTTGTTAGTACAAAAGAAGGATATCGAATAAATCCATGTGAAACAAAGGATTTATTCGCACCCGTATCAAATAACACATGTGCAGGTATTGAGTTTATGGCAAATATACCTGAGACCACATCGGGCTCTGTTTTTTTCCTCCACTACTGTTAACTGGAAAGATCTTGCCTTTGCTCTTGGTGTCTCAGTGTGTGTATTCTTGTCATCTTTCTTTCCGATCAACTCCGGGCACTCAGATTTCTTGTGACCCGGTTGGTAGCATTTGTAACACACAGACACCTTTCCCGGACACAATGCAGCTGTGTGCCCCGTTTTCCCGCATATAGGACACGGTTTGTCCTTGAACCGACACTCACCTTTGTGCCCCTTCCCGCATATCTTGCAGTTTGATGACCCGCTTTTTCCTTCTTGTTTCTTTGAGGATTCTGTTGTGCGCGCCTTTTTTGTTGGGCTTGGATTGACTATCTGCGCCCTTCTTTCACCTCTTTCAATCTGTTTCTTCAACTCTATCTCCCGTTCCCGAGCAACGTTTATAATCTCGGTGAGAGTCTCATACTTTGAAGGAGTCATGAACTCCCTATACTCGGCGCTCAACATATTATAATAATAATATATTTTCTGCTCCTCATTCGTTATCAATTCATCACAAAACTTCATCTTATCCATGAACATTCCCGTGATTTTATCAATAGATTCACCTTTGTGTCGAAGCTGCATGAATTCTTCCTTGATCTTGTTAATGACTGCCTTGGGACTATGATGTTTAAGAAATGGCATCTTAAACTCGTCCCATGTCATAGCTTTAGCCGCTTCGCTTCCAATTTCTTTCTTCTTGTTATCCCACCAGTCTTTCGCTTGACCTCTTAACTGACCCGTGCCATAGGCTACGTAGTCGTCTGGATCACAATTTAGCCACCGCTGGCTTATTATCGGGTCAACCTCCCCATTGTAAATTGGCGGTTTGCACGCCATGAACTCTTTATAAGAACAAGATTTTCGTCCTCCCGACTTCTCCTTTGCTAAATTGGTATTATCCTCCAATTTCTTAATTCTTTCTTCCGCCACTGATAATACCGTGTTTTGGATTTTGTCGATGAAACCCGACTAACTGTTTTCGATTGCTTTTCCTACTTCCTCAGCAATCACTTCTCTCGTTTGCTCGGTGACTCTTGGCACCGCATCATCATTACCTTTATCCGTCATCTTTAACTGAAATGTTTACATTAAGCGTTAAACATTTCATCTATGACATATGGTTTATTTACTTCGGTTTATTCAAGTTCATAACTTGTTTTCACCGTTCTTATTTAATGCACTTTCCGGGTTTGAGTGTGTTAACACGCTCTTCCCATGCATTTCCATTCATTATTTCCCTTTTTATACTTAGTAACTCTACTTTAGAACAATTAACTCTTACCGGATGTTTGATCAAGCTTGAACCGAACACACTTGTTAACAACCTGGCTCTGATACCAACTTGTAACACCCTTAATATTTGGACGGAATTTAATTAATAATTATAATAAATAATACTAATCAGAGTTTACAAAAACTTTTCGTATTTAAATACCATACATACTTGTTGTAATACCCAAAACAAACGTAAGATAGTGCATAACAAGTTTAAAGTTAACCCTTACTAGTCAACGAACAACTAGTTTAAAGGATTCAAAACACGATTAACAAAGATATTTACAACATGATTAAAGTCTAGACAAGATTAAGTTTGGTGCGGAAGCTTCAAAATGGGTGTTCGGTTCTTGACTACATACTTGATCACCGTCCGGGAGGATCTCACCCATACCTAGGGTCAAACAACTAAAAACATTAGTTTTGACATTAGTATAACATATATATATATATATATATATACAAATTCCGACATCGAAAAGTGAACTAAAAATACAAGTTTTTCTGGGCTCCACCGTAACTTACGGTGTCTACCGTAAGTTACGGTAGACCCTGAATGACTCTGGTTCTGCCGTAACACAGGAACGACCCACCGTAACACTTTTGATCTCCACCGTAAATTACGGTGTAGACCGTAATTTACGGTGGACACTGGGAATCTGCCATTTGACTATTTTGTGAATTTTGCTCTAATTCGCATAACGTTTTAGGCTATTTCCTTCCTGTATGTCTATAAGTTTATTACGGACATGATCGTTTTGTTTATCAAACCAATATTTGTCTAACCGATCATTCGGTTACAAGTTTCTATACTTGCATTTGCTCGATGCATTCTAACTATAAGTATATATTTCAACTTTCTTATTCTAACGTTTTAGATGCCTTTACCCAAGTTCCCGGGCTGGTACATCTTGGTATGTTTACGTTGTTCATGGCTTTATGTTGCATTGGAACTAAAAGCCCGTTTCCTCGGAATTCAACATTCCGTTCCAAACGACACATTTTATTGACCTAGTGTTTGACCCGTTAACACGGGTTCGTAGAGTTAAATTAACATAACCAATTTATTGGTGTGGTACCATACATCGCTTAGCGAGGTATGAAACTTTCAAGTTTCTACTTCCGTGATTCCTTTACAATCTTTATTTTGACCTATTTGGCTATCTAGTGAAGACCATCACTTAATTGACAAGCCAAACCCAATTCTAAATCTTTATTTTGACCCATTTGATGGTCTAGTGAACTTCGCCACTTTAACAACACATCAAACGCGTCCTTTACACTACAACATCACTGATACACAAAGAAAACCAAACATTTACATAATGTAACGAGACTGAAGTCACGCACCTTTAAAGCACACCTTTTCCGCGTGTATCTCCTCCGGCGTGTCCACTTGACGTTCCGGAATCCTTGCCTAAAGAGTTCAATTCATCACAAGTTTAGAACTCTTTCATAAGCTTTAACGCATTATTTCTTAATATATTCAAATCTGTGTTTTACCCAACATTTAACATTTTAACCCTCATTTAGGCGTTTTATCAAACACCTAGCGGGTCAGATTTCTACATGATATAAACCAAGTTCATAACTTGAGTTTATCACCCTAATTAACTTCAATTAGACTATATACACATATTTTAACATCAACAATTTAGAGATTTCCTCATAATTTTCAGGTTACACTAGAACAAGAGTTTTAATCCTAGTTTTTATCAAGTTCTACTAACATACTAATCACCCACTATGGTGATTTTGATCTATACACTTATCATGCAAGAATTTGACAAGAAATCGTCTAGGGTTTGTCCCTAAACCTTATATTACTTCCAATTTCATGTTTACAACACATAATCAAGCTCTACACTCGATTTCAATCACATGCATGAACTTTGAATCGAATGAAAATGACCTAATTCGACATACCTTATGACCCCTTTGACGAGGTGATCACGATTCTATGTTCTGATTTCGATTTCAACTGGATTTTGGCCTTCAATTTGTGAGTTTAGTAGATTTAGGGTTTTGAGGATGAGGGTGTCGCCCTCTCCTGCTCTTGATCGACCAGACCCCCTCTAATGGGGTGTTTGGTTTTGTTTTTATCAAATAATGGTAATACAAGTTTCAATTTTGACAACCTAGGCCCCTCCACTCTATTTAGTTTATATTTTTAGAGTTTTAACCCCTTCTAATGTTACTACAAGACTCCTAACTAACTGGGTTATTTATCCTAGTTAGCTTTTTCTTGTTTATTATACACTTTATAGTTCTAATATAAAGTTTTGCATTTTCGGGATGTTACACGCGCCATGCAACAGACACTGACGTAGGATTTTATGTTTTTAACCTAAATCTTATTGAGACTTGGCATTCTATTTTCAGTCGTTCCAGACGAATTCAGAGCTTTCCCTAGGCGATTTTCAGAGTTCTGACACCCTATTTATCAAGTTTCTTCATGCCGAATCAAGATTTGAAGCTGTGATGTTGAACTTGCGAGGCTAAAACCCTTGTGACTTCCCCAAATGAAGGATAGCTAGGTTTTTCACATCAAACTTTGTATCTGATTCTTGTAACTAATAACTTTAACCACTTGTGTTGACTTTTGGTAAACGTTTATTATATTTGAATTATTTATCATTTATCAAGCATATTGACGATTTCCTTGCGTCGTTAGTGGGTTGGTAATTGGTATAATTTAGCGGATTGTTAGGTTGTTGTAGTTATTGTTAAAAATTGTCTCTAATAATTAATCAAAGTCCTTAATTCCAAGGCCATGTCTATGTGGTGTTTGAATCAGTAAACTGGTTTTTGTGTTAAATTGGTAATCGGGATTCTGGGTGGGGGTTACCTCTTTCATTCTAATAACACTTTTCTTAACAAGTTGTGTTTTTCTCAATCAAACAAACCCCCGATTTAGATAACAGTAGTTAATTAGTTCATTCACTAAACACTTACCACAAATTCCCTATAGATATGACCTTACTTACCCGTACTAGTATTGGTATTTAAGTCTAATATACTCCTTACTCATCCTTGACAAAATCCCAAGAGGCACACTCATAGATTATAAGACATGTGATAATTTATAAGGAAAGAATACAATATACAATTTTAAAATTGTTAATTAGGGTGGACGGAGTGGGAGCCAGAGAGGACTCAGTGACATCTGGTCCCGTACGGTCACACCACCCCCGAAAGCTGGGCTTTTTTCATCGAGCAATGGGGAATCCACAACGATTGGCGGGGAGATGGGGAAAGAGGACACCATGGTCATCTTCTTCCAAAATTAATAAACCCTGGAATCGTTCCCCCTATTCAGTCGCAAAGAACATGTTCGGTGATAGCATTGAAGGATCGTTAACATAGAGTTTTTATTCAGAATGGCAAAACGAGTCAGTAGATAGCAACATTACCTCGGATCGGTGCTTGTATACGGAGACTCGTCGAAAAAACATAAGTGGTGGCGGCGAACCAGGCCTAGTTACGACTTCCGATTAATCCATTTTTTTCATTTATATAAGTTTAACTTTTGTGATGAATGTTTTAGATTTTAAATTAAAATAATTTAGTTCTAGGGAATTTTCAGAAAAAAAAGGGCGGCAACATGCATTCTAGTGAAAACAAGGAAAAGTGGAGAAAACTGATGTGACACATAGGAAAATCTAGGGAAAACAAGGCGACTAGCTCCCTCCACCCTTAGATTTAGTAACCGAGCTGTATACCTATAATTCCATAACAATATCGAGTTTGGTAATGGTTATGGTTTAAGCACTTTTTAATCAGCATACCCTTAACTCACACACAAAAACCTCACACTCTATCCCAACATCAAAATATACTTAAATTTTATTTAGGTCGTAATATTAACACATGGGAAAACTTATTTACACATGGTGTATACGGGCCGTATACTGTTATACGGCCCATATAGAATAAAAACAACTTGACAAAGTCTGTGCCAGCAGACTTTGTCAGTTGTTTTTATTCTATACGGGCGTATAACAGTATACGGCCCGTATACACCATGTGTAAATAAGTTTGCCTGGTCGTATACAATGTATACGAACGTGTATACGGGCCGTATACTAATATACGGCCCGTATGGAACGAAATTTTGATTTTTCAAATATTTTAGAGTGGTGAGGTGCTCAAAACTTTCTAAAAGTAGAAAAAAATAAAACATTAACAAGTAACAAAGATTGAAGAACAAGAAAACGTGTCGTATGACTGTAATAAAACGGAAGCTATCAACGCGGGATTACGGGCATGGTGTTATTCTTTATTTAATATTTATAGAATAAAAGGAAGGGTGAGGCATTTGATGAGAGTTGTAAGGAGTCTGAATAAAACGGAAGCTATCAACGCGGGATTACAGACATGCGTTTAATTCCCAACATATTTGTTTCGTCACGTACATTTCGTAAGAAACTTTTCGTGCACTGAACCTTCACCTCCAATCATTTCCTGGTCAAATCACACACTATAAAAGTTTAAACTTATCGTGTGTTGTAGTTTGGAAAGATGACCGAATAGAGATCTGAATAACAAACTGTGGAGAACTTGTTTGCGTTATCCACCAACAATCTGTTCATTATCTGTTGTTGTCTAAAACAATATCAATTAATGTTCAGTTGTGTATACAAATTCATCACCGGTTTCTACAGCACAAGCACATACACAGGGAGAATGTTCTCGAAATTGAAGGAAAAGAAAAAATGGTTGTTGATGTTTTTTCTCTATCAGGATTTTGTTGAGTCGTCGGGAAAACTTTTCCTCAGGGGAGGGTGAGTAGTATGAGTCTGAGTCCATTGTGGTTGATTTATAGGAGGAGGTTATGAAACGAATATATGTTTATGCGAACATCCTTATTTTGTCACGTACATGCGTTTAATTCCCAACATCCTTATTGTATCAGACTCTCTCCCCTCCTGATGCAATTTTCACAGTGGTACCAATGTCCTGCTACTACAATCCTTCCAACGATCCTTGTCTTGAAAGACAAGAATACAACGTTCATGTATCACAAGGAATGACCGATCTAAGGCAGAAAACCTGATTTAGATACACAAACCATCTGATCCCGTTGTTGCAAACTCCTTTAATGTGAGATTCTTCAAGTTTGCACATTTTGAGAAAATACCAATGTGTTTGTCAGCTTCGTCAATACACAACTTAACAAGATAAGCAACTAAAAAGTTAACATTCTGATTCAGATTCAGAAAGCAGATGTTTAGTAGTGTTTGAGACAATTGATTTCTCTTGCGGTTACCAGGCCTATCATCTCCGTCTACGTTTGGTTTCCTCAACTACAGTAAAAGTATACTGTAACAAACTGAACCACAACCTATTACAGCACTGTATGAACCTGCGTTTTGAAAATAGGCTTTGTTCTTCGTTTATTGGATCGTTCTAATAGATTAAAGAGGTTTTTACCATTTTTTACCATATGTATACGAGTCGTATACGGTTTATACGGCCATATACCATTGGTAAAAAATATTTTTACCGATCGTATACAATGTATACGATGGTTGTATACGGGCCGTATATTATTATACGGCTCGTATACTATGGGTAAAAAATGGTAAAAAAGGGGTTATTCTCTTTAATCTATTAGAACGATCCTTGTCGTGATGATTCGAAACATTCACGAACCACAATGGACTCAGACTCATACTACTAGCAGTAGAACCCGACACGTCTTCTGTGATGATTCAAAACATTCCGAATAACTAGCAGAAAAACCCGTACCGGTGATTGTTTATCCATACTATTCTTCATAGCCATATTCCCACTCATAATTTGTTGATACATATCGTCCGTTCAACTTGAGTATTTTTCTAACTTTATGCTTGCATCCACCACAGTGAATATTAACTTTGTGTGAAAGAGTTTGGAAACCGGACGAAATCTATGAAGAAACTGTTGGAATTTGTGGATTTCGGTTGGTTCAGAAACTTAACAAGAGAATCAACTAAAAAAATACAATTGATTTCTCTTCCGGTTACCAGGCCTATCATCTCCGTCTACGTTTGGTTTCCTCAACGAAGAACCATCAGCCATTATCAGCCCTTTTTTCCTTTGGTTTCTGGTTGATTTTTGAGGGTGAGGGTTTTGAATTGATTACTGCGCTCAAGTTTCAACTACTGGAGTAAAAATGGTTTATTCTCTTTAATCTATTAGAACGATCCTTGTAACCATCAACCGTTCAAGTTGATATAGGAGAGTACTGAACAACCGAGATAACAGCTCCGGTATTTTCACCAACCCATTTAAGGTTTTCATCAACGGACTGATCGGTAACGTTACTCTACCTGTGCTCCGATTTAAGCGGCATGTTCCGATCAACGTTTATACCGTTCAAGTTGATATAGGACCAACCCATTTTTGGTAGTGTTTATTTGAGAACCTGATTCAGATACACAACGGACTCTTTGCTTCGTCCACTAGAACTATTTGTGTATGCATTCTTTTGGTAGTTAACAACGCTAATTAGAAAAAAATCTGAAAAAATTAATCATATCGATTGCAATAACAGGATGGATGTGACACACATAGATAGATAAAATGTCACAGTTGTCAAGACTGTTTGTCGGGTTTCCAATGCTCACACAGGGTGATAAACAACGCTGATACACGTAACATCTAGTTATATTCAGATTTAAACAATGCCCGCCTCAATCTTCAATACTTCAGTAAAATACCACTAGTAGAAGAACCCGACACGTCTTCATGTAACAGGGAATGTTTTAGAAATTGAAGGAAAATGAAAAGATTTGTTGAAATCGAATTTGACAACTATGACAGCTTATTAAAAGTATCGTGTGTTGTAGTTTGGAAAGATGACCGAACAGAGATCTGAATAACAAACTGTGGAGAACTTGTTTGTGGCAGGTTCTTCTGCTAGTTACTCGGAATCGATAAATAACCAACACGAAGATCTCTGCGATCGCTAAGGTTTTCATCAACGGACTGATCGGTAACGTTACTCTACCTGTGCTCCGATTTAAGCGGCATGTTCCGATCAACGTTTATCGACATTGTTAAAGGTGATGAAGAGTTTAGAAACCCTAGAATGATTGTGTTTTTACGGGAATAAAACGTGATACTTGAAAAAACGCCAATATATACGGCCCGTATACATGTGCCAACATCAAAAACCCACAAAAATAAATCAATTGAGCCGTATACATTTTACAAATCGTATACACATGTATACGACTCGTATAACTGTATACGGGCCGTATATAATAAAACCAAAAAAAACATTCTCTGCGCATTTTCCTATTCAAAAACATTCTATACGAGCCGTATAATTGTATACGGCCCGTATACAATAGGGGATGTGAAAATAAGATATAGGGTATGTGGGAATAAGGGGAGCCTTTTATTTTGGGGGCCCGATTTTTTTTTTATATATATATATTTCACGCAGTAAAAGCAGAGATTTATACGTTTAGGATTGGAAAAAAAACATGAAAGAGCGCTTTAGTTTAGTGGTTGTTCCATTGTTAGACCATGTGTAGTGGTAATGTGTTATAATGCCCCCACCATGGGGCATTATCCGACACGTGGCGTCCTAGTCAGCGATGGGGCATTATAGCAAAAGTGGCGTAGTGGGGCATTATCCAATAACGCCCATATTATTTTTAATGAAAAAAAAAAACCACATGAAAGTGATCCTCAAAAGTCACCATATCCTGAAAAGTTGTTAGAGATCCTCAAAACTCATTGGTGGGTGGCTCAAAAGTCAAAACATCACAACCAAATTAAGCGTTTTAATTTAAACGCCATCTTGCATTTTATTTGAAAATAACGCCCTATAACGCCTACCGTAGTGGTAGGCGGGGCGTTATAGGGCGTTTTAAATGAAAAATTTTTAAAAACAACGCCCCAGTACGCATGGTCTTATAACATCAAAAGGGGACGTGGTTCAAAACCCATCATCCCCTTGTTCTTTATTTTGTTGGATTTTTTTTTTTTTTTTGTCAAAATTACATCTCTCCCTTTAATTACTTCCCAAATTTTGTTCAAAACTTGTTATTTAAACTTTCATTAAGTTTTTGTTTTTAAGCTTAATACTTTAATTTTTTATTTTCCCTTTCACCGTTCGTCAATAGAAATGACACATTGCTACTTACTTTGAAACCGTTTTTTCTCCTAAACTTTTCACTACTCTTAGTTTCCAGTAACCTTATTCATTTCTCCAATCATTTGCATCTACTTCTAACTATCTCGAGCTAAATTAATTATTAACCTAAGTTTGTTAGTTGGAAATAGAGATGTGTGGAACAAATATACTCAAAATTAGACGACACCAATTGCAAAAGAATTCATTTTAGCTAGAGTCGATTGTTTGTTTAAAATGTTACTAATTTATATTAACAAATGAACGTCAAATTGGGTGACCTAAAAACGACACAATATTAAGTGTGTGCCGGTTGTATTGATGTTTACACAAATAAATATATGACGTGTTATTCAATCTGTCAACCCAATATGATTAACATCTCTAGTTAGATGCTAAGAACCCTAAAGCGATCAATTCAAGTTTCAAAGGCCACAAATTGATCTCAAATTCTTAGCCATGCATAGTGGAAGGACTCTATGGGCGTGGAGTGCGTCATCAAGCTCGAATACCATCATAATAATCTAAAAAAGGTCATGTATATGTAACATTCCCAAAAATTTTATTTATATAAAATAAAAACTTATGTTATTAAAAGAATGCATCATGGGTAAGTTGACCAATAGAAATATACGGTATATTTAGGCAAACCTAGAACCGTTTAATAATTAAATTATAAAAATACAATATATTTGAACCTACTCCGTTTTTAATGAAACTTGGTTCAAAATGTAGATAAGATTATTCTCATTCTAAATGATATATTCATTGTTTTATAAAACATCATATTTTAGGAGTAATAAGCGCCACTTAAGTGAAGCAGCTGATTTAATTATAATATATAAATAATAAATAAATAAAATAATATTACATTTTGAAATTCATTGCATGCTTACGTACCATATGAAAAGAATTGACAATTTAGCCAATAATATTAAAGCATGTGTATATGTTGAAATTAATGGTAAGTGTATACGTGCACTAAAGTGGCGTGAGATTCAAGTTAAGCAACTAGTATAAATCACAGGCAATTGCTAAAATTTCAATCTGTCCAGTCCTCTCGATCTCCTTTCTCTCTCTAGAAACCTACCTTTTATTATTACCCCATAATATAATAAAGTCCTGCCCCATTTTAAGTATTTTTACCCTTGATCACTGATACCATGTCCGACTGACGTATGGCCCCGTAACAAGGCTCTGCCTAAATTCGTTGGGGTTCTGTCTCGTGACGTAGAGATAAAGTGGAATTGGGTTACTATACTTAGTGTGAGTACCCTATATATTTTATTAAATAACCCAGGAGTTATACCCAAAATATAACAACCCTTTAGAATATTTTTCCGACACCCTAGTATATTTTAAAATATTCCAAAATATTCCAAAATACATCACATACGCGAAAACGGGCCTCAAATATATTAAATAGTATTAAAAATAATAAAAAAAATTGAATTTTAAGTTGAGGCGGGTCGCGTAGACCCACCCCAACCCTTACGCGGGCGGTATCAAGGTTTGAACCTGATTTCATTGATTTTCTTAAGTTCAAGCGGGTCGCGTAAGACCCTCGTTAAGTTCACGCGGGCCGCGAGAGTCCCAAATTGTGGCGTAGCCTGGTGATGACACGTGTCATAATCGTGGCGAGTCTAGGCGATGATCCGGACAAGCTATACGTTGACCTGGAGTCAACGCGGGCCGCGTAAGCCCATCCCATATGTTACGCGGGCCGCGAGGGAACGAGATTCAGCAACTATAAATAGAGGCCATCGGATTTCAGTCGAGAATCGCTCACAAACGTTTCTTTTCTCTCATTTATGAATATTAGGCTTTATACGCGGGTATTATACCCCCTAATTAGCGAAGTTCTGCTCTGTTGTAAGTATTATAACCCCTGGATACGTATTAGATACGCTACCCGATTGATCTAGGGTTCCGTAACGGTTGTCGTGGTTCTGCCCGACGTAGTCGCTGGAATGCCGTCTCGGGGAGGGTATTACTAATGTTAAAATGGGTTATTATACTAACGCGTGTACATTTGTGTAAATTATAGATAATTCTCAGGAAACCCTTACAGAAAATCTAAGCCAGCAATGTGAGTTTATCCTCTTTTTGTTAACCTTTTTGTAATGTTTTACAATGTGATTAAGCGGTGATTGAGTCTTTGTAGTTCTTCAATTACTGCCGGTATGTTGGGGTTTTGTATACAAAATTTACTACACTGTGAGTAGTAAGTCGGGACGACAACACGTTACCATTGGACAACGAGTTAACCAATGTGTAATATGACCCACCAGTCAGGATTGACAGTACTGAATGAGTAATTGTGTAGAAATAAACAATGCGATCGCTCTCAATACTGTGTTAATTGATAAAATATTTCTTGATTAAACTGGGATTCACTCACCAGTATTTCCCACTGACAAATGTTTCTAAAACGCGTTTCAGGTAACACAATGTGACAGCCAATTAGTAAAAAGCCAGCTGGAGAGCACTGACGGCTTGGAAAAATATGGCTATAAAAGTTACCTAAAATACGATGTTTTAAATTCAATAAAGTAGGGTTTATCCCTATAAACATGCTGTAATAAGAAACTTGGGTTTTACCCATGTGATTATTAAAATAAAATATGGTGGTTTTACTCTGATAAACATTTCCTAACTATGGTCTTGATGAAATTTTCGCTGCCAAATTAATAAATATTGATACCACCGCCACTGAGTTCGCGGCCACCCGTTCCCAGGACAGATAGGGGGCGGGGGTTGTGACAAAAGGTGGTATCAGAGCCATGCCACTAGTTCAAGCCAAAGAAGTGTTCTGTTGACACTTAAGTTTTAAATTATATATTAGGAAATAACTTATGTGATTATGTGTTTTATATTATTTGACTATTTGTTAGTCTACAGTATGGGTAAGCAAAGAATTTCGGACATCTAACGTCAATTAGATAGTTCACCAAAAGATAAAGGAACCTCATTTCAACCAAATCCCTAGGATACTCAGCAGATACTAAGGAAGGAATATTTATTCGTAAGGCATAGTCTAAGAAACCATTTACCACTAAGAAGAGAAGTTGGATTATTAGAAAAAGTCAAGAGAAAATAAAGAAATCAGAACCAAAGGGAGTGATAATCAATAAGGAAATAAATACACAAACTCAGGAAACAGGCAATAACCTACCATGGGAAGATGAATTAGATGGACAATGGATAACTCTCCATATGTTAGCCACTACAGCAGTAAATGCTAAGTTATATTAAATAGTCGAACGACCAAACTAATACCAGCACCCATGTCACCTATGAGCTAGAAACTTTAAAGGAACTTCGCTCATTAGATAACAACCTAGTAGAGGAAAGAGATAAAATAAACCTTACAAGAAAGCATGTTGAGCATAATACTCCTATAACCTAGATAGACTAAAATAAGTTACGGATGCATAATCACTAGTATATTTTGAATTTCAGTTGTAGTCTGTAATAAATACATATATATATATAAGTCGCAAGGTTCGCCGTTCTTAATCAATCTATTTTATGATTGTACCCAAATGTTAGCTGTTTCATAAAATATGCATTCCAATAATCTTAAGCCGTATTTAAATTGTGCAACAACCATTCAAAAAGTAATTGTTTCAAGGAACATTTCAAATTATTATACAAATGAGTAAACAGCCTCTTATCATTTCACTAATATATACACATATATCTACTAATTATTTTATTAATACATATGAGTTTACAATTATGAATTTATGTATATGTATATATAATTGAAATTGCAATTCATGTATATCACCATTGAGGTGAGTCACCATAAATTTTCTTTGAAACTACACGTGTCCAAGGGAGCTGGCATTCATTCACCTAAATATGATTGATTTTTTTATATATTAATACATACTATATATATCTTACATGATATATTCCTTCACATACAAAGAATAAATGGTTTAGTTGTAGTAGTAACTTTATATATATATATATATATATATATATATATAATAAAATAAAAATGGAGAAGATTTTTGTCAAACTAGAATACTCTAGTAAACAGCAAAGTTAAGTTACTACTTTAGTCACAAAACATCATAGAATAGCTTTTATATTTATATATAATAGACTATTTGTTCAATAAAAACTTCAGTTTTAACTATAAGTTTAATGTTTTATCTAGATTATTTAAAACGAATTTATGATTCTGTGTCATCAGTATTGTTTAGATATAGATATTATATAAACTGATTAACGTAAATAAAGGATCATTATGAAGTAAATGTTTTAACCTATTGACTAAGTTCATATATTACAACAATATATTTGGTACAGTTATTATTATTATATTTATTAACTATAGTTGAAATATAAACCAAAGTACAATATTGATGATTATAACATAACTTATAATAGTAAATATTAATAATATCCTATAACTCATCCAAATACGTGTTATATTGTTCTATTGCCTTGTTTAGTTTTAATAATTGGAAATATATATATACATTATCATAATGTTTAAATAACATTTATATATTTATACGTGTATATAATATAAACTAAAAGTTATTCTACATAGGGTACATGTAGAATTTATACGTATAGCATAATTCAAAGAAAGTATATGTTCAAAAGATTTTTATAATCATCATGTTTTTATTCTCTACCATTTAGAATATTATATTTAAAAGAAGTTATAAATTTTATTTTACAATATATTATAAAAGAAAAGAAAAGATGAGTCTAATGGTTTATACAATCGGTATATATAAAAGAGAATAAATAATTTTAAAAGTAAAAGATGTTACAAAATGAAAACCCATTTTCCTACTCGACTTAAATTAATAATTTAAGTATTCTATTTATTTACTTATTTATTTATTTTACCTGACACATTAAAATTTCCCTGGAAATTATAGTTTTGTTTCATTTTCAAAACTAAAATTTAAAATAGATACCCCACATAAATATAATTGACTCAAATGTGTGTTTAATACAGTTGTCTTTTATATAACTTTATTTAAAAATCAGATTACAATTTTAATATTGTAATATCTTTAAATAAAATTACTATTACTATTGTATGGGATATACATACATATTCTAATACATGTATATTACTCAAATATATTTAGAATCAATTGTAGAAACGTCAAACTCTGTATTACTTACCATAAGTACTTCTTTGAATAAATAATATAATATACAATAAATTGATAGTTAAGTTTTGATACTTTATGGTTCAACCCACTAGTTAAAAATAAATTTATTCTCATGAGTCCAGAAAGTTCATATTTTGAGTAATTTATTTCTTTAAAACTTTTATTTATCCATCCTTAAATTCCAAAATATTATGTTCAATAAATTTAAATAGAAGTTTATTTCAATATACTACTTTTATAAAAGGATAAAATAAAGTCATGGAAATAAGCTTGATGATTGGTACCATCGGATGTATAGTATTATTTTTATATAATAATTTAGTATTATATATATGTGTGTGTATATTACGTAAGTTTAATATTAACTAGAGATTTGAAATTTTATACACATATATGCATATACCTAATAGAATTTCTTGATGGTATACCCAATATAATATCTTCTGTAAAGATAAACATAAGAGAAAATATCATTTGTGATTCATATGAAAACATGAAGTCACTATAAACCATGAAACCTACTATGTTTTAAAATGCTATCTGTCTCAATAAAATATTTCTTGCGACAGAATCTAATAAAGTTAGCTGTAAGCATACTCTTCACATTGAACCAAACCATAGAGTCAATGGAGACAACGATATTTTTGTCAAAACTCCATTTTCCAAGCAAAAGAAAAACCACAACCATAATAATATCTATGCTTAAAGAATAGGATATTGATAATTACTGGTAAACACCCAGGAGAGTATTTAGACTTAAACCTAAGGAAAATGCCTTAGTATAAAGCTTTGAGATAAGCCAATTACTTGCATAGATAAAGTGTGATGGTTATTGGTATACCGTGAGGATGATGACTAGAAAAGTGCAAGTATGATAAATAAGCAATAACACCTGGCCACTGTTATTTCTTGTTTATTGATACTACTCGGTTCTAGAATATGATCCATCATGAGAATACTGATTTCCTTGTTTCTTGATGCAAACCATAATGAACGATGTACCTTTAAAATCATGATTTGAGAAATTCTATTTAAGGGGAAATACAATGATAACTACCTCTCCGGCAAGACTGGGTATGGTGTAGAAGACTCTCCAGCTTGTCCGGGTAAGATGGGGGTACCTCTCCGGCGAGACCGGGTGAGATGAGGTATATGTTATGATAATGAAATTCCCTAAAGAGTACCATGACCTGATGTCTGACCTGTTTTTGGAAATATAAATCTGTTAAGTACATTAACCTTATGAAGGATGTATATATTACAGTATGTGAAATATATGATTATACAGATATGTATATCTATGAGGAAATCCAAAGACCATAATGATTGACAATTAGAGATAAATCACGAACAGGTGTGTCAATGATAATTTTAGATTTAATCAGGAATCTCCCGTATACATCTATAATTCCAATATCAAACATTATTTCGTTTGATCATCTGTCTCGTAGTTCGTGCGACAAGATAAACGACAGGAACTCTATAAGTTGAAACGCCATCGAAAGTATAAGAATTCCCTTTGCGATTATTAATGCATTAGGAAGCTGGTAACTAAAAGTTGTGCGTAGACACAAAACATCTAAATTTTTTTTTCCAAATATGGCTTACATATTCGGTTCATCATGTCCATAAATGCAGTTGGTGCATTGGTTAAACCAAATGGCATGACAGTAAATTCATAATGGCCATACCTTGTTCTGAATGCGGTTTTAGGAATATCCTCTTCCTGTACCTTTAATTGATGATATCCTGACCTTAAATCGATTTTAGAGAAAAATCGAGCTCCTTGTAGTTGATCAAACAGATCATCGATCCTCGGTAATAGGTACCGATTCTTAATCGTAACAACATGTATTCTTATGTTATTAAGCTTATGTTAAAGTATCATGATCATGTTCTTTAGTGTTCATCAAGATTAACAATGTTCATCATCTTTTAACCAACTAAATATGAAATAACAAGGGATTATAAGGGTCTTACTACTAGCGAATTTTAAACATTACCCCGTATTAATATTACAAAATAATATTAATATAGTCAATCACATGACACGCATTTTTGCCAAAAGCGTCGATCATTGCGACTTTACTCTATTCATATACTATTATGCATCTATTACATACTATGTCACACCCCGGTTTCCACGTGTCACCGGTGGGCCCGGTGGGGGAGTATCGTGACGTGGTTGGCAACGTAATAGTCAAACAACACAATATAAAAATATGCACAGCGGAAGCAATTTAAAAATATGATACAACCGAATTTATTTATTGTAATATCATTGTCACAATATTCGGAAGTTTTATCCACAGTAGGATCGAAGTAAAATAATATTAATGGTTCAACAGACTTCAGGCATCTTAAGCTTGCGAGACTTCTAATGATGCTTAGGAGGAATCCCAGCCAATTTCGCTTAGTACCTGCATTTAATCTTTTTGGGAAAATACGTCAGTTTACACTGGTAAATACATTCAACTGACTCATTTTAAAAATGATTGAAAATTTGTTTGGATGCACGTGGCATAAACATTTTTTTATTTAACTTGGGAGAATTATTCAATATTATAATCTTGTGAACGAATTACATGTTACTTATGCGTTCAGTAGCCCGGATCTTGTCCGGGTTAAAGATCAATAGACACACCACAATATAGAGTTATACACTGACAGGTGTATGCCTACACCCGGTGCTCAGGTCGTGGCCATCTCGTAAGATGATGCCAAGGATATCCGGGACATGGTCATTAACCCCCCAAAGGCTGTAAAGTAACCAAGACTGTTTAAACGAGCTGATCAAATTATTCAACTACCCACTTTAACGGTGGAGATTTGATGCCCGATCAAGCGGTATGCTATATACCGTAACCCAAGCCCGTATAGGGAAAATAAGTTAAAAGTATTTACCTGAGCAAGTATTAATCACAATAAGCAAAATGCACGTAGCTTTTACTGGTTCTCCTAATCTGGAACGAAGGTTTAATATAACCTATTAGAATCCTAACGGGTCTTTAATTAAGCTTAAGCTTAGACCGGCTAGTTTCAAAGATACGGTTCGTACGCACGATTAAGCGAAGACCGGATAGAATGTGATTTAGACCCGACAAGTTCAGAGACTTGTTTAATATGGGTCCTTCATGCACATTCTGGATTTTGAGATTAAACCGATAAGGTTTGACCCGTTTCGGCTAATTTATGTAAACTTGTTACTTAAACCGAACCGAACGCGTAATAAGCGTAACGGGTATCCGTAAGAGCCATATACAGGTTTCCTAAGTTAATATGCTTCATACATGTTGTGACATCAGTAATATGTCTTTCATTATGCCCGAAACGTTTTTAAACACAAACTAGGCCCCGTAGGGGTAGTTTGGTCATTTAAAAGTTTATAAAAGAGTTTAAGTGTTAACCTGAGTTACAGGTCTGATGTAAACAGCAAACATACTCAATTTGATAAGTTATATCAGTAGGTTAAAGCATATATGTGAAATTTGTCAATTATAACCAAACTATGCACCGTAGGGCATTTTGGTAATTTCACATAAGCCGAAAAGCTCAAAACCGAAGTCTGAGTTAATCAACCTTTGCTTACTGTTAAAATATTCTAATTTTCCTAAAATATCAGTAGGTATCAACCCGGGTATGTTCAATATGATTTTAAAACATACTATGCATTAAAACGCTAAATAAGGCGATTAAAGGTCATTTCCAGGTTCGGTACTTAAATCTGATATTTTTATATTTCCAGAATGCTTAAAATAATTTATTTATCATATGTGATCAGTAGCAAAAGGTTTGGAGTCGTTTAGATATGTAAAACTCATTTTATGGCCCGTAAGGGCAAAACCGACAATCACCGGATTAAGCCTACAACTACTAGTTATGCTCAGCCTAAAATTAATTAAAAATCTTTAAAAATCCCAAAATAATATATTACATCAGTGGGTATTAAGTTTGATATCAAAAAGTAGGCTTAACTAGACTATACGCTAATTACGCCATTTTATTAACAAAAAGCTTTAAATTTGCGATAATGAGCATAACTCCTAATCTACAAGTCAAACTGATGTCAAACTTTGCATACAAGTTTATATATCAGTTTTCAAGGTTCTACACTTTTACATTTTCATAATTCACGTTTTAAGGTAATAAGGGCATAACGGTCAACATATGAGCAATTAACGGAAACATGCATATTAATTGGATAACTAATGAACCAAGGTGTATAATCACAGAGGGTTGTTCTAACATGTAACCTAGTCCAATTAAAGCTCTGAGGCATTTATAAAACATGCCTTAACGGGTCAGAACTGAAAGTCAAAGTGAAAGTCAAACTATGCGACTTTCGGTTCCGAACCGGGTCTAAACATGAAATTGTCGGGTTGAACATGTTTAGACATGTTCTTACACTTATTACTAAGTTATAACAATGATCAAACAGGTTGTATATGGTCTATAATGTTAATTATGCATAAATGACATTTTAAGCTTCCTGTTGACTTTTTCTAAACTAGTTTGACCCGACTTTTGACCTGGTTAGAGTGGTGATCAGGGGAAACCCTTTTGAGGTTTTATTACCCACATAAATACCAAGCTATAACTACTTTTAATTCGAGATATGACTGAGCCATTGTTGACTAATCTCGAAGTCAAACCGTAATTACGACGGTTTGACTTTTAGCTAATTAAACAAGCTAAACTCAATTAAAGAAGGACTAGCAGACTTACAAGAGTCCTATGCACGAGATATGATCAGTTGGACCTGCTTGAGAGCTCCAGAATTGATCAGTTATGCACTTGAAGGTGTGAGGAATGATGTTGCAACAAGGTGCCCTTTTATAGTGAATTTACTCACCACAATTGAGTGACAACAAGGTCTAGGACACACCACAACTCCTCAACACTTGTTTCTAGTGTTTTAGGGGTCAAGTGAGGTGGAGAATCGAGTTAGAATCGCACACAAAGGCACCTAGCAGACACACATCCAAGAAAATAGGCTTTCTGCCCAGCTAAGGCAGTGGCGTAGCGCTACTGCCTAGGCAGTTAGTGCTCGCGCTACGCGAGCCCTAGGGGTCATCCAACAACTTTCTAAAAATGGCAGTTTTGGTCCCTGGCTCTTCAAACTTCGATTAGGCACTTGTTCTTTGCATTTTGAGCCCTCGTAATTGACGTATAAGGGCTTCAAGACTTTTACCTACTTTGATTAGTCCTCGATTAACTTTATTGTTACCCGAAAAGGCCTAATTTTCAATGTTGACGCTTTAACCCCTCGCACACGAATTTGATCACAACTTGCTCATACGTTAACGAAACTTTATGAAATTTTAATCGTATATTCTAGTGATCATAATTTACCGTTACAAAGCTTCGGGTTTGTCAAAAGGTCAATTAAACATGTTGACACATTTAGCCCCTGTAGTTTGTAATCTCTCACTTTTAGCTCCGTATGATCCATGATTTATTCGTTTGAAGGTATGAGCACCATGTAGGGTTAATGTACATTATATTTATTCACAGTTGACACTTAGAATACGTATATTCACATACTTTCCATGATTGTCAACTTTAGTCCTTCTATAATATTTCTTTCACACGTTTAAACATTTGACACGTGTCTACACATTATAGGACGTGAATTTTCGAGGTGTTACATCCTCACCCCCTTAAAATAAATCTCGACCCGAGATTTACTGAAATAAATAAGGGTACTTTTCTTTCATCGTGGATTCAACCTCCCACGTGTATTCGGGACCTCTACGGGCATCCCATTTGACCTTTAAAATTGGTACATGCTTCCTTCGAAGCTTCTTTACCTGTCGATCTTCAATCGAAAAAGGTTTTTCCACAAAATTCAAGCTCTCATCAATATGCACATCTGTGTGTGGTATAACCAGTGATTCATCAGCGAAGCACTTCTTCAGATTGCAGATGTGGAACACATTGTGAATTCCACTGAGCTCTTCTGGTAAGTTTAACTTATAGGCAACTGACCCGACACGTTCGATAACCTCGAAAGGTCCTATGTATCTCGGACTTAGCTTGCCTTTCTTACCAAACCGCATCACTCCCTTCCAGGGTGACACCTTAAGTAGGACTTTGTCACCTACTTCGAAGTGAAAATCTTTACGCTTAGGATCAGCGTAACTCTTCTGCCTATCCCGGGCAGCTTTGAGACGGTCACGAATCTGGAAAATCTTGTCCGTTGTTTCGAACACGATCTCTGGTCCCGATAACTGGACATCTCCAACTTCCGCCCAACAGACGGGCGATCTACACTTTCTACCGTATAATGCCTCAAAAGGCGCAGCCTTAATGCTGGTATGGTAGCTATTGTTGTAGGAGAATTCGATTAACGGTAGGTTCTTATCCCAACTACCACCCAAATCGATTGCACATGCACGTAGCATGTCTTCCAACGTTTGAATAGTACGCTCACTCTGACCGTCTGTCTGAGGATGGTAAGCCGTAATAAAGTTCAAACGTGTGCCCAAAGATTGTTGGAAGCTTTTCCAAAAGTGTGATGTGTACCTAGTATCTCTATCAGAGATAATAGCCACAGGTATGCCATGTAAGGCTACAATCTTATCAACGTATAACTGGGCTAACATGTCGGAGCTATAAGTCTCCTTGATGGGTAAGAAATGAGCTGACTTAGTCAGTCTGTCAACTATAACCCATATTGTATCATTGTCTTTCCTTGTCTTAGGTAACTTGGTAATAAAATCCATAGTTACCATTTCCCACTTCCACGTAGGAAGTTCAGGCTGTTGCAGCAAGCCTGACGGCTTTTGATGCTCGGCTTTGACTTGCGCACATGTCAAGCATTTTGCTACATGGGCGGCTACAGACTTTTTCAAGCCTATCCACCAATAATTTGCCCTTAGATCCTGGTACATCTTATCAGCTCCAGGATGAACGGAGTATTTGGAACTATGGGCTTCTTGGAGGATGACATCACGAAGTCCCCCGAAAACTGGAACCCGTATTCGTCCATTTAATTTCAGAAGTCTGTCCTTTCTAAGTGTTAACTGCTCCTCAGTTACTCCTAACTTTCATTGGGATAGTTAGCTTCCAACACAACTTCCTTCTGTGCAGCTAACAATCTTTCCATCAGACTGTTCTTTATCTCCATACGCTTGGCGTTAATTCGGATGGGTTTAACCCTTTCCTTCCGACTCAAGGCGTCGGTGACTACATTCGCCTTGCCGGGATGGTATTTGATTTCACAATCATAATCATTTAAAGTCTCCATCCAACGGCGTTGCCTCATGTTTAGTTCCTTCTGATTAAACAGATGTTGGAGGCTTTTGTGATCAGAATAGATCACACATTTGACACCATAGAGATAGTGCCTCCAAAGCTTCAGTGCGAATACAACGGCACCCAGTTCCAAGTCATGGGTGGTGTAATTCTTTTCATGCACTTTCAACTGTCGTGAAGCATAGGCAATAACCTTGCCTTTCTGCATAAGCACACACCCCATGCCAGTGTGCGATGCATCGCAGTAAACCACGAACTCTTCTATTCCATCTGGCAATGTCAGTACTGGGGCGTTGCTCAACTTTTGCTTCAGAATATCAAAGGATTCTTGCTGCTTAGGGCCCCAAATGAACTTTATTTTCTTCTTAGTCAAGGAAGTTAGGGGCGCAGCAATCCTTGAAAAGTTTTCAATGAAACGCCTGTAATATCCTGCCAATCCCAGGAAGCTACGAATCTCGGTAGGCGTCTTTGGCTCTTGCCAGTTCATTACGGCTTCAACCTTAGCGGGATCCACTTGGATACCACGCTCACTAACCACGTGTCCAAGGAATTGGACTTCTCGTAGCCAAAATTCACACTTAGAGAATTTGGCATAGAGTTTCTCCTGATGTAGGAGTTTGAGAATACAACGAAGGTGTTTCTCATGGTCAGCTTGATTCTTAGAATAAATGAGGATGTCGTCGATGAAAACGATGACGAATTTATCCAAGTATGGCTTGCAGACGCGATTCATGAGATCCATGAACGCGGCTGATGCATTAGTGAGCCCAAAAGGCATCACTAGGAACTCGTAGTGGCCATAACGAGTCCTAAATGCAGTCTTGTGCACGTCTTCATCCTTGACCTTCAATTGATGGTAGCCTGACCTCAAATCAATTTTCGAGAAGTAACTTGCCCCTTGAAGCTGATCGAACAAATCGTCGATCCTGGGCAAAGGATACCTATTCTTGATCGTGACTTTATTAAGCTCGCGACAGTCGATGCACAGACGCATCGACCCATCCTTCTTCTTGACAAACAAGATTGGCGCTCCCTAAGGAGATGAACTAGGTCTAATGAAACCTTTAACCAGCAATTCATCTAGCTGCGTCCGCAACTCCTTCATTTCTGTGGGTGCCAATCTGTATGGTGCTCTAGCAACTGGTGCTGCTCCTAGGATGATATCAATCCTGAATTCAACTTGTCTATCTGGTGGTAAACCAGGTAGATCTTCAGGAAACACTTCAGGGTATTCTGAAATGACAGGGATGTCTTCTATCTTCGGTTTAGGCTCATCAATAATCACTTGCGCCATGTAGATGACACACCCCTTCTTCAAACACTTGGAAACCTTGAGCATAGTCACCTGCTCAGGCAGCCCATACTGGGTATCTCCCCGAATGGTAAGTGATTCCCCAGACGGAGTTTTTATTACCACTTGTTTCTTGTTACAGAATATTTGGGCCTGGTTATGAGATAACCAGTCCATACCCAGAACAATGTCAAAACCAGCCAACTTAAAGGGAAGTAGAGACAGAGGAAAAGAATGGTTCTTAATGGATATAGCATATCCATCTAACACAGTAGAGACGGTTTCTAGGGTGCCATCTGCTAACTCCACCTCATAGTTCACTTTTAGGGTTTTGACAGGTAATTTCAACAATTCACAAAACTTATTGTCTACAAACGACTTATCAGCGCCAGAATCAAAAAGTACTCTAGCATATACGTCATTTACAAGGAAAGTACCTGTAATAACGTTGTTGTCTAGAACTTCTTCCTTGGCGTCCATCCTGAAGACTCTGGCATTAGTCTTCTTAGCCTCCTCAGGCTTCTTGTTGTATTTTGGGCAGTTTGTCTTAATGTGCCCCTTTTCATTTCAACGGTAGCACGTTGCGTCTTTTATCTTCTTGCAATCCAAGGTTTTGTGATCCGTGGATTTGCAAATACCACAAGCAAAGGGTTTTGACTGAGTCTGAGAGTTCGACTCTAGTCTGCACTTTCCATAGTGCTGTTTCTTGCAAATTTTGCATTTGGGCTTCTCTCCAGAATTATGCCCATCCTTCCTCGACTCAGATCCTTTCTTGTTATCACCGCTCCCACGGTGCTTCTTGTTCGACTTTCGTGAACCATCGTCTTCACGCTTCCTTTTCTCAGCCTCCTTATTCCTCAGCGATCTCTGCCTGACCGCATCCAGAGTGAGGGATAAGGAAATGTCAGCTACAGACCTGAAGGTAGCTGGCCGAGAAGCTTTTACGCTTGCCTTGATTTCCGGGGCTAAACCTCCGATAAAATGAGCGATTCTTTTTGGCTCCGGGGTTACCAGATAAGGAACCAACCGGGACATCGTATTGAAGCTCGTCAGGTAAGCTTGACAGGCGAGGTTCGTCATCACCAACGATAGAAAGTCAGATTCTATCTTCTCCACCTCATGTTGAGGGCAGTAATTTTCCTTGATTAGGGCGACAAATTGATCCCACGACATATTATACAATGGGATTTTTCCGGTGGCCTCAATCAGAGATCTCCACCATGCCAACGCTTCACCCTTAAAAGACTATGACACAAACTTGACCACGTCTCTCTCCGCACATCCGCTGATGTCTACAACTGTATCCATCTCATCCAGCCATGTCATACAGTCAATGGCTCCTTTCTCCCCAGTGAAATACCGGGGCTTGCAAGAAACAAAATATTTATACGAGCAACCCTTGTCACGGGGCCCTTGATTTCGTATAACCTGCTGAGATGGAGCACTGTGGTTCGAGGAGCGTCGATCATCGCTTTTCTTTGGGTCGTCCTTTTTGGGCGGTGGCTTCGAAGGCTGTGTAGATTGGGTCCTACTACGAGTCCCACTGTACTCTTCATACTGCCTTTCTAAAGCCTGTGTAACAGCGCCGTCTATGATCGCTTTTAATTCAGCACCCGTTAACGTAATCTGGGCGTTCTCATTTTGCTCCACTGGATGGCTATTTATTTCATTTGAGTCAGCCATTTGAATTGAACTGTTGCAGAAAACAAGGACAATATTTTATTTGGGAGTTTATTATGGAATTACCCCTTAGGGTAACTCGTTAACCATGGTAAACAGAGACCATATTTGGTTAACTTATTAATCGTATTAATTTAGGATTTCAATTAAAATTTATCCTAATTATAAACAATAACAATATATATTAGCACATAAGGCTTAGTCACATGGACAATTTAAATTATAATCTATGATTTCAGAGAATCAAGACTTTTAAGGTTTGAACCTAGTTCATTACCCTTATCAGACAGGGAGTCATAGCTACCACTGTCTTTTGGCTTATATGGAAGTGAGCTGGGCCCGTAGGCATCATATTACCACGTATGGTACAATGTGATCATCTTAATTGATGATTTAACCCATGATTCAGAGATCATTAAGTTGGGTTTGGAATCTTTAGAAAGATCCTTACATAATAATAATGCGTGTGATTTTAAATGCATCACATCTGCCGGGAACGTTAACATGTTTTCAGATGTTAACAGGGAATTGAATCTTTTAAACAGGTCTTACCATCATTGTCAGGTCTTTATAAGGACACTCAGACTAGGTTTCACACTTTACGATTCTTATTTTAAACATTTACATAGGCAGATTATTTTCAAAAGGAATGATTTTGATTTATTTATTTCATATATAAATTATTTATGCACATAAGGCAAACATGAACTTTATAAAACCAACATTCCATTAATTATACATAATATTACTCGCTGCCCTAAACGGGTCTTTTCAAATAACAACTTACCCTCGCAGGGGTTTAAATAAATACTTACCCTCGCAGGGGCTTAATAACACACATAATAGTCCACGCAGGGACTTTAAACAATAATATACCCTTGTAGGGGTTTATAGAATGACAGGCCCACGCAGGGGCTTAGAGCAAACAAATAAACATACATACCCACGTAGGGGCTTAACAACCAATACATGCCCACGCAGGGGCTAAACTGATAAAAGGAGGTTACAACAATAGTGGAAGGATTCAACGATCCTTCTTTTTCTTCCCCTTGATCAAGCTTGCCAATCCTTGGAAAAATGTTTGTCTCTCCTGGCGGTCGCGGCGATTTTCCCGCTCAACCTGATCCAGCCTCTGAAGAATTTCCTCCCTTTCTGGGGGAGAAAACCGAGGTGGCTGCGATTGCGTCCTGATAATAGGCCTAGGAGGTATCGGGTACCCCTGAGTCGGGTAACCTACTCCCCATGGGTCTCCATAGGGTCCTTGGGGGTTGTAGTTCGCCGCTACCATGTAAGGGTCGGCCTCCGTGTAACCATAGTTGTGGTGATTCGGCGGTTCAAACGGGTTATACGCCATGGAACCCGTATACGCTGGAATTGGGTTGTCAAAACCTATTGGCGGCGGTTGTGGCATCGCTGGGTTGGAAGGCCCACCCATTTGTGGGTCCTCCTGATGTGGCGGGTAATGGCTGCCACTGGATTGACGTGGGGAACTGAAATGGAAGTCCCCTGCTCGTGCCGACATGCGGGCACCGGTTCTCCTACGCCTTGGCGGTTGAGGAGGTGCCGGCTGAACTGGTGGCGGTAGAGGTGGTGGCGTAACTGCCACAAATCGGTGATCCTCAGAGGAATCTTGATGATGCTGCTGCTGTTGCGGCTGCTGCTGCCCATGAGGCGACGAGTGGTGAGAAGGTGTGTAATACCACTCGTGCCGAGTGAACATGGCTTGGAAGCTTTCTGGACCACCATAGGGTGATCCGTGGAAAGACGATCCGTCGGAGATCTCGATCGGATGGTTTGGAGTGCCACTTGCAGGTTCGACGGGGTCAATATCCTCGTCCATGTCGTCAGCGTTGTCGCCAGAGAAATGGTCATCTGGCCCTAGTGGGTTAAAACCCACTGGTTCTTGTATGTAGCCTACCGGATTAAATTGGCCTCAGAAGACTGGTGTAGGGTCTCCATACGAATGGTGAGACAACGATCGTTGTAATGGTATAAAGGAAGGCTGAGGGTTGTTCGGCTCGTAGTCCGGTTGTGGCCCATACGGGTTTTGGACCGGAGGGGTAGAGCTGTGAGATACCGACCGTCTGGCCGGCTCAAATAGGTTCCTTCGGTTTTGTCGTGGATTATCACTCTCTGTTGTCGAAGGAGCTCGTGCATTCGAGGGTCCTGCCTCGTTATCATTGGGGGCGGTAATCGGCCCCTTGCCTCGTCCTCTCCTACGGAAGAATCTTGGAGGCATTTTGTCCTGTCAATACAATATAAGATAACAATACAAAATAAATAAAATAAAGGACAACACAAAACCAAACAAAGTGGAATTTGTCCTATGTTATATGTCTAGACTCGAAAGTTTAGATATGTGCAATTGTGTAACTGAGATTAAACACAAAAGGCTAGTGTTTAATTAACTCAGTGTTGGCTCTGATACCAACCTGTCACACCCCGGTTTCCACGTGTCACCGGTGAGCCCGGTGGTGGAGTATCGTGACGTGGTTGGCAACGTAATAGTCAAACAACACAATATAAAAATATGCACAGCGGAAGCAATTTAAAAATATGATACAACCGAATTTATTTATTGTAATGTCATTGTCACAATATTCGGAAGTTTTATCCACAGTAGGATCGAAGTAAAATAATATTAATGGTTCAACAGACTTCAGGCATCTTAAGCTTGCGAGACTTCTAATGATGCTTAGGAGGAATCCCAGCCAATTTCGCTTAGTACCTGCATTTAATGTTTTTGGGAAAATACGTCAGTTTACACTGGTAAATACATTCAACTGACTCATTTTAAAAATGATTGAAAATTTGTTTGGATGCACGTGGCATAAACATTTTTTTATTTAACTTGGGAGAATTATTCAATATTATAATCTTGTGAACGAATTACATGTTACTTATGCGTTCAGTAGCCCGGATCTTGTCCGGGTTAAAGATCAATAGACACACCACAATATAGAGTTATACACTGACAGGTGTATGCCTACACCCGGTGCTCAGGTCATGGCCATCTCGTAAGATGATGCCAAGGATATCCGGGACATGGTCATTAACCCCCCAAAGGCTGTAAAGTAACCAAGACTGTTTAAACGAGCCGATCAAATTATTCAACTACCCACTTTAACGGTGGAGATTTGATGCCCGATCAAGCGGTATGCTATATACCGTAACCCAAGCCCGTATAGGGAAAATAAGTTAAAAGTATTTACCTGAGCAAGTATTAATCACAATAAGCAAAATGCACGTAGCTTTTACTGGTTCTCCTAATCTGGAACGAAGGTTTAATATAACCTATTAGAATCCTAACGGGTCTTTAATTAAGCTTAAGCTTAGACCGGCTAGTTTCAAAGATACGGTTCGTACGCACGATTAAGCGAAGACCGGATAGAATGTGATTTAGACCCGACAAGTTCAGAGACTTGTTTAATATGGGTCCTTCATGCACATTCTGGATTTTGAGATTAAACCGATAAGGTTTGACCCGTTTCGGCTAATTTATGTAAACTTGTTACTTAAACCGAACCGAACGCGTAATAAGCGTAACGGGTATCCGTAAGAGCCATATACAGGTTTCCTAAGTTAATATGCTTCATACATGTTGTGACATCAGTAATATGTCTTTCATTATGCCCGAAACGTTTTTAAACACAAACTAGGCCCCGTAGGGGTAGTTTGGTCATTTAAAAGTTTATAAAAGAGTTTAAGTGTTAACCTGAGTTACAGGTCTGATGTAAACAGCAAACATACTCAATTTGATAAGTTATATCAGTAGGTTAAAGCATATATGTGAAATTTGTCAATTATAACCAAACTATGCACCGTAGGGCATTTTGGTAATTTCACATAAGCCGAAAAGCTCAAAACCGAAGTCTGAGTTAATCAACCTTTGCTTACTGTTAAAATATTCTAATTTGCCTAAAATATCAGTAGGTATCAACCCGGGTATGTTCAATATGATTTTAAAACATACTATGCGTTAAAACGCTAAATAAGGCGATTAAAGGCCATTTCCAGGTTCGGTACTTAAATCTGATATTTTTATATTTCCAGAATGCTTAAAATAATTTATTTATCATATGTGATCAGTAGCAAAAGGTTTGGAGTCGTTTAGATATGTAAAACTCATTTTATGGCTCGTAAGGGCAAAACCGACAATCACCGGATTAAGCCTACAACTACTAGTTATGCTCAGCCTAAAATTAATTAAAAATCTTTAAAAATCCCAAAATAATATATTACATCAGTGGGTATTAAGTTTGATATCAAAAAGTAGGCTTAACTAGACTATACGCTAATTACGTCATTTTATTAACATAAAGCTTTAAATTTGCGATAATGAGCATAACTCCTAATCTACAAGTCAAACTGATGTCAAACTTTGCATACAAGTTTATATATCAGTTGTCAAGGTTTCTACACTTTTACATTTTCATAATTCACGTTTTAAGGTAATAAGGGCATAACGGTCAACATATGAGCAATTAACGGAAACATGCATATTAATTGGATAACTAATTAACCAAGGTGTATAATCACAGAGGGTTGTTCTAACATGTAACCTAGTCCAATTAAAGCTCTGAGGCATTTATAAAACATGCCTTAACGGGTCAGAACTGAAAGTCAAAGTGAAAGTCAAACTATGCGACTTTCGGTTCCGAACCGGGTCTAAACAGGAAATTGTCGGGTTGAACATGTTTAGACATGTTCTTACACTTATTACTAAGTTATAACAATGATCAAACAGGTTGTATATGGTCTATAATGTTAATTATGCATAAATGACATTTTAAGCTTCCTGTTGACTTTTTCTAAACTAGTTTGACCCGACTTTTGACCTGGTTAGAGTGGTGATCAGGGGAAACCCTTTTGAGGTTTTATTACCCACATAAATACCAAGCTATAACTACTTTTAATTTGAGATATGACTGAGCCATTGTTGACTAATCTCGAAGTCAAACCGTAATTACGACGGTTTGACTTTTAGCTAATTAAACAAGCTAAACTCAATTAAAGAAGGACTAGCAGACTTACAAGAGTCCTATGCACGAGATATGATCAGTTGGACCTGCTTGAGAGCTCTAGAATTGATCAGTTATGCACTTGAAGGTGTGAGGAATGATGTTGCAACAAGGTGCCCTTTTATAGTGAATTTACTCACCACAATTGAGTGACAACAAGGTCTAGGACACACCACAACTCCTCAACACTTGTTTCTAGTGTTTAGGGGATGTTTTAGGGGTCAAGTGAGGTGGAGAATCGAGTTAGAATCGCACACAAAGGCACCTAGCAGACACACATCCAAGAAAATAGGCTTTCTGCCCAGCTAAGGCAGTGGCGTAGCGCTACTGCCTAGGCAGTTAGTGCTCGCGCTACGCGAGCCCTAGGGGTCATCCAACAACTTTCTAAAAATGGCAGTTTTGGTCCCTGGCTCTTCAAACTTCGATTAGGCACTTGTTCTTTGCATTTTGAGCCCTCGTAATTGACGTATAAGGGCTTCAAGACTTTTACCTACTTTGATTAGTCCTCGATTAACTTTATTGTTACCCGAAAAGGCCTAATTTTCAATGTTGACGCTTTAACCCCTCGCACACGAATTTGATCACAACTTGCTCATACGTTAACGAAACTTTATGAAATTTTAATCGTGCATTCTAGTGATCATAATTTACCGTTACAAAGCTTCGGGTTTGTAAAAAGGTCACTCAGAGGTATATATTAAACATGTTGACACATTTAGCCCCTGTAGTTTGTAATCTCTCACTTTTAGCTCCGTATGATCCATGATTTATTCGTTTGAAGGTATGAGCACCATGTAGGGTTAATGTACATTATATTTATTCACAGTTGACACTTAGAATACGTATATTCACATACTTTCCATGATTGTCAACTTTAGTCCTTCTATAATATTTCTTTCACACGTTTAAACATTTGACACGTGTCTACACATTATAGGACGTGAATTTTCGAGGTGTTACATACTAGTACTGAAATAAAATTACAATACCAACTGAAATAGAATGACGCTAATAACTAAACTAACTAAATATTCATCCATATTTCAGGGAATCTCGAGGACGAGATTTAAAACAAGGTGGGAAGGATGTAACATTCCCAAAATTTTTATTTATATAAAATAAAAACTTATGTTATTAAAAGGATGCATCATGGGTAAGTTGACCAATAGAAATATACGGTATTTAGGCAAACCTAGAACCGTTTAATAATTAAATTATAAAAATACAATATATTTGAACCTACTCCGTTTTTAATGAAACTTGGTTCAAAATGTAGATAAGATTATTCTCATTCTAAATGATATATTCATTGTTTTATAAAACATCATATTTTAGAAGTTATAAGCGCCAATTAAGTGAAGCAGCTGAATTAATTATAATATATAAATAATAAATAAATAAAATAATATTACATTTTGAAATTCATTGCATGCTTATGTACCATATGAAAAGAATTGACAATTTAGCCAATAATATTAAAGCATGTGTATATGTTGAAATTAATGGTAAGTGTATACGTGCACTAAAGTGGCGTGAGATTCAAGTTAAGCAACTAGTATAAATCACAGGCAATTGCTAAAATTTCAATCTGTCCAGTCCTCTCGATCTCCTTTCTCTCTCTCTAGAAACCTACCTTTTATTATTACCCCATAATAATAATAAAGCCCTGCCCCATTTTAAGTATTTTTACCCTTGATCACTGATACCCTGTCCGACTAACGTATGACCCCGTAACAAGGCTCTGCCTAAATTCGTTGGGGTTCTGTCTCGTGACGTAGGGATAAAGTGGAATTGTGTTACTATACTTAGTGTGAGTACACTATATATTTTATTAAATAACCCAGGAGTTATACCCAAAATATAACAACCCTTACGAATATTTTCCCGACACCCTAGTATATTTTAAAATATCCCAAAATACATCCCATACGCGAAAACGGGCCTCAAATATATTAAATAGTATTAAAAATAATAAAAAAAATTGAATTTTAAGTTGAGGGGGGCCGCGTAGACCCACCCCAACCTTTACGCGGGCGGTATCAAGGTTTGAACCTGATTTCATTGATTTTCTTAAGTTCAAGCGGGCCGCGTAAGACCCTCGTTAAGTTCACGAGGGCCGCGAGAGTCCCAAATTGTGGCGCAGCCCGGTGATGACACGTGTCATCATCGTGGCGAGTTTAGGCGATGATCCGGACAAGCTATACGTTGACCTGGAGTCAACCTGGGCTGCGTAAGCCCATCCCATATGTTACGCGGGCCGCGAGGGAACGAGATTCAGCAACTATAAATAGAGGCCATCGGATTTCAGTCGAGAATCGCTCACAAACGTTTCTTTTCTCTCATTTCTGAATAGTAGGCTTTATACGCGGGTATTATACCCCCCTAATTAGCGAAGTTCTGCTCCGTTGTAAGTATTATAACCCCTGGATACGTATTAGATACGCTGCCCGATTGATCTAGGGTTCCGTAACGGCTGTCGTGGTTCTGCCCGACGTAGTTGTTGGAATTCCGTCTCGGGGAGGGTATTACTAATGTTAAAATGTGTTATTATACTAACGCGTGTACATTTGTGTAAATTATAGATAATTCTCAGGAAACCCTTACGGAAAATCTAAGCCAGCAATGTGAGTTTATCCTCTTTTTGTTAACCTTTTTGTAATGTTTTACAAAACCTTAAATGTTTTACAATGTGATTAAGCGGTGATTGAGTCTTTGTAGTTCTTCAATTACTGCCGGTATGTTAGGGTTTTGTATACAAAATTACTACACTGTGAGTAGTAAGTCGGGACGACAACACGTTACCATTGGACAACGAGTTAGCCAATGTGTAATATGACCCATCAGTCAGGATTGACAGTACTAAATGAGTAATTGTGTAGAAATAAACAATGTGATCGCTCTCAATACTGTGTTAATTGATAAAATATTTCTTGATTAAACTGGGATTCACTCACCAGTATTTCCCACTGACAAATGTTTTTAAAACGCGTTTCAGGTAACACAATGTGACAGCCAATTAGTAAAAAGCCAGCTGGAGAGCACTGACGGCTTGGAAAAATGTGGCTATAAAAGTTACCTAAAATACGATGTTTTAAATTCAATAAAGTAGGGTTTATCTCTATAAACATGTTGTAATAAGAAACTTGGGTTTTACCCATGATATATTAAAATAAAATATGGTGGTTTTACTCTGATAAACATTTTCTAACTACGGTCCTGATGAAATTTCCGCTGCCAAATTAATAAATATTGATACCACCGCCACTGAGTTCGCGGCCGCCCGTTCCCGGGACAGATAGGGGGCGGGGGTTGTGACAGTATAATACGCATTAGTATCTGAAAAATAGTGAATAAAAGATGTTAGGCTCTGTATATAGAAAAAATACAGTGCTAACAAAATGGATCCATCATCCATCTACCTAAACCATATGCATGTAAAGTAACAAACTATAATAAGACATCCTAACAAACTCATCTCTACATCTCTACAGAGAAAAAAAAAACAAACCCTCACCTGTACCAAAGTCAAGGCACCCAATAACATGTGCATGGTTCGATTCGGTTCAATTATTAGCAATAACCGTAACTGTAACTGAAGTCATCGGTTCGGTTAATAATCAAATCAAACAAGGGCTATTTTTGCTTAGAAATACTTGTAACGTATGTATAAATACATTAAATAGATGTATAAATACATGAAATTAATGTATAAATAAATGAAATGGAGGTATAAATATACGAAATGAAGGTATAAATTCATAAAATGAAGGCAAATTGGAAATAAATAATCCCACGTAACTCAATTTGGCCGATAATAATCCCAAGTCAGTTATTGGCCGATAATAATCCGAACTGGTCAATTTTTTTTTGTAAAATAGTCCGCCGTTAAAATAGCTTAACGGAGTTAAGTTTTTTTCCGAATTACAAACCGATGTTTTAGGGCTTTTGATCAGAATGAGGATACGAGTCGATTGATCTAAAACTTACCTCGAAATACTGCCCCAACCCATGAAAACGGTGCTTCAATTCGGGTGTTTAAACTTCCAATTAACAAAAATCAAGCCATTTCGACCACAATTTCGAGGTAAGTTTTACATCAATCGACTCGTATCCTCATTCTGATCAAAAGCCCTAAAATTCGGAAAAAAAACTTAACTTCGTTAAGCTATTTTAACGGCGGACTATTTTACAAAAAAATTGACCAGTTCGGATTATTTTCAGCCAATAACTGACTTGCGATTGTTATCAGCCAAATTGAGTTAGGTGGGATTATTTATTTCCAATTCGCCTAAAATGAAAGTAAAAATATGGAGTAAATTGCCATTTTAGTCCCTGAGTTTTGTCCAAATTTGCCAGTTTAGTCCAAATAGTTTTTTTTTTGCATCTGGGTCCCTGACTTTTACATTTTGTTGCCATTTTGATCATTTTGCCTAACTCCATCCATAAACCCCATCTGTAACCAGGGGTATTTTGGGGATTTCCTTAAAAATTGTTTTCAGTTGCCATTTTGATCCAATTACAAAAAATCAAAAAAATTCCAAAAAATTCAAAAAATCTAAAAATAAAAAAAATTGAGTTAATAGCCAAAATGGTCCCTGAGGTTTGCTCAGTTTTGCCACTTTAGTCGAAAATCCAAAAATTTTAAATCTGGGTCCCTGAGGTTTGCATTTTGTTGCCATTTTAGTCCAAAAGTGAAATTTGACCAGAATCCCCAAATTAAAACCCCCTGTTTTGTCCTTACCCTCAGGGGTATTTTGGTCATTTTAGAATTATTATAACTAAATATTGATTAAACCCTTTTTCTATTTATGATTAAATAGAATGTCTTCTGTCTCTCTCCTCTCTCTCTCTCTAGACCCAAATTAAATCTGCCTTAAGCTGCCTCTCTCTCTAACACCCAGATTAACAAGAATTCCCCAAATTAAATCTGCCTCTCTCTCTAATATTTGTGTGTTTCAGCTCAACCCAGAATCCCTAAATTAAATATGCCTCTCTCTCTTCTCTCTCTTCTCTGAACTACCACCACCACACCACCATCATCCACCAGGTAACCCACCATGACCACCACAACCCCCACGTTACAAATTGGCTCTACAAACGTCTCATTTTGATTCAAACATGCTGATAAACACCATTCCAAAACTCAATTTAAAAAAATATTTAAAAACCCAACATATTAGCACCACACTATACAAACAAACGAGCATCAAATTGAAACAAAATGATTTAGATCTGGAACAAATTCAACAAACAACGAAATCGAGCATCAAAAATCCCAACAATTTCAACAAACAAAGAATTTAGAAATGGAGAAATCAGATCTAGAACAACCCGATTGCTCATCTTCTTCACAAAACTTGCCGGTGGTTACATAACAGCAGTGATCGGCGACCGTAATGGACCTATACAGAGGATTGATTGTCGGCCAGAAGTTGGCGATGGTGTCGCCGCCTGCAGCCGTCGTCGTGACGAAGAAGATGGTGGTCAATTGTGGGGGATTGTTTGAAACTGAAGTTAATGGTTGGAATGGTGGTCACTGGTAGCGTCCGATGAATATGGTGGTCTATGGTGGGGATCATCTGAATCTGGAAGTTAGAGAGAGAGAGAGAAGGTGGGAGGGAGAGAGAAGGTGGGAAGTGAGATAGAGAGTGTGTGTGTATCTGTGTTTTAGTGAAAGAGAGAGAGAGAGAGTTATATATATCTATATTATAATATATAATTAATTTTGTTTTAATTTATTAAAAGAGTAAATTAGATGGACCAAAATGCCCTTGCACAAAAAGACAAAACAATCAGGGTTTAACAGTTAAAAAAGAGGGTTTTTGAAATTTGGACTAAAATGGCAACAAAATGCAAACCTCAGGGACCCAGATTTAAAACTTTTGGATTTTTGACTAAAGTGGCAAAACTGAGCAAACCTCAAGGACCATTTTGGCTATTAACTCAAAAAAATTCTAAAAAATCATAAAAATTCTAAAAAATTCAAAAAAAATCTAAAAAATCAAAAAATTCTAAAAAATCATAAAAATTCAAAAAAAATCCAAAAATCATTAAATGTTTCGTCACGAACCGTTTCGACCCGTACCGTTTCGAACCGAACCGTTTCGACCCGTACCGTATCGAACCGAACCGTTTTGACGCGAACCGTTTTGAACCCGTACCGTATCGAACCGTACCGTTTCGTAGCGAACCGTTTCGAACCGAATCGTTTCGACCCGTACCGTACCGTATCGAACCGAACGGGTCGAAACGGTACGGGTCGAAACGGTTCGCGTCGAAACGGTTCGGTTCGATACGGTACGGGTCGAAACGGTTCGGTTCGAAACGGTTCGCGTCGAAACGGTTCGGCTAGAAACGGTTCGGTTCGAAACGGTACGGTTCGATACGGTACGGGTTCAAAACGGTTCGCGTCAAAACGGTTCGGTTCGATACGGTACGGGTCGAAACGGTTTGTGCCGAAACATTTAATGATTTTTTGATTTTTTTTAGAATTTTTTTGATTTTTTGATTTTTTTGATTTTTAGAATTTTTTGAATTTTTTAAAATTTTTATGATTTTTTTAGAATTTTTTTATTTTTATATTTTTTTGAATTTTTTGGAATTTTTTTGATTTTTTGTAATTGGATCAAAATGGCAACTGAAAACATTTTTTAAGGAAATCCCCAAAATACCCCTGGTTACAGATGGGGTTTATGGATGGAGTTAGGCAAAATGATCAAAATGGCAACAAAATGTAAAAGTCAGGGACCTAGATGCAAAAAAAAAACTATTTGGACTAAACTGGCAAATTTGGACAAAACTCGGGGACTAAAATGGCAATTTACTCAAATAGATGTATAAAGACATGAAATGAAAGTATAAAACATAAAATGAAGGTATAAATAGATGAAACGAAGGTATAAATAGGTGAAATGAAAGTATAATTTTAGTTAACCGATGGTAAAAAATAACCGATAACCGACTTTTGGTTAATTCGGTTTCGGTTGGGTTATTACCCACACCTACTATGTACAAAAGTAAAGGCCCAAACATGTTTTAAAACTATAATTAGCAATTTCACATCTAAACCAAAAAAAAAATCTAACCATAACCATCGTGAAAAAATATGAATAAAAAAAGACAACAATAAATAAATCCATAACAAAAATTTGTGCATAGGGACGCCACTCTTTATCAGAGCCAGGTTTCGATCCTGGGACCTGTGGGTTATGGGCCCACCACGCTTCCGCTGCGCCACTCTGATTTGATGCTAGCATTTAAGTTTTTACATCTATTATCATATAATGATTAGTTCAGCATTGAAATCGGGTCGGGTCGGGCTGTATCAAAAGAGCACCACGAATGGATAGCCGACAGAATACAATCAATAATGTATGTGTGTATATTTGCATCCGATTTTTCAGAAGAAGAAAAAATTACGACTACTGAATTTCAGAGGTGCGAGAGGATCTTCGAGGTAATCGTCCCCTTCCTTTCCTTTCTCTCTCTCTCTAACCCACATAATATGTATATTCCTATTGTGTATGTATGAATGAATATATATGTATATCTATCTATATGTAATTGTTTCAATTTAGGGTTCGTGTTCGCGTAAACATTTGGGATTTTGATTTGTTGTGGTGTTTCAGCGATGGCTTCCAAACGGATCTTGAAAGAACTCAAGGATCTCCAGAAAGATCCTCCTACCTCTTGCAGCGCAGGTATCGTTTAGATAGATCTCTTGTTTTTATATTTAGATTTGTTTTGTGTTTGATCATGATCTGTTGGATGTTACTTGTGTTTGATTTTGTTGTTTGTTGTTAAAAGTTAGTAACTTTGGGGGAAAAAAAGATTAATTTTTGGGTTTTTATTGTGGGTGTGTGGGAATTGTTGTGAAGATGATCAGATCTGTATGTAAAAAGTGTTTGTTTGTTTGTTTGGGGATATGATCTTTAGGAATAGGTGTTGACCTGAGATTGACTAATGAAATGTGTTATTCTCACTGTTGTAAGAATCGCTAGGAGCTAGGGGTGTAAACAAGCCCAGAGGCTCGAGAGCTACTCGTTATCGGCTCAGTTAAAAGCTCGAACGAGCCGAGCTTTAACGAGCCTGAGCCCAAGCTCGAGCCTGAAATGGAGCTCGTTTAGTTATCGAGCCCGAGCTCGAGCCTGAAATACAAAGCTCGTTTAGGCTTGCGAGCCTAAACGTGCCCCCAAACAAAAATTTATTTATTTTATATGTAATTTAATAATGATGATGATAACATTGGCGAGCCGAGCTTTGGCTCGTTTAAGCGATACTGAAGCGAGCTCGAGCCGAGTTTTTAGCTCGTCTGAGGTTGTTCTTAAATAGCTCGAGCCGAGCTCAAGCTTTGGGTTTTACTCGCGAGCCGAGCTTGAGCTCGAGCTTCAAAAAAACATGACAAGCCGAGCTCAAGCCTAGCCGAGCTCGGGCTCGGCCCGGCTCGTTTACACCCCTACTAGGCGCTGGTTAGTCGGTGGGGTACCAAGTAGCTATTAATTGGGATTAATTGGAATTAATCGGATTGGGATTTTTATATCGGCGCGAATTGGTCCTAATCGATCCTATGATTTTAACCCGTTAACTTGAGTTCCTGACCGATTCATAGATCCATGAACTAACATCTTAATGTTTGAATTTTTTAGTACTTGATTTGTTATGTTTAAGTTTAATTGTTTATGTTTGAACTATACTATGTGAACTTTGAAGTAGTATAACTATAAGTGTTTGAAAAATTACATGTAAAACTTCCAAGCTAATTAATCCAGATTAATCGCTAGTCGGTTCTTTTAAACATTGGTTTAAAGTACTACTTATGTATCAAAGGCATCACTGTCACTGTTCTTGTTGTATGGTGCATTCAAAGTAAATCAAATGTTTTTGTAGAATATATATACAAAAGGGTATCAGTCCCATATTTATATAAACACTTGAAGGCTGTGTGGATGTGTGTATGGGCAATCAAACATATAACATTTTTAGGAAAAAAGAAACCTCCGGTTCTTCATTTGCTTTACACGCTCTCTTGTAAGTGTGATTTTAGGCCCAGTGGCAGAAGACATGTTTCACTGGCAAGCTACAATTATGGGGCCTCCCGACAGCCCTTACTCTGGTGGCGTTTTTCTAGTTACTATTCATTTCCCTCCGGATTATCCATTTAAGCCACCTAAGGTACTTGGTTCCATCATCAAAATCAAATAAATTTTATACTCAAGTCAACGGAAAACGTACACGATACACAACTCTTCCATTGTTTTGAGGATCATTGTGAATCTCATATTAAATATTGTATGGTTTCATAAATTCAAAACTTTGGTTGAATTTATTTTAAACATGCATGTTAGGTTTAAACTTGTCGTCAACATACTTGATTACTTATTCGCATTTTTGCGTGCTCTTTTGTAGGTGGCTTTTAGAACAAAGGTTTTCCACCCGAACATCAATAGCAATGGTAGCATCTGTCTTGATATTTTGAAGGAACAATGGAGCCCAGCTCTAACTATTTCCAAGGTTGATAATCTAGTATTTGATATTTTGATCTAGAGTAAAATGTTATTTTCGTCCCTGAGGCTTGGCCAATTTTGTGACTTTCGTCCAAGGGTTTGTTTTTCCACATCTGGATCCAAAAGGTCTGAAATCTTGCCATTTTCATCCGGCTTGTTAACTCCATCCGTTTTTCTCCATTAAGTCTGGGGTATTTTCGTCTTTTTTGTTAACTGCACTTCGGTATCTTTCACTTTATGTACAAGAATTTAGCATAACGTACAAGTATTCAAAAGACCGAATCGCCCTTTAAGTTAACAAAAAAGACGAAAATACCCATGACTTAACGGAGAAAAATGGATGGAGTTAACGAGCTGGATGAAAATGGCAAGATTTCAAACCTTTTGGATCCAGATGCAGAAAAACAAACCTTTAGATGAAAGTAACAAAACTGGCCAAACCTCAGGGACAAAAATGACATTTTTACTCTTTGATCTAAATAGCCAATAGTTATTTACTACTCTTTTAAATATTTTAGTTAGGCTACTTGACAGATTTAGACTATGTTTGTCATATATTTGAAATTGGTTTTCAATAATGGTATTTTGTTTTAATCAGGTTTTACTATCGATTTGCTCTTTGTTAACCGACCCCAACCCAGACGACCCTCTTGTGCCTGAGATTGCTCACATGTACAAGACAGATAGGAGCAAATATGAGACAACCGCACGAAGCTGGACCCAGAAGTATGCCATGGGTTAGTTACTGTGTTGTGTTACTTTTATGAAGAAAATAATATATCTGTAATGAATGAAAATGTGTGAATTATGTTTTCAAGTATTGTAATTTGTAAGACAAGGTTTAGAAGGTAAAGGTAACAAAACATGCCCCATCCTAAAAGACACTTTTTAATTTGTTTTGCCTTTCTAAACAATCTAAGCTTGTTCTGTTTTGTACTCCTCTTGTTCTTTGCTTTATTATATGTGTACAACACAAACCTTGAATGTCATATATAGGCCTTGTTAACAAGCCGAACGTTTAGTGAAACGGGATGTTTTTTTATGTTCATTCATTTGATAAACTAACGGAACAACAACCGTTCCCAGTAAATCCCATTAATAGCGTGCTATGCTATTGGTAGGGTCTGGGGAGGGTGGGATGTAGACAATTAACGAACAGACACGAACATGATCTTTTTTCATTTAGATAGACGAATGAACATGAACAAATGTAACGTTCGTTCATTTATGACCATTCATGTTCGTCCTTTTAAATTCGTTTATATTTGTTCATCGTTTATGTTTGTTTAAACATTCATTCAAATCCGTTTGTTTTGATATTTGCTTAACTTTGAAATGTTTGATGTAATGATGACGGTATTTTAGACTTTGGATTGTATGTCTACGTTTACTTTTAACTTGTGTTGTTGTATGTTCATTTATGTTTGTTTGTGTGTCCATTTGTGTTTCTTTATCTCCGTTTAGAGTGTTAACGAATGAACATAAACGAACACGAAAACACTATTTTTCTTAACAATTAGAACAAGAATATATTTCCTTTTAAGTGTTTATGTTTGTTGTTCGGTTAACGTTAACCGAACAAACACAAACAAGCCATGTTTATGTTGGTTTGGTTCTTTTACAGGCCTAGTCGTATAAGTTAGATATTCAACATGTTTCATTCATAGGTTGATCGTTAATGAATCTTGAATTAAAATTATTAATTTAAAGGAGTTAAAGAGGTAACATACCAATGTAAGTTGGTGCTATTCATGGCAAAGTTGTCATAAGCAACCTAGGCGATCACTTAGTCGAGGCGTGGGGAAAATGCTTAGGCTTATGGAAAGTACTGGCATATTCTGGTCGAATCTTGTAAATTCTAGCAAACCTTCGCAAATTCTGGCCAAGCTGTCAAACATCCAAAAAATAGCATTGGAACAACCTATAAAGAGTCTAAGTGCCATGAGCCTAAGCTTAGACTCGCCCTTTGCATCTTGCGCCTTTTACAACTGTCAATTATGGGCTTGTAACCAATAGGATCGGTACCAATCGGACTGAAAGCTAATCTTTGAAGCTGATAATCACAAATTTCAAACCATTAACCGGATGGGTATATATTATTTCGGATTTAAGTTGGTTGTCTGAAACTAGTTAAGACTAGGATTGAAATTGCGTTAGGCAAAATTTTAAATCTTGGGCTAATTCAATGGTTGAAGTTTGGCTATTTACGATGGCTTGAGCTACCGAATTGGACTATATCGGCTAACGCGGCTCGGCTTGAAATCCTCTACCGAATTGGCTAAAACTGTTTACAATTTAACCGTGTCTTGAGCAATTGTTGTAACTATACTTGGTTCATATTGGGCTCAAACTGTATAATGTAATACGTAGTGGCTTACTGGCTTATCCACTAAACTATTAAATTCAAATTGGGCTGTTAGTGTAATCTTATTGGGCCGCAGTTTAACAAAGTAGAATAATAGATTGCAATTCAGTTGTATTAGTAATTTAGGGATTATGATCGAATACAAAATCTCTAAAAAAAAATAGAAATTATAAGAAGGGTATCAGACGGACCCTGATTCACCTCATTCAAGCGACATTGGAACTGTCTAATCGAACTCTATAATATGGAGATTTTAGGTTTTTACTTTTAGATGTTTAGCTTGTAGATTTTTGAATTTTTGTTTACATCCTTGTGTCTTTTTATTTATCAGTGTCTTTACTATATTTACGTCATTGTGTTTTTTTTTGTTACTCATTATGTCTTTTTTCTTCAACATTATGTTATAATTTTTAGCATTGTGTTATATTTTGCTCGATATTATGTTATATTTTGCGATTCATTGTGTCTTTGTACACTTCTTATTTTTAGGAGTCTTTATAGAATAACTTTACCTATGTCTATCTACTTTAAAAAAAGAGAGAGAGAGAACTTCACTAAAACACAAAGTCAACCCGAAGACCAGGCGGCAACCAAACACTACAACGCGACTACATAATTATAAAATTACACCAACTTTTCCAAGACAAGTGTTTTAACTTCGACCTATTTTTGACCCATAGATATCCACGAGAATGAACTTCACTAAACACATCAAAAACATTCACTTGTCTTCCGTCAAAATGAACCTCATGTCTATATATTATCTATATTAGAATAACTTTACCCATGTATATCTTTTTTTTTTTGAAAGGTGGGAATTATTCGCAAATGTCGCGAGGTCTAGCATATGTTGTCTTAACGGGTCCGTGCTAGAGAGCCCCCTGGCACAATAGATCCCCAATTTAAACCCCTTAATGAGAAACGCATATCACCCAAACTCGAACTTGAGACCTGGAGGGGAAAACTCACCCGGGCCCACCATAGATGGAACTTAAATACCCGTGGTCACCACTAGAGCACTAGTGATGGTTATGTATATCTATTATCTATATATGACCTATATGATTCAATATGTAAATTGCAAAACACCCTTATTTGTGTGTGATAACATTTTCTATAATTTCTACTCACAAACACTTACAACCACTTTTTATAATATGAAAACCTCTCTCACATAACTTCGTGGATAGAACGTGAATGCTCTAACTCTATAAGAGCATGATTTGCGTCCATAGATGCCAATAATGTAATTTAGAGGATATTCATCTTATCAGAGTCTATTAGTGGATATGAGAATGAGAGCATTGACAATGTTTTATTTATCTTCGTACTTATAATTTAACTAAAAAACAATTTTATTTTTAAATTTCATTAGTCTTTCAAAAACCCATCACATCTTGTTCTCTATATCTACCTGTATTCAATTAAATAATATTTTTTCATTCATTTTGTATTACATTTTCTTATTGTTATATTCACAATCGCTCGCAAACATTTTTAAAAATACATAAGAATAACTAAACAACGAGTCTTTATATATGGAGTGTCACACTAGCATCTATAACTTTTTTTCTGTATCTTAGAGAATGAGATGCTGGAATGATTTACGTAGCTTTTTACCATTTTCTAAATTCTAAGTGTTAAGTAAGGTATATAGACTCTGACGTGAGTTCTCGAATAGACTAAATAGATAAATAATGCATATACAAATATACATACCGTAAATCCGCAAACCAAAAATTGTAACTTAAATATCGTTTTGGTTCTCGTTCAAAGTAGAACATGCAACTAAAACAATACAAAAGAGTAAAATGCACGGATAGTCCCTGTTGTTTGGTAAAATTTCATCTTTAGTCCCCATCTTTTCAAAATTACACTCTTAGTCCCTGTGGTTTGACAAGCTGTTACTCGGATAGTCCCCAAAGCAAATGGAGGTTAGTTTTTCTGGTTAAGTGGGTGTGAAATGACAAGGACTATCCGAGTAACAACTTGTCAAACCACATGGACTAAGAGTGTAATTCTGAAAAGTTGAGGACTAAAGGTGAAATTTCACCAAACCACAGGGACTATTCGTGCATTTTACTCCAATACAGGGAAAAAATTTAAGAAAAAATTTTAACTCTACCTGCCTCTCAAAGGTAAACAGGGAAATCTTAGGAGAAGATAATTAAGGTACAAGAGGTTACAGAGATTTCCATATCTCAGGCTCCAGTTCACCCATCATTGCTTGTGTCAAATAAGTGACACATTTATGTTACTAGTCCACGAATTCCTTAATCGGAAACATTTTCTTGGACAATTCCATTCTGGATATCTCCTTTGAATGCCATTAGTTGACCTTAGTACCATATGACCTCTCGGAATATCTTTGTGGTCCCATGCATTAAACCTCCATACTGATCAGGCATGGAAGCAATCTATGGAACTTATTAAGATACACCAATCCTCCTATGGCGCTTTTATCATACTATCTGGTATTCGGAATCGATAGAGATTTAAGAGATATCAACTATATATGCTGACGCACTTCCTCTTAGAGAGAGGATACTTCTAAAATTTTACGACTGAAGGTTTCTGACAGGAACAGAAGAAATGGTTCTTATGACTCGCCTGTGAGTCTTACCCTACACTTAACATCTGGGTTTCTTACGGGAAAATTTTTCTAAAAGTTTGCTAAGCTTATGGTCTTATGAGAGACTTATCAGCACAACGCAACTCTTTGCAAATAAATCACGATAAGGGATTTATCTAGTGTCATTATTAATGTGAGCTGCCTCTAATCATACATCAGGAGGGTTAAGCGCCTCCATCTTTAATCCTTTTAAACTTAGCTGCAAAATTTATGACAAATTTGGGGCAGTCTCAGCTTTGACTGGTCGTTTCTTAATCTATATAACGTGAGTAGCTGAGATAGATCCATAATGGATTTATAACAAGCAGGCTTTGAAACCTTAATGTGCCCTCTTATTGCCGATGCTAATCACCAATAATTATTTGCATGAAGCTTAGATTTTTGGGTAAATTGAATAGGGTACTATCTCAGCCAATGAATTAAAATTTGCGACATACTGTCGACAGTCTAGAACTTTTATGGCGAGAGTCAGAAAATTCTTATTTCATCTTTTTCCATTTTGTGATGTGGATAATAGGTTTTTCTAATAAAGTCCTTAAAAACTTGGACCATCCCATATTGCATAAGGGGATCTTTCTTGTGGACTTCAATAATGTCCTCACTAATCGAGAGTATTGGTATCGAATGGCTGTGATGTATACCTTACCATGTCCTTTCCAGCATAACCACTGATATACCTAATGGTTTCTACTACATCCAACAATTTCCTGAAATTGGTGGCCTCTTTTTACTATTGAAGTCTCTTGACTTCTAAGAGACGATATACTTTTAAGTACATCCCAAGAGGAAAGGGGCTTCTTGCCACATATGATTTTGTTTGGGTTATTCTTCGCATCTGAAGTATGAATATAGCTCTTCTTATGAGCAGCGACATGTGTTTTAAAGCGAACATCATTCGGCTTCTCAAGCCTTTTCATGATTTTTCTCGTAGCCTTTTCAACAGCTGCGTTAATCACAGTTTTGGAGGTTAACTCCATTAACATTGAGGTTCACATTGGATGCACTATTATCACTTGTCGCTTCTCCAGCATCGCGTCTGTTATCTGTCTCTTCTGTGTTTTCCATACTCGAATCTTTGGTCTTAAACACCAAATTTAACAAGTGCTTGGGCATTCCATACCCAGTACCTCCTTGAATGGTCAAAGGCTCACCATAAGGAGTCTTAATAACTACTTGCTTCTCATCACATAAAGTATGGGCTCGGTTACAGGATGACCAACCCTTCTTTTATTATTATCTCGAGTCCCTCTATTTTAATGGAACAAGGACAGTGGAAAAGAATAATTCCTAATGGATATAAACATCCATCTAATATTGCTGAAGCAGTCTCTGAGGTACTATCGGCCAATTCTACCTTATACTTAACGCTTAGAGTTTTAACAGGCAGACTTAATGATTTACAAAATCTATTGTCTACGAGAGACTTATCTGAACCTGAATCAAATAATACTCTAGCATGAGCGTTATTGATAAAGAAAGTACCTGTTGTGACATTGTTATCCTGAACAGTCTCTTGAGTATCCATTTGAGAGCTTCCAGCTTTGATCTTCTTAGCCTCCTTAGGCTTTTTAGCGAATGTAGGGCAGTTGGTCTTAATGTGCCATTTCTCATTGCAACCATAGCAGGTTGCGTCTCCCATTCTCTTGCAATCCAAGGTCTTATGCTCCTTGGACTTGCAGATTCCACAGGGTAGAGGCTGAGATTCAAATCTGCATTTCCCGATGTGGTATTTCCTACAGGTTTTGCATCTGGTCTTTTCACCGGTCTGCTGTTTGTCCTTCAAATCCTTGCAGTCATGGGTCTTGTGATCCGTCTCCTTACAGATGACACATCCCCCGGTCTGATCATAGAAACATTTTCCGAAGTGCTTCTTCCCGCAGGTTTTACATTCGGGTTTTGCCTCCTTTGGTTTGGACTGGTTATAGCTTGAACCGGTCTTCCCCTTTTTGTAACCCTTATTTGGGGTATTATCGCACTTTCGCTTATGCTCCTTTAATATACAGTCCACGGCTTTGTTTACGGCTGTATCTATCATAGCCTGCAACCTGGTGCTTGTTAAGTTTAGTCTTGCATCATCATTTTGATCAGTTGGATGATTGTGAGCTTCAGAGGGGTCAGCCATGGTGAAGCTTTGAAGACTACAAACCAAGTAGTAAGAATTGGTTTAATTATATAGTGAATTGTCGAATTTGATGAATAAATAGCCATGGTGCAATTAACCATATAGGCCAATAGATAGTATTTAATTTATTTGATTATGTTTTGCCTAAGTTTTTAAATAAATCATCTTTGGCGTTTAACGGAATATAATCCTTCATATTTACTAGACAGGGGACATAAGTCACGACTGCCAATGTCATACTGACATCTTTTATATATAACATAAGGGCTTGTTCCAAAGGACTTTTGATGGCTCAGAGGCCTTGTCACTAGGGAAATTTTAAAACATAATAAATGATTCCTTTGGATTGGAATATTTCATAGTTCCTTGTCTTGACAAGAAAGTATGAAATACAACTATCTTTTCATGTATACATCCTTGCCCGTAGGTATACATCCCAATGGATGTTTTGATGTGTTCATCATGTTCGACGTTTATTAGCCATGATTCCTATTGATCATTAGGCTAAACAAGGGGTTTGGAAAAATTTCCTAATATAAAGATGACAAGTGTGATTTTATCGCATCACTGTTGCCAGGGGTGTTAACATATTTACAATGTTACAAGGATTTGAATCCTTTGAATAGGTTCTACCATCTTGGCCTCGTCTGGAATGACATATAGGCTAGGTCGTACCTTTAAGATTCTTTTTAATATGTATACTGGCAGGGAAAGAAGGATATTTATTTTATTCAGGATTTTTTTTTCATAAATCCTAAATTATAAGTTAATAATAGCACAAATGGCCTAGTCGCGTAGACAAGTTTAATTTATAACCCATGATTTCAGAGAATCGAGGCATTAAGGTTTGAATCAAAGTTCATTACCTTTTCTTGACAGGGAGTTGTAGGCTACCACTGTCTTTAGTCTCAGAGGACATTAACTATAGCCCGTAGGCACTTCCCTTTTAAGGGATGTTTATAATATGATCATCTTATAGGATGATATAAGCCATGATTTCAGAGAATCGGGGCATTAAGGTTTGAATCAAAGTTCATTACCTTTTCTTGAGAGGGAGTTGTAGGCTACCACTGTCTTTAGTCTCAGAGGACGTTAATTATAGCTCGTAGGCACTTCATCCTTAAGGGATGATTATATAAATAAGGGAAATTGGAGTAATCTTATTTAAGGATGACTCATGCGATTTTATCAAACCACGTCTGCCAGGAATGTTAACATGTTACAGATGTTAACAAGGGTTTAAATCTCTTGAATAGGTTCTACCATCTTGGCCTTGTCTGCAGTGACATTTAGGCTAGGTTTCACCTTTAAGATTCTTTTTTTTTAATATTCAACGCAGAGCAATCCTAATTTGAGATGTTAATATGGATCTGAATCTAATTATGGAACTACCATCTTGGCCCGGTCTTAAAATGACACGTGGCTAGGTCTTGTCCTTTTTAGATTTTGCCATTTTATTATAATGGTAGATCTTATAAAAGGAAATGTTATTTTTCATTTATTTCATATTTCATGTTTAGGATGAAAATTTAAATTTAGTCAATACACTATATGAAAATAAAAGTACAGAGTTGCCCTAAGCGGGACTTAAAAGGAATAATGTTGTCCTCGAAGGGACTGAAAGATAATTATGTCCTTGTAAGGACTGTTAAAGAAACGACCTTCAGCAAAAGGAGTTTCTTCTTCATTCTTTTCCCGAATGCTTTCTCCTTGGTTGCACGTTTCATCCTGGTCGCGGTACGAAGCTCAGCGTTTCAAAGCTCCGGGTGTGGAGAATTCCTATTACGGCTTCTTCGCTTGGCGACGTATCCAATATATATAAAAATTTGGAAGCAAAATTTTCCAGGTTAGGATTGAGAATTTTCCTATGTTAAGTCTAGACTCAGAAGGTCAAGGAATGTGCTAATGTGTCATTGAGATTAAACACAAAAAGGCTAGTGTTTAATTCACTCAATGTTGGCTCTGATACCAACCTGTCACACCCCGATTTCCACGTGTCACTGGTGGGCCCGGTGGGGGAGTATCGTGACGTGGTTGGCAACATAATAGTCAAACAACACAATATTTAATATGCACAGCGGAAGCAAATGAAAGATATATTTCAACCGAATATAATATTGTAATATCGAGTATCACAACAGTTGAAATTTAATCCACAGACGGATCGAAAATAAATAGGAAACAGTAGTTCAATAGACTTTAGACATCTTAAGCTTGCGAGACTTCTATCGATGCTAATGAGAAATCCAGCCTATTACGCTTAGTACCTGCATTTAATCTTTTTGGGAAAATACGTCAGTTTACACTGGTAAATAAAATCAACTGACTCATTTTAAAAAATGATTAAAAATTGATTTGGATGCACGTGGCATAAACATTTTATAACTTGGGATAATTATTTAAATATATAATCTTGTAAAAGGATTACATGTTCCTTATGCGTTCAGTAGCCCGGAGAGTGCAGGGTTAAAGATCAATAGACACACCACATCAACTATTTATGCACTGACGAGTGTACGCCTACACTCCGCGCTTAGGTCGTGGCCATTTCGTAAAATGATGCCAAGGATATCCGGGACATGGTCATTAACCCCCCAAAGGCTTTAAGCAAACAAAACATAATTAAACGGGCCGATTAAATTATTCAATTAACCACCATATGATGGAAGATTTAATGCCCGACCAAGCGGTATTTTATATACCATAACCCAAGCCCGTATAGGGAAAATAAGTTAAAAGTATTTACCTGAGCAAAGTAATAATCACAATAAGCAAATGCAAGTAGCTTTTACTGGTCCTCCTATTCTGGAACGAAGGTTTATAATAACCTATTAGAATCCTAACGGGTCTTTAATTAAGCCTAAGCTTAGACCGGTTAGTTTTAAAGATACGGTTCAAACGCACGATTAAGCGGAGACCAGAATAGAATGTGATTTAGACCCGACAAGTTTGAAGACTTGTTTAATATGGGTATATAATACACATTCTGGATTTTGAGATAAAACCGATAAGGTTTGACCCGTTTCGGCTAATTTATGTAAACTAGTTACATAAACCGAACCGAACGCGTAATAAGCGTAACGGGTATCCGTAAGAGCCATATACAGGTTTCCTAAGTTAATATGCCTAAAATATGTTGTGACATCAGTAAGATATCTTTTATTATGCCCGAAACGAATTTAAACACGAACTATGCCCCGTAGGGGTAGTTTGGTCATTTATAAGGTTATAAAAGAGTTTAAGTATTAACCTGGGTTACAGGTCTGATATAATCAGCAAAAATACTTAATTTGATAAGTTATAACAGTAGGGTAAAGTATATATGTGAAATTTATCAATTATAACCAAACTATGCACCGTAGGGGCATTTTGGTAATTTCACATAAGCCGAAAGGCTCAAAACTGAAGTCTGAGTTAAACAACTTTTGCTTACTGTTAAAATATTATAATTTACCTCAAATATCAGTAGGTATCACCCTTTGTATGTTTAAAATAGTTTTAGTACATACTATACGTTAAAAACGCTTAATAAGGCGATTAGAAGCCGTTTCTGGGTTCTATATAGAAAGCTGATATTTTTATTAGTCCAGAAGGTTTAAAATAATTTATTTATCATTGGAAATCAGTAGCAAATGGTTTGGGGTCAAAAAGATATGTAAAACTCATTTTATAGCCCGAAAGGGCAAAACCGACAATTACCGGATTAAGCTTATGACCCTAAGTTATGCTCAGCCTAAAATTAATTAAAAATCTTCAAAAATCCCAAAATAATATATTACATCAGTGGGTAAAGAGTTTGATATCAAAAAGTATGCTTAAATAGATTATATGCTAATTATGTCGTTAAATCGCTAATAAGCTTTCTAATTACGCTAATGAGCATAACTCTCAATCTACACCTCAAACTGATGTCAAATTTTGGGTGCAAGTTTATAATTAAGTAACTAAGGTTTCTACTCTTTTACATTTTCAAAAATCACGTTTTAAGGTGAGAAGGGCATAATGGTCAACATATGGGCAATTAACGGAATCATGCATATTAATCGGATAACTAATGATCCGAGGTGTATAATCACAGAGGGTTATACTAGCATGTAACCTGGTCCTATTAGAGCTCTAAGGCATTTCTAAAACATGCTTAAACGGGTCAGAACTGAAAGTCAAAGCAAAAGTCAAACTATGCGACTTTCGGTTCCGAACCGGGTCTCTACAGAAAATTGTCGGGTTGAACATGTTTGGACATGTTCTTACATTCATTACCAAGTTATATTAATGATCAAACAGGTTGTATGGGTTCTACATTGCTAATTATGCATAAATTGTAAATTAAGCATTCTGTTGACTTTTTAATAACAAGTTTGACCCGACATTTGACCTAGTTAGAGTGGGAATCAGAGGGTGCCCTTTGAAGGGTTTATTGCCCACATAATTACCAACTTTTAACTACTTTCAATTCGACTAATCGCTGGACCATTAGTGATTAATCGCTAAGTCAACCGTTAATTACGACGGTTTGACTTTTAAGCTAAAACTAAGCAAAAACTTAACTAAGAAAGGTTAAGCATACTTACTGAAGTCCAATGCACGAAATGTGAAGCTTAGAGAGAAGTCCTGAGCTCCAGAAATGTTCCAAAGTGCAGATGGAAGGTGTGAGAAAAATGGTTGCAACTTAGTGGCCTTTTATAGTATTCAAAAGCACTTAGATCATTGACAAATCATGCTAGCAATGGACATGGATCATCAACAGATGTCCCTAAGTGCCTAGGACTGTTTAGGGGTCGCCCATGTTGTGAAAATATCTATTTTGGGTCGGTTATGCGCGAATACAGGCTGCTGTCTAAAGGTTCTGTATCTGTGTGTCTGACGCGGCCCGCGTAAGACCTTAAGGTGTCTTACGCGGCCTGCCTGAACCTTGTTAAACAGATTTTTCATTTTCAAGTTTCCGCATATTGTCCCTTGGCCTTTCGAAAGGTCAACTAAGCTTATTTCTTGCAATTGGACCCCTTGACATTTACTTACAAGGGCTTTAAGGCTTATACCCACTTTATTTAGTCCTTGATCACTTTGTTATTACCCGAAAAGTCATAACTTTCAACGTTGACGCTTTAACCCCTTGTATACGAATTTGATCATAACTTTCTCATACGATAACGAAACTTTATGAAATTTATATCGTGCATTCTAGTGAGCATAATTAACTGTTACAAAGCTTCGGGTTTGTTAAAAGTTCACTCAGAGGTATAACTTAAACATGTTGACACATTTAACCCCTGTAGTTTGTAATCTCTCACTTTCTTTCATATTTAGCTTCGTATGATCCATGATTTATTCGTTTGGAGGTATGAGCATCATGTAGGGTTATTGTAAAGTATATTTATTCACTGTTGACATTTTGAATACGTATATTCACATACTTTCCATGTTTGTCAACTTTAATCCCTCTATAACATTCTTTCACACGTTCAAACATATGACACGTGTCAACACATTATAGGACGTGAATTTTCGAGGTGTTACACGGAGGATGCGGAGAAAGAGCTCTTAAAGTGGGAAACCCTGGAGAGGGAAGAAAAAGGGAATGAGGACGAGGCAAAATAGAAACTACTCACAGATGGGGCCTCCAGCGAAGAAGGCAGTGGAGCGGGCATTACATTGATCAGTCCTGAGGGAGTTGAGCTAACCTATGCCATCAGGCTAGACTTCGAGAATACCAACAACACTGCAGAATATGAAGCCCTTTCGGCAGGGTTGAGACTAGCTAAAAGGATGAAAGCAAAACATGTGGAAGCCAGTACCTACTCACAATTAGTGGCCAGGCAGTACCACGGGGAGTACGAGGCTAAGGACAGCATAATGGCTCAATACGTGGCAAAAGTAAAAGAGGCAGCCAAGGCTTTCAAGACCTTCAAGTTGGAATACATCCCCCGCGGGAGGAACAGGAAATCGGACGCTCTGAGCAAGCTGGCTTCCTTAGCATTTGACCACCTAGCAAGGGAAGTCAAGGTGGAAGTCTTAACCTCCCCCTCCCTTGACACAGAAGTGGTAGTTGCAATTGAGAATGCACAAGAAACATTGATAACACCGATTGTAAAGTTCCTCAAGTATGGAATACTACCTGAAGGAGACTGGGCAACCCGGAAGGTAAGAGTTAAAGCGCTGCAGTACGAGTTAATCGACGGGGAACTTTACCGGAGGTCATACCCGGGCCCATTACTAAAATGTGTCGATAGTGAAGAAGCTAAGCATGTTATTAGAGAAATACACGAAGGTATTTGTGGCATACATTCCGGGCCAAGGACAGTGGTGGCAAAAGCAATGAATGCGGGATTTTATTGGCCTAGAATGTACGAGACAGCATCGGAGGAGATCAAGAAGTGTGACAATTGCCAAGTCCATGCGCCCATGACGCATCGCCACAAGCACCCAATGATACCTGTATCAACGTCTTGGCCCTTCCAGAAATGGGCCATCGACATTATTTGTCCATTCCCCGAGGGTCCAGGAGGGGTCAAGTATGTGGTCGTCGCTATAGATTATTTCAGAAAATGGGTCGAAGCCAGCCCCTGGCAAAGATTACGGGAGAACAGATGAGGCGATTCGTGCTAGATAACATCATATGCAGATATGGGGTGCCGAAAGAGCTGGTCAGTGACAACGGGGTTCAATTTGCCGGAAAGCCCTTCAGACCATGGTGCGAGCAGATGCACATACACTAGGTGTTCACCTCCGTCACCCATGCTTAGAGCAATGGACTGGTGGAAAGGGCAAACCAAGGTGTTATTAAGGGAATGAAGGGGAGGCTCGGGAGGAAGCAAAAATGATGGTTAGAGGAGCTGCCTTTTGTTCTATGGGCATGTAGGACCACCCCTAGAGACTGCAACGGAGAAACCCCTTTCAGCCTAACCTACAGGACGGAGGCTGTTATTCCCGCCGAGATAGGATCCCCAACCGCAAGGATGAAGCTCAGGGAGGCCTAAAATGAGCAAGACCTCCGAATAAACCTGAACTTTCTTGAAGAAAGAAGGGAAATAGCAGCCGTCAAGGAGGCCAAGTACAAAAAGCAGCTTGAAAGCTACTACAATGCCAAGATGAAAAAGCTCAATCTTGTTCCGGGAGACTTGGTCCTGAGAGCAAACGAAGCTAGCCTACAAGAGAGCACCGGCAAACTAGGGCCTATCTGGGAAGGGCCCTACTAGGTTACCTGGGCAAACGGGAAGGGAAGCTGCAAACTGGAAACATTTCAAGGCAAGGAAGTTCCAAGGACATGGAATCTTATGCAACTCAGGAAATACCACATGTGAAAGATGAAGATGCCTTCAAGGGAAAACGGCCAGGGAGCCACTTTTGTAAAAAAATTAACCACTAGTTAGGGGGTTACCCCAAGGAAGACCTTTTGTAAAATCTTGTACTGGAGGACGTAGTCCCCAAGAAATGTATGGAAATGAACAATCTACTTGTTCCTTTTGATCAAAGTGCAGGTATTGTATCAGGGCAGACGTGCCCAAAAAGCTACAAACCTAGTAATAAACGAACACACGTGTAAAAGGTATACCCAACATACCAAATGCCCGGCTGTAGGGCAAAACAGGACCGAGCTAGCCCAAAAAAGAACGGACAAACATGTCAGAAAACATAATCTTACATTATAAATCTGTCCAGGGGTTGTCCTCGAACAGACAATCTTGGTTTACAAAGCAAATCATAAAAAGGAAAGCAACATACTTTTGTAAGCAAACTACAAAAAAGAACTAATACATACACACCGGAAAAAAAGAAACTTTCTGTGTATAAACCACAAAGTAAACATACATGAATATGACCGGGAATCTTGTTAGCCCTTAAAGAAGAGCTGGTACACAAACAAACAAGCTAGAAAACCTAGTAAAAATAATATCAAAGTTTTCGCAAAAAAACGCTACAAATAACCAAAGGTCTCCAGGAAGATACTGGGCTGGCTCCGGGTAAGAGCACCTGCAAAAAAGCACAACACACCAAAAACAACAAGAGTAAGTTGACCGTGTACAGTCAAAAGATAGCTAGCAGTCCATACGATTAGATACCAGGAAAGCTCCAACAAAAAGGCCCTCCCCCATACATCAAAAAGTTAGCAGTATTCTAAGGAGCATAATTGTTTAAGGTACAACCATATCGAAATTGTTAATGTTTTAAAACTACTGGGATTCATCCCCAGACAGAGGCTTCGGAGAAGAGGGACCAGCGGGAGTCAGCAGGGCTTTCAGCTCATCGATAGACATCATGGGGTGCTCAAGGATCTTTTCAAGAAGGGCAGGGGTTTTACCTCCAAACTCTTTATCCAGTTTAGATAGCCGCTTCTTGGCCTTGGAATTATAAAGAGGGGTCTCCTTCCTGCCCAAACCTTGAGCTGAGTAAGCATACCCATCCTTTAAGCTTGCCTGATAACCCTACGTCCCGGTAAGCCCTGTAGACCTGCTCAAGACTGCCTTTAAACTCCTCCGGCTGGGAGACGGCAGTAAGGAAGGCCCCGAAGCCCTCGGTGATTAACCAATGCTTCTCCTTGGCTAATCGCTGGTTATCATCTGACGTCATTCCATACTCAGCATACGTCATGTCCAGATCTTTCTAGGAAACAGAGTCAAGCTCCCTTTAATGCTTCAGATCGGCGGCTAACTCCTCCTTCTCTTCTACCAAAGCTGCCATCTCCCTCTCCCAAGCTCGCTCTCTCCGTTCCAGCATGACACCAGCCCCCTGACCAAAAGACGTTGCAAAAGATCCAAAAAGAATAAAAAAAAAAGAGAGAGAATGGAGAAAGGTTATGTACCTTTTCCTCCTGCAGTTTACGCTCAGCCTCAACCACCTGACACCGAAGCTCAGCAGCGACGGTTTGAGAATTATTGAGATCACTCTTGAGCCCCTCATTCTCCCTCCTCGGATCATCAACTCGTTGTAACATGCCAACACCCCTGAAAAACCCTTCGCAAAGTGACATGCTGTATTGATCATCAAAGAGATCATCCCTCAAGGCAGAATTCATAAATTTATGGGAGGGAGGAACAACATGAGTTAAGAAGTCCCGGGCAGTTTCAGGGGTCCCCACCACTGAAGACTGAGTGATTTTCCACTTGGGACGTACGGAGCAGGAAGGGCATCGGCAAACAAAGAAGCCAGAGGGGATCGGGAAGTGAAACCCTCAAAATGAGAAGGTTTGCTGGTCCCAGTGGCATGGTGAGGAGAAAGCTCAAAAGCTGGGGTAATGCGAGCAACACTTACCTCCGGAGTCTTGTCTCTAACACGAGAAGAGGAAGGGGCAGTAGGGATCTCAATGGGAGCATGAGAGCTTCCCTGCTCGAAACACAAAAAAGAAAAAAAATGGAGGAAACATTAGAAATCTATCAAAACAAAGTAAATACAAGACAGAAGATAAATAATGGGCTCACCAACAAAGGCTCGCTCACAAAGCTGGAGGATCGCAGATGCTTAGACAAAGAGCCTTTAACCCTGATAGGAGGAAGTTCAGAATCAGCTTTTGCCACAGGAGGGACCTTCTGGCCAGTGGCGCTCCGGAGCCTCAGCCGGATACCACGCGGGGCCGGGACTTGCTTGGGACTAACAACTTTTCGCTTACGAGTCAAACGGCTCTCCAGGTCTTCCTCATCATCATGGCTAGAATTCTTCACTTGAAGAGAATCAGGGGAGCTCTCCTCTCTTTCAGAAGAAGCCCCCTCATCCCCTTCCACAACAGCAGAGCCCCCTGCCTGAACGGACCCTCCGGTAACCTTCATCTCAACACCCCGGTTCAAACTTATCATCAACCATAAATTTAACATCTCTGGAATCCACTTGAAGCAACCCCTACAAAGTCATCTCTACACAAAAGAAACACTAAAGATGACTACACAAACCCCCGAAATTAAAGACAAACATAACAAGCCAAGAACAAGAAAATACTTTTTTTTGCCAAAAAAGGCCTTGGGTCGGACTGAATAGAAGGGGCTCAGTCCTCCCATAGCCAGGATCCATTCGAAGAAAGTAAAAGCCCTCGTTGGATTCTTGTACATGCGTTTCCATTGGACGATTTCATCAGCAGACAAGATAGGAATGTTGTCTTCAATGGCAGCCTTGGCATCTCTCAATGGGGGAGACTCTGGTATCATGGCAGCAAAAACGAAGATAAACCTGCTCTTCCATTCCTTAGAATAGGTGGAGGTTGGCATGAAGGAATAAAAGTGCTGAGACACATTTTCCTTCCGTTTGGCGAAGGTGAACCAGTCCCCAACTGAAATTAACTTATAAAACATGCAGAACAGAGGAATCGACGGCTCACCGGAAATCGCCGCACAGGATAACTCAAAATGCATAACCCTCATAAACCCTAGAGGGTGCAATTGGGATAAATGAACTCTGAAATGGCGTAGCAGATCTATCTTGAAGGAAGAAAGGGGATACCGGACACCACAAGAAGAAAACGCCAAGGTGTAGAGAACAATCCGATCTGGTGTACATTCGGCCGAGTCGTCAGGGCCTGGTAAAGTAGGAGAAAAACACTCGGGTATCTTGTAGGTCTCAATGTGTGACAAATGGCAATAAACCGGCAATTCCGTACAAACTAATCACTATTTTATTTACATAATCTCATGCATTTATCGTAATTTGATTACGTAACGGTGTCGTAAACTAGATAACAGAGTTAGGACAAGGAAAACAATGCTAAAACATATGTTGGTTTTCGCCACATTGCGAACCCAAGCAAACAATGTCCTAAAAGTGTTGGTAGAAAGTGTTGCGTGCACTATTCACAGTTACACTATTCATGTCAGAAAGCCGTGAAATCAGATCGAAACATTGAAAAACGACACTCGGATTACATAACTGAGTCCATTTACATAAGAAAACATTATTACAAAAACATATCTTGCAAAGATATAAGACTTTCCGGTATGACGCCCTAATTGCAAAAATGTCCGTTTCGGCTTAAAATATAGCATTTTTAACGTGTCCGAACCTATAACAAAGCATTTCCGGGACTTCAGAATAATGTTAATTGATGAAAAACACACTAAAACAATAAGATGATATCAACGGAATGTTTAGAATCACAAGTTTCCGGTATTTCATCGCTATGCGCTAAATTAGTTCGTTACGAACCGACGAACTAGTAGGCGACAGTTTCGTCACGAAACAAGCAAACGAAGAGTCTAGTGAACTAGTTAAGTAAAATTTGGGACTCGGAATCACTCCATACATCTTTCGGATGTAGTTTGACCACTCGCGGAAATATTCGTCGATGAGGCATAAAAGCTTCGTAAACACGCCGTCAACTAAACGAGAAGCGTTTTAAGCATCAAAACATGATTTCTACTAGTTTAATAAACTAGTTAATATTAAATTATGTTCCGAAACCCTAATTACCCCCCTAATGGTGAAAGATTACCCCTAATCACCATACTTTACTTAATTACCAAAATATCTAGATTTTTATAACTTTTTATAAAAAAAAAAAGTTACACTTTACCCCCCCCCCCCCCCCCCTCTCAAGTTGGTGGATTCAAGTGGGTCCCACCCCACTTGATTAGTGTTGAAAAATTGCTAGATATGGTATGATTTTGTGATAGATAAATGACAAATGCAAGTGTATGAATTATAAGACATAATATGTAGAACTTATCCTTATCATTCTTATCAAAAAGCAACACCAAAAACCTTTCTTATCCTCCCTCAAACTCACGGCTGAACAAGCAGCCCTTAGACCTCCATTTTCTTCACTTGAACATCTCATTTAACTCACATGTCAAGCCTTTCAAGATCATCCATTCATGGGGTAAACATGGAGCTTCATTAGGAGCACTTTTGGAGCTTAAATGTCTTCTTATTTTCTTGTCTAACTAGTGCAATCTTGTAAGTCTTCAAACCACCATTTTTTACGCTCCTTATTACTTGTAGATTATAGAAGTACAAGTTGATTATCTTGAAACTAAAGAAAAATATAACCAAAAACCCTAATCTCTAAGCTAATAAACACTAAATCTAACTATATTATGTGTTGTTATGTGTAGATTAGTGTAGTTAGTTTGTGTGATCTTGTTATTTATGATGATTTTTGTTAATATTAGTGAGTTAAAGTTTATGTTTATGATGATCTTGTGGGTATATTCTTGTAGTACTCAAGATTTATGTTTATCTTAGCATTGTGAACATAAATATATGATTTAAACATGGATATGTTTAAATCTTGAAAGATCATCATCCTCACTTTCATGAACTAATTACATAATTTTTAGATTACCTAAGGAGACAAGTGTTTAAAAGGGTTTACAACCTAATCTTGGAAGATTAGTAAACTTTGTTTTTACAAGACTAGTTAAAAGACTTGATTATTACAAAATATCATCATAAAAAGTCTTGTAATCAAAGGGGTTAAAGTGTGAAACTTGATTTGAACATATGGCAAAAATGATGTATTTAAAAGTCTAGTAAAATATGAAAATTATTTGTCATAATCAAGTTGTTAAAATACACTTGTTAAGTTCATGGAAATGAGGGTTAAAGTGTATGTTATCAAGTATAAAAAGTTGATACATTGAAACTTGATTCGGAAAATTGATTGTGATTATGATTTAAACACGTTTTTAAACGTGGGAAACGTCATAGTTTTGGGGAAACTATGGCGGATTTTTCTAAAAATCTAATCGCGATTAAAGAGGGGATTAAAAGGTGATTAACGATGTTAAACGTGATTAGTGGTCATAAACGTCATTTTGGAAACCCTAATGAGAATATTTAAGTCTTAAATATTCAAGAGTTTTATGGACTCAAACTTATTCTTTTATAAAAATAAATGGTTAAAAATGTAACCATATATGTATATATAATTTTTGGTAAAAATTATATATTGTTTTTGGAAACTTGTTAAGTGCATGTAATATGTGCTATATATGTGTATGTATTAGATACCTATAGGGTGATCAAAATAAATACACATACATGTTCCTACATGGTCCAAGAAATACTATTAAATCGGACAATTAAATAAAATGGCTGAAATGGAAATACATAACACTTGATGACGACGAATTGGGCGTATCGACATCGTGAACAAGTTACTACAATGTCGAGTCTAAAAATAACATATTTTTAGACACTAAAACGAACACATAACTAAGTGGTCAAAAACAAGAATCCGGAAAGTCGAAAACTATAAAAATTACCAAGTATTTTTCATGCGAAAAACGAACTTATTAAGTTACATGCTTGGTGAATTTTTGGTAAAAATGCAAGAGTATATTTAATGGACTCACCAAAAAAATTAGATTTGGGCTAGACCCAAATTACTAAAATGCATGGGCTAGAGCCCAAAAATAAATTATTTGGGTTAGGCCCAAATTACTAACATACATGGGCCAAGGCCCAATGATAAATATGTGGGCCAAGACCCAAATTACTAAAGTATATAGGCTAAGACCCAAATTTCTAAAGTACATGGGCCAAGGCCCAATGACAGTAAAACTAGGGCTAGGCCCAATGACATTAAACACTAAGGCTAGGCCCAATAACAAGAAAACTAGGGCGAGGCCCAATGACATAAAACTAGGGCTAGGCCCGATAACAATAAAACGTGGGATAAGCCCAATGACATAGGTTCGAAGCCGTTCACATATAATTCAATACATATAGAATGCATGTATATACATAACAATCGAGCGAGTAAACTATCATCGCTCTAAAATACAAAGTTGTTCCAAAGATGACAAACGAGAACATAATAAAGAATTCAAGATGAACAACTTGTACGAGGTCCGAAAGACCTAGTGTGTAACGAGATTAGTACACATGTAGGTTATTGACACGTACGGACGCTCACTTCGATATCATAATACACGGAACGCAAACTTGTGAGTTCATGTCCCTCCTTTCACTGATTTCAATGTTTTGTTTTCAAAAACATCGAGGGGAAATACATGCTAAAACTATTGGTATGTTAGTTACGGAGTAGAAGATAACATGATAAATGTGCATAAGTAGGATGATAACATTAGTAACCATTAATCACATAGTGACCAAGGTGCAAAAGGTGTAGATCTACTGGGCTTGAGGCACGCCCCACTCCTAGTTGTTAACCTTGGAGTGCTTTTGTGATTCCAAATGATAACAAAGTGTTCTCGGTTTGGTTATTTACATATGGTACATTATGTCAGGGCTCGCTACCCACTGATAGATCCTTAACAGACTCCATGAATGAATCAGAACATACCATGATTACAATATTTCATTTTCATGAATACTACGATTACAAGATTTCATTTTCATGAATACTACGATATCAAGATTTCATTTTCATGAATACTACGATTACAAGATTTCATTTTCATGAATACTACGATATCAAGATTTCATTTTCATGAATACTACGATTACAGGATTTCATTTTCATGAATACTACGATTACAGGATTTCATTTTCATGAATACTACGATTACAGGATTTCATTTTCATGAATACTACGATTACAAGATTTCATTTTTATGAATACTACGATTACAAGATCTCATTTTCATGAATACTATGATTACAAGATTTCACTTTCATGAATACTACGATTACATATGATAACAAAAACTGCATAAACTCCCTCAACTTTTGTTGACTTTTTAAAACTACATGTATTTCAGGAAACAAGTCTTGAGCCGGTGATACATGATTGGATGCAATGATTACCTTTCTTACGTCACACGCAACACGCTTCCACAACTAGCAGGGTGTGACACAATGAAGGATTCCAAATCCTTCGCTGTCAGAACAGACCGAATCATAGAGCGGCCGGTACGGCTCATGGTGAAGAAAGAAATGGTGATCGGAAAGATGTGAGGAAGGAAAGAAGAGGGAAAAATTGATGGAAGTTGAAAGAAAATTTAAAAGATTATGTGGGTATTTAAAGAAGATAACTGACTTGGAAAGGGGAAAACCGTCACATCAATGTCTTTTCAAAATTAAACCGCCGTGCACGTGTATGGGGAGGATTAAACCCCTGCCGTCGATCACTTGTGATTAATGAACCTCGAAAGGGGAAGGGGTACATGATGATTAACTAGGGATGGGCCCACTTCCTTAGCCCAAGAGGGCTGTTCTTGTGAACAGTTATGACTCAGCCCCGGATCATGAGATTTGAATCTCAGAACCAGGGACTAAAGATGACTTGACGACGGGCCTATGGGTTGCCCCATTTACCCGTCTTGGGCTATTATCACATGGGCCCAACAAGTAAAAGCCCAAATGCTGAAACTTGCCCATTAAGGGACTTTCTCACTTATTGAGCGGTAAACGAAGATATTTAACAAGGAAAAGAGAACATTAAATGCATGACAAGAATGGTATCTCCGGTTGGCACTGTACTATCAAGCCAACACCATTAAATGAGGGAACGATCTTACCGTTGGGGCTCAGACACGTGTCTGAATCCCCCAAAGTCTGATAGAACCCGTTGGATCGTCTCGGTATAATCCCATTGAAGAGATAAGGGCTTCCGGCTATATAAGGAAGGTAAAGGATGATCTCAAAGGCAAGCTTAAGGTATCACACTAAATGCTCTCACATTTATTCCGACCATAATTCTTCTACATTAAATACACACACATATTTATTAGATTCACACCATAGAGATTGTTCCGGTGATCACACTCATCGGAATAAGCTACTCTCTTATCCTCCGGCAAGTTTACTTACTCTCAGGCCGTAGCTTGGTCACGGATCCCCCCTCCGGGGCCCTCCGTGTCGAGGCTAACGGTTTCCTTTTTTGTAGCAAACAAAGGCTAGGATATTCCGACGTCAGCAAAGACCCTTTGAACATCATCAGGGATTTGGGTGTTCGACAATATATATCCTTTACAAAGTGTTGTGAAAATTAACTTTCATAAAGTGTAGTGAAACTAACAATAAAATTTTTCTAAAGAGAAAATAGTTTAACGTTATGGTATTGTGGAAAATTGTTATAGTTTAACGAGTAAACTGTCAAAATCGTCCTTGAGGTTTTGGTATGTTTGACAGTTTCATAAAAAACAACTTTTTTGTACCAAAATCGTTATGGTATTGCCATTCAATTTTGAGTTTTTTTGTCATTTTCATCCAAACGTTTAACCTTTTTACCAAAATCGTCCCTGAGATTTAGGATTTTTTGTCATTTTCATCTAAATGTCTGACAGAAAAAACAAAGCAAATTAAACATTTGGATGAAAATGACAAAAAATCCCAAAAGTGATGGGCAACATGGTACATAAAAGTTGTTTTGAATGAAACTGGAAACATACCCAAAACTTATGGACAATTTTGACAATTTACTCTAGTTTAACGGGAATACATGTAACCAAATAATTTACATAATAAACTTTTGTTTTTATTCAAATAAATATCATACAAACACATAAAATTATTAATATATTTATTATGAGCAAGCATATATAAATATAACATTATATATAGACACACACAGACATATTATGGGGTAAAGACTTTTTGTCCATTAAATCACCAGCAAACTTGGTCTCTTTGTATATGCTTGAAAATGATAAAGTATGGTTTGCATGACAAAGCATAGAAAATCAAATCAAACTTCAAAATCATTAATAATAATATGAAATCATTTGACGATGACAAACTCAATGATATTGGTTTGCAAAGAGAATTAGTATACAACTATAGAAAAAGAGTGTCTTGAACTCACAATAAAATTAAATTACATGCGTGAAAAAAGGTTCCAACGCTTAGCAACTTTTTTATATTCTCTGTTAACATTTTAACATATACAAACCATCCTAAAACATCTTTATATTTTTACATCAATCACTATTTTTATATTAATTTTTCATAATCAAATTATTTATCATAATAAACTATTCAGTTGTGAATATCATATACATTAATATATGAAGAGTTGCAAATTCTTAATTTTTATAGATTTAAAAAGAATATAATTTTATTCAAATCTTTATATTTTGCAAATTTTAAAAGAGTTTAAAAGAGTTTACGGATTTTACATATTCATAAAAAATATACATACCTATATTCTTAAGAAAAATAAAAAAGAAAATATAAATTATTTTCTACGGCATCTAGGTGAAGGGTGAATACGGGTGGCGCCGTTTCGTCTTGAATAAAAGGCGAGGTTTTACCGATTATTCCATTGTCGTGCCTTCGGGCTGGTGAAGGTCGGGTTTCAGCGCATCTGGGAGAGCTAAGGGGCTGGCGGCAGTCGAGTAATCGACCTTGATCACAACGCCCGCTGTCACGGTGATTGGCACGTCGTTCCTTGCCGTTAAAAAAAATCAATGAATCATGGGAGCGATGACTATGAAAACATAAATTAGTGTTATTTTTATGTTAAATTCTGATCATCATAAAAGTTTACTTAAACTCTCCGTGTGCGCGCTTATCTAATGAGAAAAAAAATGTATGGTTCATACTAAGTGTAAATAAAAATCTGGTTTATTTCATAAGATTTAAGGATGTGAGAATAGTGAAAACCTTCTCTATCTCTCTATACATACACACATATATACATACATATATCTATATAGAAAAAGTGTATCGTACAAAATGCCTTAACTTACGCTGCGTACGTGATGGCAAGTTCGCATGTTATAAACCCGTATAAGAAATATCGTATGTTATAAAAACGAAAGTTCACACGTTCAAAAAATTAAACTTCGCATGTTCAAAACAAATACAATTTCGCATGTTGTGATTTCAACCCAAATTCGCATGTTAGTTTTACTAGATTTCGCATGTTGATACCCAAATTCGCATGTTAGTTTTACTAGATTTCGCATGTTGATACCCAAATTCACATGTTAGTTACTAGATTTCGCATGTTATTGATGCATCGCGTACGCATCGTACGTTAAACCATTTTGTACGTTAACCGGCCTCTCTCTCCCTATGTGTGTGTATATATATATGTGTGTGAAAATATGATTTAAGGGGTGTTAGAACAGGCCTTTGTAAATCATAAAAAATAGTAATTAGTCAAGTAAAAAAAGACAATAATCAAGTAAAATTTCAAAAAATATTTAAAAACATTTGAAGATATTTAGATAGTGAAAAAGACTTGCGGGTGGCAGGATCCTATAAAAAAGCAAGCAGTCGATACCATTTCCTTTGTTCTTCACTTTCTCTCTCTCTCTCTAAACCTCTTAAACCCACCGGAAAACTTCACACTCACCGGAAAATTTCACCCTCACTTTCCCTTAATATTCCTTGATTCCTTCAAGGCTTCAACTCTTCTTCCTTTTACCAGCAAAAAGGAGTTTTTCCCTTTCTTCTCGCTCTAAACCCCCCCTTTATCTCCCCCCATCTCTCTCTCTCTCTCTCTACCCATGTGTTCTGCTTCTTTTCTTGCACCTTTATTTCCCTTTCAGATTTTTTCGATAACCCTTTAATCTTCTCTCTCGCACGAGTATTCCCCTCCTCTTTTATTTACTTATTCCCCTTTTCATTTCATATAAATTGTATGCCAAAACCTGGTCATCAATCAACATGGAAAATATCAAGTTCAGTGAACACAAATCCCACGTTACAATGCTGAGCAAAACAAATTCACCGGGCGTTCGAGTTGTGAAAATATCCGTCACGGATGCTTACGCCACTGATTCCTCCGATGAAGAACGAGAACATGAAGTGTTTGCCGGTAGAAAAAGAGTGAAAAAGTTTGTTAAGGAAGTAACAATACATTCTTCTCGTAATGGTAAAGGTGACGTGGCGGTGGTTAAAGGTGGTGGTAACAAGGGGAAGAAAGGTGACGTGGCGGTGAAGAAACGGTTGAAGGTTAGTTCCGGTAGTAACAATAATAAGAAGTTTCGGGGCGTACGGCAACGCCCGTGGGGAAAATGGGCTGCCGAGATTAGAGACCCGACCCGGAGAGTCCGGTTGTGGCTTGGAACTTATGATACTGCTGAAGAAGCTGCTATGGTTTATGATCACGCGGCTATTCAGTTGCGTGGCCCTGACGCGCTTACTAATTTCACTGTTCCGGTTACTGATTCAGTTTCAGTTTCAGTTTCACCACCGGAAAGTTTACCGGCAAACTCCGGTTCCGGTTCTGGTTCCGGTTATAACTCTGGTGAAGAGTCACAAACAAATAATAATGTTTCGTCGCCGAAATCGGTGCTGCGGTTTGACTCGTCTTTGACTGACGAGTGTGTTGCTGAGTCGACTCAGCATAGCCCGTGTGAGGGAAACGAGACGACTCAGCAAAGTCCGTTTCACGAGTCACACGAGGCAAACGAGTCGACTCAGAACTTCTCTGATTTCCATCCTTTTGATGACCATTTCTCAAATTCGGATCTTTTCGATTTTCCGAATTTTGTACCGGATGTTTTCGACCCGGAAAGCTATCCGGGTCCTGTGTTTCAAACATCTGAACCATCCGAAACGTTACTCGGGTATGGAACCGATTTCGGGTTCGGATCCTCGTGTTGGGCCGCAGATGATTTCCTACAAGACTTCAACGACATATTCGGGTCGGATCCTCTTGTGGCTCTTTAATAATAACGGATACGGGTCGGGTCAAGTCATTTGCTGGATATTTGTTTAATATTCCGCAACTTTTTGTACGGAAATATTATGATTATTATTATTTAATTATATAGGATTAATTCGTTCTAATGTATAAATAGTTTTTAAGGTGATGGAAGTGTTGAGAGTTTGATATAAAATTGGCGTTAGGCCAACATGTAATGAAGGCACGTGTTGGAACACGTGACCGGCAAATGTTAACTACTATGAAATTAGGTGAAGAGAAATGAGTTGAAATGAATGCTACATGTTTTATCATGCATCTTTTTTGCTACGTCTATTGAATGCTTAGAATTTTGTACCACATTTATTGTATGTCGTACAACACTTATTTTTCTAACACTTTATTACTAGAAGTCCACCATTATATTTTTAACCATTGTGTACATATGTATATAGTCACATAGTTACTAACTATTGGCTCTTTAGCTTAGCGTTACCAAGACGTTGTATAAGACATTGAATTTTTAAGTGATCAAGGTTCGGTAGAAGAGTTAAAGAGTGTCTGAGTTGTTATTTTAAAAACAAACATATATACATCTTATATGATTTAATTGAGTTGAGCTGAATTGCGAAGGATTGAGATATATCATCACCCTTCGTTAAAAATATTACAAGTTCTATGTATTCAAATAGTCGAGTTGGGTCAAACTAAACTTAGGGATTGTTTGTTTCAACTCTTAATAATTCAGACCTTTTACCGGTTTAGCCGTTAATGGTTCCGTCTGTTTGTTTCGTGAGCATATATCTGAATGGTTCAGACATTTGCCTCTGAGTTGTTAAGTATTATACAAAGTTTGAATGGTTAAGACCTTTTATCTGAATTAGTCAGACATTTGTCTCTGAATGGTTAAGCATTATATTAGCTCTTAATGATTTAGACCTCTTAGATGTTCAGCACTTAATAGTTTAAACGTCTTACTAGTTCAGCACTGGAATTAAGCCTTTCAGACTTATTTCTGCTAACGCTTGATGGGGTTTTCAAACTTCTTTCTGCTAGTGTTCCGATTCAACTCGGCTCATTTAACTCAACGGGATCAATTCAAAATTGTTACATGGGTCGAAGTATTGTATTATATGCCACTCGTGAAAGTTATAGATAAGTATTAAATCGAATAGAGTCGCATACATGATGCACGGTACACCCATATTTCGAGATAATTCACAAGACAAGGGTGGTCCTCACTGTGGTGTTGTTTGTTTGGTTGGTTTCATAATCACACCACCAGACAAACCCCAATATAACAAATTTATCACACCTACACTATTAATTACTTACATTTTGAGTATGAGAGGTGATTTATTTTACTTCACAAACCATAATTTTTGTTAATAAAAAAGCTATGATGTAAAGTATATTAGTGAATATAGAGAGTGTCGAACCCAATAATTTTTCCTGAGGGTACGGAAGAGAGGTTTAACTATATTTTCACATGGTGCGATCAAGTTTTTTTGCCTAAAAAAACAAATACGAAAAAATACCAGCGGAAAAAATGACTTACAAAATTTAGTGAATAGAGGTGGCATATGGAAGTGTTTGTTTTAAAGGTTCTTTATTCTACACCAAATTTTCTGACAAATACTAATTTACAAAAAATTCTTTGAACTTTTATTTATTTCCTACCCACTAATTTGGAATGATAAGTTACAAATTTATTACACATTCTTTTAAGAGAGTCTTGAATATTAATGTAAAGATTTTTTTAAGTTAAAAAATGCACTTTACTTGTGTGATGGAAGACATTTTTGTCTTTCCAAAATGGTAAGACCATGGTCTTGGGTTGGGTCCCCTGTAATCATAAGATATATTTTTGAGTATCTATATTTAGAAGCAAAAAATGTAATCGGTAGGCTAGGATTGTTTCAAATATAGAATTGAATTTGGATTCAAGATTTTGATTTTGACTACTCATGACTATGTGGATGTCTAGCTGACTGTTTGTTCGTTGCCATTAATGTAAGTTTAAAGATGCTTCATTAAAAATATTTAAATAAACTTCATTTCTTTAGGGTGTACGAGGTGGAAACGGCAAGGGGTGCGGCAAGCCCCTTTGCCGCAATGGGAGCACCACTCATATTATGCTGCGCGGGGAGGACTTGAATCGGGGAAGAGTTGCCGCATGCGGGGCTAACGAGGGAGAGGTGGTAGTGGTGGGGCCCAGTATCTTTCAACCAATCATATTTTGTTTTTGTTTTTTTAAATGGTTTGGGTGAAACCACCTTTATGTTTTTGGGCAAGAGTGGTATATGAGAGGGGAATTGATATGACACGTTTTAGAAGAGAGGTTGAATAGTAGTACATCATCTAATTAGTCCATTTGTAACAATTATGTATATTATTTTATTAAATGTTAATTTTGCAATGTTTTTTAAAACTTGCTAAAACAATAACCATTGTATAAAAATGTTTGTAAAAAAAGTTGGTCAATATGTCACATATAAAGCACGTATAGACCTATACGCCATGTATAGACCTATACGTGATGTATAGACCTATACATGACATATAGACCACAACCGCATACATGATATGACATAAGCAATATTTTCTAAAAATTGAAAATGACAGACGGCACATATAGATATGTATAGCGCTATACGTGTTGTATATAGGAGGAGTGTGCAAATAACAAGAGAGAGGTATCCAAATAACCAAAGCCATATAAACATGTCCTATTTAATTCAACATATTTCAATGATTGTTTTAGATTAGAGCAAGAGAAAATATTTGCAAAACACATTTATTTTGCTTTTTTTACTAATTGATAGGGGCGGATCTACAACCATGTTTGGGTGGGTAGCCGCCCCCCTTGAAAAAAAATAGTATTACACGCGGGTTAAAATTCCGAATGCCCCCTATAAAATTTTGCAATCGTCCTCCTTGAACTTCAAGCTCCATGATGATGAAGAGGATGTGGAAGAAAAAGAATGTCGGAAAACTTGTTTTTGCAGAGGGAGACTGAAGCATAAGTTATGGAGAAGATAGTGATTTTAATTAAATTTTTAACTTATTTAAGTATGGGTGAATGGGTAAAGAAAGTTTATGCAATGTCAGTACTACTATTAGTACAAGTTTTTATTTTTTTTTTCATTTAATATTAACCATTAGACTGATATGTAATTCCCCTATTATAAATTTGCAACAACTTGTTTACATAAGGATCAAACTATCCAGACACCTTATCTGCCTATTTAGACACCCTTTGCCTCGTATAGGCCTCGTATAGGCCTATACGAGGCGTATAGGGTTACATCAAAATCAGTGACTGACTCATGTCACTTCTGGTTTGACTGCTTCAATACGCCTCGTATAGGCCTATACTGGGCGTATAGGACCCTTCGTATAGGCCTCATATATGACCCTTTGCCCCTTATATGCCTCGTATAGGCCTATACTGGGCGTCTTGAAGGGTTTTTTTTTTTTTTTTTTTTTTTTTTTTTTTTTTAACAAACATTTTATACAATATTAATCGTTTTAGCAAACTTTTATACAAAAACAAGTTTTTTTATTTTAAATAATTAATATTAGGACCCCTCGTTGGTTTTTTTTAGTTGAAAAATGGATGTTTTGGTAGGATAATTTGATTGTTTTTTGAGTAAAAAAATAGGTGTTTTGGTGGGGTAATTTGAGTTGTTTTTTAAGAAAAGTTTTATTTTTTTATAAAAATATTTTACCGTTTTCAAGATCGGCCTTTAAAAATATTCGATCGTAGAAATATTACATTGTTTTTAACATATAGTGTAGTATATGTCTCGTATAGGTCCCTTATAGGTCTTGTATAGGCCTATCGACGTATACGGGCGTTGTATCATATCCTATAGTATCGTATCGTATTGTATCGTATAGTGTAGTATAAGTCTCGTATAGCTCTCGTATAGACCTATATGGGACCTATACGAGACTTATACTATACACTATACGATACAATACGATACCGTACTATACGATACAATACGATACTATCGTATCATATAGTGTAGTATAGGTCCCTTATAGGTCTTGTATAGGCCTATCGACGTATACGGGTGTTGTATCGTATCATATCGTATCGTATAGTGTATAGTATAAGTCTAGTATAGGTCCCATATACGTCTTGTATAAGCCTATAGGCCTAAACGGGACCTAAACCACACCTATAGTCCTATACGAGTGTTGTATCTTATCCAATAGTCTAATATCGTATTGTATTGTATCATATCATATCGTATCGTATAGTGTAGTATAAATCTCATATAGGCATTGTATGGGCCTATGGATGTGGTATCGTATCCTATAGTATCGTGTTGTATCGCATCGTATCGTATCGTATAGTATGGTGTAGTATAAGTCTCGTATAGGTCTTGTACAAGCCTATCGTGTTGTATCGTATCGTATAGTATAGTATAAGTCTCGTATAGGTCTCGTATAGGCATCGTATAATTAATATTAGTGTTATTATAATTAATATGAGTTATTATAATTAATATGAGTGTTATTATAATTAATATGAGTTTTTTATAATTAATATTAGTGTATTGATACTAAAATGAGTTTTTTATAATTAATATTAGTGTTATTATAATTAATATGAGTTATTATAATTAATATTAGTGTTATTGATACTAAAATGAGTTTTTTTATAATTAATATTAGTGTTATTATAATTAATATTAGTGTTATTATAATTAATATGAGTTATTATAATTAATATGAGTGTTATTATAATTAATATGAGTTTTTTATAATTAATATTAGTGTTATTGGTATTTAAAAAGAGAAAAAAAAAAATAGACGCCCAGTATAGGGCTATACTGGGCGTCTATGTGGGGCAAAAGACCATTATACCCTTGAATTAAGCCTATACTGGGGGCAAAACAGGGTTATTATGGTCTTTTGGACCCCTCGTATAGGCCCAGTATAGCCCTATACTGGACGTCTATTTTTATTTTTTTTTTGTTTTCTCTTTTTAAATATTAAAAAAAGAAAACAAAAAAAATAATAATAGACGCCCAGTATAGAGCTATACTGAGCGTATACGAGGGGTCCAAAAGACCATTATAGCCCTGTTTTGCCCCCAGTATAGGCCTAATTCAGGGGTTTAATGGTCTTTTGGTCCACATAGACGCCCAGTATAGCCCTATACTGGGCGTCTTGAAGGGGTATTTTTTTTAACAAACATTTTATACAATATTAATCGTTTTAGCAAACTTTTATACAAAAACAAGTTTTTTTATTTTAACTAATTAATATTAGGACCCCTCGTTGGTTTTTTTTTATAGGTTTATTTTTTATAAAAATATTTTACCGAATGTAATATTTCTACGATCGAATATTTTTAAAGGCCGATCTTGAAAACGGTAAAATATTTTTATAAAAAAATAAAACTTTTCTTAAAAAACAACTCAAATTACCCCACCAAAACACCCATTTTTTACTCAAAAAACATCACCCTCCAAAAACAATCAAATTACCCTACCAAAACATCCATTTTTCAACTCAAAAAAAAAAAAAAAACCAACGAGGGGTCCTAATATTAATTATTTAAAATAAAAAAACTTGTTTTTGTATAAAAGTTTGCTAAAACGATTAATATTGTATAAAATGTTTGTTAAAAAAAAAAAAAAAAACCCCTTATATACGCTTAGTATAGGCTTATACTAGGCATATAAGAGAGGCAAAAAAGACCAATTTACCCCCAGTATAGGCCTAAATCAGGGGCTAAATGGTCTTTTTTCGCTAGACGCCCAGTATAGGCCTATACGAGGCGTATACGAGGCAAATAAGACAAAATATGACATCATCAGAGATTCTCTTGGAAATTGAAAAAGACTATACGCCTTGTATAGGTCTATACGAGGCGTCTTGAAGGGTGTCCAAATAGGCAATAAGGTGTGTAAATATGTAGACCCTTACATAATTTTGATGCATGTTCATTTTAGATACAAGCAAATAATGCATCATGCTTCAAACCAAAAATATTTCAACCATTATCAACTACATAAATTCAGCTCTGAAGATGTTATATTGTATTTAGAGATTTTTTTTTTCTTTTCGAATCACATGTACTTTATAGTTTAAGTATTTTGTCTACTTTTAGAAAAACAACTTATTTCTTATTTTATTACTTATTGTTTAAATTTTAAATCAGTGAAGATGTTATCATTCTATAGTATAATACATAAAAAAAAATTTAATGTGCAGAAATTATCATTCATATATATTTTTTAACGGCCAAACTTATATTAAAAAACCAGTCCAGTAAGAAACTGACAGAACGAGTCACAATTTAAATTGATTCAAGAAAACGACCCTCAAACGGATTCGTAATTACAAATTCTAATGACAATGTTTTTCTTCTATTATTGTATCGTATATTTATTGTGTAGCATATGACAATAACAACGTTTCTTTATTATTGTATCTCATAGTTTTTTTTATTATAGAGTAGTTAATTAACGTGGATTAGAATTGAAGTTTAGAACATTGAAAATATTAATACATGAGTTATAAGTTACAATTGACTCTAATTAACAATATGATTATGTGAAATCCATGTTAATAACAATCATTGTAAATTTTTTTGCCATCGAAGAAGTAGGCAAATTAACGAAAAAAAATTTCCGCACCCCAGTAAAAAATTTACTGGGCCATCCACTGTTAATTGAGTCAAAATTCTTACTTAATGATTTAAATTACGATCAGGTTATGTACATATATATAGTTCAGAGTATATCGAACTTATTGTTATTAATTTTTCATGTGTAACTAATTTGAATATTTTTAATGATGTCTGGCTATGATTATAGACAAAATATTCTATTTGACTAAACATATTTTAGATTTTGGACGAGGTAGAGTTTCTAAATATATAGTATTTGACTAAACATGTTCAAGGATGATTTTCGGAGGATTTTTGATTGGTTCTTCAACACGGGAGAGATTGCTTTAGGTAGTGGAGCATCGTTTATTGCTCTAGTGCCCAAAGTCAAAGACCCGGTTTCTCTTGTTAATTACAGGCCGATAAACTTGGTGGGAGTGATAAGTAAGGTAATCTCTAAAGTGTTAGCCAATCGTCTTAGGTTAGCCCTTGACGGGATTATCTCGGAGAATCAGTCGGCTTTTCTTAAAGGTAGATATATATTGGATGGTCCCCTCATTGTGAATGAAATCATTTCGTGGAAAAAAAAGAAAAAGGAAAAGGCTTTCATCCTTAAGATCGATTTCGACAAGGCGTACGATAATGTAAACTGGAACTTCGTTTTGAATATTCTCCATCAGATGGGATTTCACGAAAAATGGTGTCATTGGATTAAGGGTATTCTGAAATCGGCCAATTCTTCGGTGTTGGTTAATGGCTCGCCCACGTTCACATTTAAATGTGAAAAAGGTATGAGACAAGGAGACCCGTTGTCTCCTTTTCTTTTCTTGGTCGTGATGGAAGCGCTTTCGTCTTTGTTGTCTAATGCCAAGGACGCGGGGGTTTTTAAAGGTATCTCGACTCCTAACAACGGGCCGGTTATTGCACATCTACTTTATGCGGACGATGCTATCGTAATGGGTGAATGGTCTAAAAATGAGATTGTCAATGTTGTGAGAATCCTCCGGTGTTTTTTCCTTTGTTCCGGTCTCAAAATCAACATAGACAAATCCTATCTCTATGGTATTGGAGTAGGTTTGGGTGAAATAGGGGAGATGGCGAGTATAGTAGGTTGTAAACATGATAGTCCTCCGTTTAAATATCTCGGTCTCAAAGTTGGAGCGAATATGAATAGGGTGTCAAATTGGAGTCCGGTTATTGAAAGTTTCCGTGCTCGTCTTGCTAAATGGAAGTCTAATCTTCTTTCGATTGGTGGAAGAATAGTGCTAATCAAATCGGTGATGGAAAGTCTCCCTTCTTACTACTTTTCTCTTTATTTGGCGCCAAAGAAAGTTTTATCGGATCTTGAAGCCATGATAAGGAAATTTTTGTGGGGCGGTTCCGGGGTTGAAAAAAAGATGCACTGGGTCGCTTGGGAGAAGGTCGCTCGTCCTAAGAAATTAGGAGGTTTGGGTTTAAGTAAGTTGGACATGGTCAACAAGTCCTTATTATCTAAATGGGGTTGGAGACTCAAAACGGAAGATAACATTCTATGGAAAAAAGTGATCATCGCGCTTCATTCTAGTAGATCGGGCTGGGAGTGTACCCCTTTCAAAAAAAGTCTTTCCGGTGTGTGGAATAACATAGCTAAAAACTTCATTAAAACAAAGGTGGATGGTCGTCCGCTTGGGAATTTCTTGAAAGCTTCAATTGGCGACGGAGAGAATGTGGCATTTTGGCATGACGTGTGGCTTTTGGATGATCCTCTAAAAATGGTCTTTCCTGATCTGTATAGTTTAGAAACCGACAAACAGATTACGGTCGCAAACCGGTTTAAACCGAACAGTAATGGGGACAGCTTTTCTTGGAGCTGGGCCTGTGAATTTTCGGATTTTGCTTTATTAGCAAGTCTCGAACAATTAACAGGTCATCTTGATAATGTCCAGATCTCAGCCGGGAAGGACCGATGGAAGTGGACCTCAGCTGCTGATGGATTATTCTCGGTCAAAGCTGTCAAGAGTCTTCTGAACGGTAATCAAATGCTGGATGACAGTTTCGTTTTAGATTGGTGTTCGTGGGTTCCCGCCAAGGTAAATATTCATTCATGGAGAGTCGAGTTGGATAGAGTTGCAACAGCCGTTGCTTTGAACAGAAGAAACGTGTCGATCGGTGACTTGGCCTGCCCGCTATGTAATTCTGCTGATGAAACAGTCGACCACTTATTCATAGCTTGCTCTATCGCTTCAAACGTATGGAACGGTGTGAGTTCTTGGTGCAATATCCCAGACATATTCGCTTTTTCAATCCGAGACTTGTTAACGTATCACTTCAACTCGGGTTTATCGGAAAAGAAAAAGGAGGCGGTGCGAGGCATCATCATGATTTCGTGCTGGATTATATGGCGGACTAGGAATAAAGTCAAATTCTCAAATGGAACGGCCAACATCAATAGCATAGTTAGTGAAGTTAAGGCGTTAAGTTTTTTTTGGTTTTCAAATAGATCAAGGTTTAAAGGTTTAGAGTGGATGGATTGGTTGGCTTTTGTAAATATGTAAGTTTGGTTTGTTTGGGCGGCCTGTCTTGGGTCGTCGTTTTTCTGTGAATGAAGTTTACCTTTCAAAAAAAAATATATAGTATTTGAAATTGAAATGAAATGTGTTGATATTTAATCATTTTTATTATATAGTATTTGAAATGTCTTGATATTTAATCATTTTTTATTATATAAATATTTTTTTAGAAATTAAAGTATTTTTCAGATTTGCTCCTAGGCTTGTACAGGCTGCATGCTCGTCTTTTTGACAATTCAAAACCAACAAAAAATATATATTATATTTGGTTATATAGATATAGATGTTGACATTTCCTTTGTCCTTTTATCGAATACATTTACTTTTTACGGTTGTAGTTACTATTCTTGACCAATCTATTTGTTTTTTCACCAGCAAAATAAACATTCTAGTTATTATATCGGTATGCCATTATTATTTACACCAATAACGTGGCGAATATTCAATACAGTTGTTATAAATACTAATTAAATATATATAGTTAAATTCGTTTACATAATTGTAATTTGTAAAGCTCTTGGTTCATTAGTATTTAAATATCTTTACTAATAAATCACAAGTGTCATAAAAACGAGATATTTGATTACCAATCTTCTGCGTTTTCGGTTTTCATTAGAGGGTTGTGTTATCTTTACTAGTAAATCACAAGTGTCATAAAAACGAGATATTTGATTACCAATCTTCTGCGTTTTAGGTTTTCATCAGAGGGGTGTGTTATCTTTCCCGTAATTCTCTAGTCACTCTCACAACTACTCTCTTATGTACATATACTTACTCTCACAATTGAGGGTTGGAAATCAGAAGCAATCATTGAGACGAACGCAATTAACACAAGAACACACTGCACTTTATTGATAAATCGTGGATATGATACACAATGAACCAGACTCTAAATAATTGTTCACACCCCTATTTATGGGATACGAAACTATATGAACGAATGTCGCAACGTTTCAGTTCTTATACTGGCATTTGTTAAACCGTCTAACACCGTAACCTTAATATACTAATATTTACAAAAATGACCCTTTGACATAGTTAGAACTTTGACCCATATGTTTCTAACTTGATACATTTTGACATAAAACATAAGAACAAGACTTCTATGATGATTCCCCTCTCATTGTTACGAGCCTTGTGTTGCTTGTGAAAGGATTTTGTTAAGCAGTTTCAGTGGAATGTAACGGCTCGTGGAGCCGCTTCATTTGGCTATTTTTGAAAAGTGGACTGGTCAATGGCCATTTTTGCTATTTTCAGTATTTACAAATAATATACTGGTTTAAAAAAAACACCATTTATAGTATATATTTTGGTCAACTATATAAAATGTAAGATTCATGGAATAGCTCCAAAAATAATCAAATGCTAGTGACTAATGAGACAAGATCTTAGCAAATGAAAAAGATTTGCATGCAGAGCAAGTGGGCAATTTTAACCCCTCCCTTTTATGCTTTAATTCACATAAGCTAGCCAATAACATGTTTACAAGTGTCACTTGGCCACATACTACTGTGTGTGGCTTTGGGAAGAGTTCCTTTTCTAGTGCATGGTCCCCTGGTTCACAGGACACACATGACACAACCAGCTCACCCAACCATGGGTGCGGGTCCGGGGCCTGGCGCAGCCTTTCAGATGTTGTATTGGGCGCCTAGCTGTTGTAGAAACCATTCATGTTGTAGTGTTAAAAGTAAAAATCTATATTTGTTAGGGTATCCGTATCTTATAGCTATTCAAAAGTAAACATCAAACCAATATATTTTTTTTCCACACATGAATATTCACCAACTTTCTAAGAAAATGATACTGTTAATGTTTTAAAAATCGGCAAATACAGGTGTCGGATGTAAATGTGGTACAAAACACCTCGGTAAATAAGGCAAACGGCATCGACTTTGTAGCGCCAGTAAAATCTGGTATACCGGTTTGAACCGTTATACCGGTACGGCCTAGGTTCGTTTTTTGGGTTTGGATTTTTACTTTTTATTGACCCATCTCCATGTTTAGTCCCCATCTTTAACCTAGCGAGTAGCCACTTTCAATATTCCATCTCCATGGATCAAAACTCAAAGCCTGCTTTCCATCTTCATCGTTCGTTTATAGTTTATCACTCCAGTTCGTTCCAGACTTCAGTTCGCGATTGGTAGGTTATTTTAAATTTTGTCTTCTTTGAACTTTTGTTGTTAACGGTAGTACAATGTGTCGCAACCCCCGATCCCTAATCTCCGGGAACGGACGGCCGCGAGCCAGTTTCGGTGGTATCGCGTATTGTCTAATTTGGCAGCGGAATTTTTCATCAGGACCGTAGTTAGGAAATATTTGATCAGAGTAAAATACCACATTTTCATAATATTAAACAACTGGGATAAAACCCAAGTTCATAGTACACACGTTTTCATAGGAATAAATCATATTTTATTTAATAAAAACATCTATTTTATTTTAGGTAACTTTATTGCCACTTTTCCAAGTCTTCAGTGCTGTCCAGCTGACTTCTATTTGGCTTTCACATTTTGTTACCTGAAACGCGTTTTAAAAACATATATCAGTGGGAAATACTGGTGAGTGAATCCCAGTTTAATCAAGTTTAAATAAAAACCCAGTGTACAGTATTGAAGGCGATCTCGCAATTACATTTGTTTCCAAGTTATAACAATTAACATCCATGGTACTGTCAGACCCGACTTGTGGAAATGTTTCTCCTTGACCAGGTAGTAACAAATTTTGTACACAAAACCCCAACATACTCATGATAATTGTATTCTTACAAATACTCAATAACTGTTATTCGCATAGAAAAATATTTAAGGTTTTGTATAAACAGTTCACAAAATAGGTTTACAAAAAGTGGTTCAACTCACATTGTTGTCTTAGATTTTCCGTAAGGGTTTCCTGGTGACAATCTATAATTTACACAAATGCACACGTGTTAGTATAATAACTCATTTTAACATTAGTAATACCATCCCCGAGACGGCATTCCAACGACTACGTCGGGCAGAACCACGACAGCCGTTACGGAACCCTAGATCAATCGGGCAGCGTATCTAATACGTATCCAGGGGTTTTGATACTTACAACGGAGCATAACTTCACTATTTAGGGGGTATTAGACCCGAGTATAACTTCTACTATCAGAAAATTCGAGTGAAAAAGAAAGATATGAGCGACTGAAACTAAACTGATATCCCGAGCTCCCATTATATAGGGCTTCATCTTGGGTTTCTCGCGGCCCGCGTAAAACAAGACAAGGTCTTACGCGACCCGCGTCAACTATAGTCAACGACCTAGCTTGTCCAGGTCAACTACTAGACTCGCCACGATGATGACACGTGTCATCACCGGGCTGCGCCACATATTTGATCTCACGCGGCCCGCGTCAAGGTTGGGGTGGGGTTTACGCGGCCCGCCTCAACTTAAATTTTCTTGTTTTTTATTTATTTTTAATGCTATATTGTATTTCGGGCTCAGTTTTCACATACGGGGTGTAATTAAAGACATATAGGGATATTTTAAAATATTTTAGGGTGTCGGAAAAATATTCGAGGGTGTCGGTTTATTTAGGATTGTTACATCCTCCCCACCTTGTTTTAGAGCTCGTCCTCGAGATCTTACTGGAATAAGTGTGGATATTTTCTTTGCATTTCAGATTCAAGTTCCCATGTGTACTCAGGTCCTCTTTTAGAGTCCCACTTCACTTTGACCAGAACTAATCTTTTATGCTTGAGATTCTTGACTTTCCTGTCTTCAATCTGTAGAGGTCTTTCTACAAATTTGAGTTGTTCATTTACCTCTATATCCTTAAGAGGTACTATCAGAGATTCATCAGGTAAGCACTTCTTGAGATTAGATACATAAAATACATCATGTATTCCTGCCATTTCCTCTGGCAGTTGTAGCTGACAGGCTACAGGTCCTATTCTTCTAATAATCTCAAAATGTCCAACATACCTGGTACTTAGCTGTCCTCTTTTGATGAATCTTACTACTCCTTTCCAAGGAGAGACCTTCAACAATACTTTGTCTCCTACTTGAAATTCCAATGGTTTGCGTCGATTGTCAGCATAGCTCTTCTGTCGATCACTTGTTGCTTTCAGTCGTTCTTTGACTTGAATAATCTTGTCAGTTGTTTCTTGTACTATCTCAGGTCCAGATAGTTGCTTTTCCCCAATTTCTGCCCAACAGACTGGGGTTCGGCACTTTCGTCCATAAAGTGGTTCGAATGGTGCAGCGTTGATACTTGTGTGATAACTATTATTATAAGAAAATTTTATTAAAGGTAAGTGATCGTCCCAATTACCTCCAAAATCAATTACACAAGTTCTAAGCATGTCCTCCATTGTCTGAATTGTTCTTTCGCTTTGTCCGTCCGTTTGAGGATGATAAGCTGTGCTCAGATTCAACTTGGTTCCCATTGCCTTTTGGAAACTTGACCAAAAATGAGAGGTAAAGCGGCTATCCCTATCAGAAACAATTGATAAAGGTATTCCATGTAATGAAACTATTTAATTTACATATAATTTAGCTAGTTGTTCCTTACTGAAAGTTTCTTTCATTGGTAGGAAATGAGCTGACTTGGTTAGCCTATCTACAATCACCCAAATTGTATCATTACCTTTCCTTGTTTTGGGTAATTTGGTAACAAAATCCATTGTTATCAATTCTCATTTCCACACTGGCATTTCTAACTGTTGCAACAGACCTGAGGGTTTCTGGTGTTCAACTTTTACCTGTGAACAGGTTAAACATTTAGAAACATAGGCTGCTATGTCCTTTTTCATTCCTATCCACCAGAAATTCTTTCTTAAATCTTGATACATTTTATCACTTCCAGGATGCATCGTATACTTAGACTTATTGGCTTCTTCTAATATATGATGACGTAAGTTTCCTATTTTAGGTATCCACATTCTCTTTTCATGGAATCTCCAAATTCCATCTGTTCCTTGTTCTAATTCCTTAATCATACCTTTTAGTTTTTCAGTATCGTCCTTGATTACTGATTCTTGTGCTTTTCTAATTTGATCATTTAAATCTACTTGCAGATTTAATTTAAGAGAACGTACACTTTTTGGCTTATCATGATACTTTCGGCTTAAAGCATCGGCCACTACATTTGTCTTTCCTTCATGATACTGAATATCACAATCATAATCACTAAGCATCTCCATCCAGCGTCTTTGTCTCATATTCAACTCCTTTTGCCCGAAAACATACTTAAACTTTTATGATCAGTGAATATGGTAAACTTACTACCATAAAGGTATTGTCTCCAAATCTTAAGGGCAAAAATTATAGCTCCTAACTCTAGATCATGGGTTGAATAATTCTCTTCATGATTCTTAAGTTGTCTAGATGCGTAAGCTATAACCTTTTGACGTTGCATTAACACACATCCATAACCTAACTTAGAAGCGTCACAATAGACTACAAAGTCTTCAGTTCCTTCTGGTAACGCTAGTATGGGTGTATGGGTTAATCTTTGCTTAAGAATGCTAAATGCTTCTTCCTGTTTTGGTCCCCATTCAACCTTAATGGATTTACAGGTTAACTTAGTTAAAGGAATGACTATTCTAGAGAAATCTCGAATAAATCTTCTATAATAACCGGCCAATCCTAATAAACTTCTAACCTCGGTTGGTGACTCAGGGGTTTTCCATTTGGTAATTGCCTCGATTTTTGTTGGATCCACATGAATTCCTTTATGATTTACCAAGTGTCCAAGAAACTGTACTTGCTCTAACCAAAACTCGCACTTAGAAAATTTAGCATAAAGCCTTTCCTTTCTTAATAGACTTAAAAGTGCGTGCAAATGCTTTGCATGATCCTCTTTACTCTTAGAGTAAATTAGAATATCATCTATAAAAACAATTATGAATTTATCCAAATATGGCTTACATATTCGGTTCATCATGTCCATAAATGCGGCTGGGACATTGGTTAAACCAAATGGCATGACAGTAAATTCATAATGACCATACCTTGTTCTAAAGGCGGTCTTAGGAATATCCTCTTCCTGTACCTTTAATTGATGATATCCTGACCTTAAATCGATTTTAGAGAAAAATCGAGCTCCTTGCAGTTGATCGAACAGATCATCGATCCTCGGTAATGGGTACCGATTCTTAATTGTGACCTTGTTCAATTCACAGTAGTCAATGCACATACGCAATGATCCGTCATTCTTTTTAACGAATAATATTGGTGTTCCACATGGCGATGAACTTGGCTGTATGAATCCTTTTTCCAGCAATTCATCTAATTGTTTCTTCAGTTCCTGCATTTCTGCGGGTGCCAAAACGGTAAGGTGCTTTGGCAATCGGTGCTGTTCCTAATAGCAGGTGAATTCTGAATTCAACTTCTCTATCTGGCGGTAGTCCTGGTAATTATTCTGGAAATACATCTGAAAACTGAGACACTACTGGAATGTCCTTTAGTTCTTTTCCTTTAGTGTTAGTGATTATAGAAATCAAATATACTATAGATCCTTTTCTTATATAGCTTGCAGTTTTCATCACTGAGATGAATTTCGTGGATCTAGAGGGTTTATCTCCTTTAATTGTGATCGTTTTACCTTTTGGTGAATTTACTTGAATTGACTTTTGATCACATAGAATACTGGCTTTGTTGGCTATTAACCAATCCATTCCTAAAACAACATCAAATCCTGCCAGATTCATGGGATAAAGGTTTGCCATAAACTTTTGGTTTAAAAATTCTATTCTTGCTCCCTGCAAGATTTCAGAAATCCTAACAGTTTCTCCATTAGTTGTCTCTACTAGACATTCTTGTGGTAGTTTAGTTAATGACTGATTTAGAAGTTTGCAAAACGAAGTATTAATAAAACTTTGGTTTGCACCAGAGTCAAATAATACTTTAGCAAAAACATCATTAACTAAAAACGTACCAGCTATCACGTTTGGAATCATCTTGGCTTCATCTGCAGTTAGAACGAATGCTCTATCATTTTTAGTGTTCCTGTTGTTTGCAGCTGGAGCCAATTTTGGACAATTCGGCTTGATATGGCCTTTTTCTCCAAAGTTGTAGCATAGTCCATTACTAGATTTTCTCCTGCAATCTTCTTCCTTGTGTCTGGGCATCTTGCATAAATTGCAAAGAGTGGAGCATTTTCCCGAATGCTTTTTCTTGCAGACCTTGCAGAAAGGTGCAGAGGTAGAACCTATATTCCTACGATTGGAATTCCCAGAACGGAATTCTTGGGTAAGCCTTTGGGTTAGGTTTCTCCTCTGGTCTCCTTCTCTGGTACGGATTAATTCATCTATCAAGGTGTTTGCTAGTTCTACAGCTTCTTCTATAATTTGAGGTCTAGCTGCCTTGACTACATGTTTAATCTCTCCGATTAATCCCCAGATGTAACGGGAGATTAACACTGGTTCAGGTGATGTAAGGGTTGGTACTATTTTAGCATATTCAAAGAATGTGGTAGTATAGCCCTTACTATCTACCCCGATCATTCTTAAGTTCAGAAACTTATTTGCTATCTGTTCCTTTTCATTGGGAGAGCAGAATTTCCTTTCTACCATATTCTTAAATTCCTCCCATTCCATGTTGTATATCCTATCACTTCCTCTGGACTGGAGGATAGTGTTCCACCATTCTAAGGCTGAGTTTTTAAATAAATTAGAAGCAAACATTATCTTATCTTCTTCAGCACACTTGCTTATTTTTAAAACAGCCTTAGTCTTTTCTATCCAGCGTAAAGCTGCAATGGGTCCTTCATTGCCCGAGAATTCTATTGGTTTGCAGGACCAGAATTCTTTCTAAGAACAACCATAAGGCATGGTTCTTCTTCTTTTGGGAATGGGCGCTTGAAGTACGGGTCCATTGTTCACGTTGTGTTCTGGTTCAATTGGTTGCTTACTGCTATGCTTACTTTTATTATTCGCTTCTTGAACCGTTTGAATAATAAATGGCATTGCATCTATGATTCTTTGTGCCACTATGTGTTGGACGGCACTATTATCCATTTGGTTTCCATTGTTATTGATGCTTGGATTCCCATTAACCAAGTTAATGTTACTCTGATTATCGTTATTCAGATTATCTTTATTTCCTTCATCGGCCATCTGAATTTTAAACATTTACCCCGTATTAATATCACAGAATAATATTTAATATAGCCAATCACATGACACGCATTTTGATTAAAAGCGTCGATCATTGCGACTTTACTCTATATAGTATGTGATGTGTGCAAAATGCAACATATAAAGTACATCAATTGTGGCATAAAACTAACCCTTTTCTAGTACTAATGTTGGAAAAAGTGTGCTTTTGTCTTCCTTTTGTATTTTCAGGATTAAATGAGGTCAAATTAACAAAAGAAGCAAAAAAGTAGCTAAATCTAACATAAATACAAGAAATGGAACAAACGTGGAATGCCCAACCTCCCCGACAGCATCTTCCCAAGCAAAAAAAGAGAACAGAAGGCTGAACACGCCCCGTGCTCAGTGAGCACGAGGGCGTGCCCAAGTGTCAGCATAAAAGACAAAGTTGTAGAAGCTTCCATCGCCCACCACGGGGCCGTGCTCAGCGGACACGGGGTCGTGGTCAACTATAAGATTCGCAGAATCCAGGCAAATCTTGATAGTACAGATATGCTTCTGCACACTGGGGCGTGCCCAGCGGACACGGGGGCGTGGTCAACTAATGCAGACAAACTGCAATTAATGAAGACAGAGAAGAGGATGGACACGGGGCCGTGTCCGAGCTTCTGTTCAGCCTATAAATAGGAGTGCTTGGCTCAAGCTCAAACCATCCCTTGGCACACCACCTCTCTCACACTTCACCCACCACCCACCACCACCATAACACCATCATCCACCACCATCATCCATTGTCCATCATAGAGTGTGTGAGTCGTCTCGGGATCCAAGATTGATCGTAAGAGTTCTTGACAATCAAGGCCATGTTTGCCTAAGTCTCTTACATCACTTGGTGAAGACAAAGTGTCTAGTGTAATACTTTTTATTTTTAATCTTTTCGCACTTTTTAATTGGTTATGTATTAATGACTTTAATAACTAGTTTCTTATGTTGAAGGTGATTCTTCCTTATCGTTTGTCCGTGGTGTCTTGGCATTATTTTACTGTCTATATAAAATAAAAGATTTTCACCATTCATATCTCCACGGTCTATATGGAGGTATGTTGGCTACCTGGTCGGGGGTTAAGGGAACGGTTTGGTAAGAGTCTTGCCATTGTTCAGTGTATAGATCCTGCAAAGGATCTGGGTCAAATTTAGTAGGACCTCCTTCAATACCTACCGGTATTGGATGGCGGGGGTCCAAACTCTTTGATCCCCTCATAAGTTAAGCTACTATTAAAACTTTAACCCGGCTACTTAGGACTGTATCCCTGCTGACTCAGACTACTTAGCCGAGGATAACGTCGCCTTCAAAAGAGGGGCCTACCACATTATGCATTAATAACTTAATTAATTATCTTTCAATAATCCGACCCTTTAGGATTGTATCCTTGCTGACTCAAACTACTGGGTTGAGGTTAACGTCACCTCCAAAATAGGGCCCTACTACAATAACTAAGATAATCTCTTAAATAGTGCAAAAGTGCGGAAATAATCAAAGGTTACACTAAACACGAGTCGGAGCCAAGTGATTCATCTTGTCTATCTGTTTTTTCTTTTATTTTTATTTTTATTTTTCAGCATTTTAGTTAGTTTTATTTTCCTAGTTAGAAATGGCAAAAACGGTCTCGGTTATGTCTTGTGAAGGGTGTGGTGGGCCACATGAAAATTGGAGTTGTATGAAAGAATTAGATGATCAAACGGAAACGGTAAACTACATTGATAACAGACCTAGGCCGTCGGGTCCTCCAACGGGTACCTACAACCTAGGATGGCGTAACCACCCAAACCTTGGTTGGAGGGATCCCGACAATAGTAGTAACCAACAAAACCAACGAACTAACTTTCAACAACCACAAAATTTTTCTCAACAACAAGGTGGACGAGAAAGGCTTGAAGATACTGTATCTCGCCTCATCTCTGACACCGAAAAGAAAAACTCGGATCGATTTCAGCAATTGGAATCAAATTTTCGAAATCAACAAGCTAGCATACAAAACATTGAAAAACAATTAAATCAACTAGCTCAAAATTTCTCCGAGAGACCACAAGGCGCGTTACCAAGTAATACCGAGACCAACCCAAAGGCGAAAGTACATCTCATAACGTTGAGAAACCGTACCGTGGGTCCCGAAGAGGCTCCACTCCCACCAACTGAAAGAAGCCAATCTAGCCAAACCACAACTACACCCGCGCCCCAACAAGAAAAGGTTTCTCCGCCAGTTCAAGAGCCTACTAAGACTCCTCCTGTTCCATACCCCGGTCGGTTAATTCGTCAAAAGACCGATGAGCAATTCGCAAAGTTCGAAAATTTACTAAAACAATTGCATGTTAATATTCCATTTATCGAAGTCCTAACTCAAATGCCTAAATATTCAAAATTTATGAGGGACTTCCTCACTCATAAAAGGAAAATTGAATCATTGCAATTAGTTAATTTAGGCGAAGAATGCTCGGCCTTACTACTCAACAAACTCCCGCAAAAGAAGCTTGACCCTGGAAGCTTCACAATTCCTTGCTCGATTGGGAAATCCCCCATTCGTAATGCACTAGCCGATCTCGGGGCAAGCATCAACCTCATGCCCTCATCAATGTTCAATCGACTCGGCTTAGGAAACACAAGTCCTACAAAAATAAGCATACAACTCGCCGATAGATCCGTCAAATATCCACAAGGTGTCGCTGAAAATCTATTGGTCAAGGTCGGTGAATTTGTCTTTCCGGCCGACTTTTTCATACTAGATATGGAGGAAGATACCGAAGTACCACTCATCCTAGGAAGGCCATTCCTAGCTACGGCCCAAGCAGTGGTAGATATGAATGATGGAACACTAACATTAAGGGTTGGGGACGAGGAAGTAAAGTTTGGAGTCGGAAAAAGAGTAGAAGACGAAGACCCGGTCAACTACATGAAGGTCATTGACTCAAGCTTGAATGATGCTCTCCGATGGTGTAGCATGGGATGCAAAACATCCCACTTGGGTAACACAAGACCAGGCTTTGGGTCTAGCCAAGGACCCTTATAAACGTGGCGTACCACGGAGGCATTCCGCGGAACTATCATTAGTTTAGTTTAGATTAATTTTTATGTTTTCTAGTTTAGTTTTAATTTTCAGGAATAAAACACACTCGGGATGACAAAGGATGACAAGGGAAACTTGAACCAGCACCCCATGCAGGAAAACAGGGCCATCCGACAAACTTTCTTCATTACAGCAGGTTCAGCACGGGCCGTGCCCGCCCAACACGGCCCCGTGCTGCACAGTCTGCAAAAGTTACCTAGTTCAGGTAAACTGGACACGGGCCGTGTTCACCCAACACGCCCCCGTGTCCAGGCTTCTGTTTCTTTTGTTCAACTTTTTGTTACTGGCACCTGAACACGGGGCCGTGTCCAGACGCCCAGTAACATAAAATTTTGCTTTTTCACACCTTTTACACATTCAATCAACCTAAAAACTTATTTTTGGGACACATTGAGAACAATGTGTAATTTAAGTGTGGGGGGATGCTAAAACTTTGAATCTTGCAAGTCCTAATTACAAGTCTTACACAAAACTCTATTGTAACCGCTAATCACCCCAAATTTTTTTCAAAAATTTTCATTTTTTTTTACTTGTCTAGGTTTAACTTGGGAATTTCAAATTCTAAAAATGTTATATTTTTACAAATTTACAACCAATAGCGTCGTGATAAAAAGAACCAACATAAGAAAATTATGAAAAGGCATGACAAGCTTAGTTAAAATTAAATTATATATACTTGATCACATAAAAACCCATTCCCACAAAAGTGAGTTTTGAGCCTTTTATTGAGCATAAAAATACATATCTTTAAACTAAATGCTCATTTTTCGTTTCTTGTGCGAATAGCCGCGTGGTTCTTACAACTCTAGAACTTGCCACGACGATACATTCCCGGTCCTTACCAACTTAAACCCGAGTAAGTAAATGATGGAGGCATTAGGACTAACCCTTTTTATTTCTACACCATTATTTTTCTTTTTTTTTACCACCTACCCAAAATCCCCCTAGTTAACCCCTTTGAGCATAAACCTTTTCATTTCTTAACCCAAACCAAACACCCTTTTACCCACCAAAACCTTTTTTATTTTTAACCCTTTGTTTTAGTAACAAGCTCGGTTTTTCGTATGACTTTTCAAAAAAAAAATTGTTGATGAAGCAAAAGAAATAAACAAATAAGTTCATCAAAAATAACCTTGTTTGAGCAATAGCTTCATAAAAATAAAAATTGCAAAAAAATTAAAAGTCTTACGAAAACCGACCCTTTTTACGCCTTTTCGCCCTTTTCCACTAACCATTAACCCAACCACCTACCTTTAACCCAAGCCTAACCCTTCACCCAAAAGTCCTCTTGATATTTACAAAGGTATATAGTTAAAAAGGAGGAGGATTGATTGCTTGGCAAGCCTATGGTAGAAGTAAGTTCCATGCCGCTCTCGAGTGATTCACTAAAATACATCTTCGGCCGAGTGTTGAGTGATCCCCCGTGAGGTATGTGAACTTGTATATAAATAGAATTTTAAAGAGGCATGTTATGACCTAATAAGTAATTTATCTTATGAAAAGTTTTAAATAAATCATGACGAATAGGATTGTAAATAAATAAAAATAAAACTTGATAAAGAATCTTGGAAATCCCGACACTCTATGACAAGCCCAAAAACCTTCTCTTCTACCCATTCCATTTGGGAGTGTAAAGCCACATTATAAAGAGTTTTGTTTGAGGACAAGCAAAGATTCAAATGTGGGGGTATTTGATGTGTGCAAAATGCAACATATAAATTACATCAATTGTGGCATAAAAGTAACCCTTTTTTAGTACTAATGTTGGAAAAAGTGTGCTTTTGTCTTCCTTTTGTATTTTCAGGATTAAATGAGCTCAAATTACAAAAGAAGCAAAAAGGCAGCTAAATCTAACATAAATACAAGAAAAGGAACAAACGTGGCATGCCCGACCTCCCCGACAACATCTTCCCAAGCAAAACAAGAGAACAGAAGGCTGAACACGCCCCGTGCTCAGTGAGCACGGGGGCGTGCCCAAGTGTCAACATAAAAGACAAAGTTGTAGAAGCTTCCATCGCCCACCACGGGGCCGTGCTCAGCGGACACGGGGTCGTGGTCAACTATAAGATTCGCAGAATCCAGGCAAATCTTGATAGTACAGATATGCTTCTGCACACGGGGGCGTGCTCAGCGGACACGGGGGCGTGGTCAACTAATGCAGACAAACTGCAATTAATGAAGAAAGAGAAGAGGATGGACACGGGGTCGTGCCCACTGGACACGGGGCCGTGCCCGAGCTTCTGTTCAGCATATAAATAGGAGTGCTTGGCTCAAGCTCAAACCATCCCTTGGCACACCACCTCTCTCACACTTCACTCACCACCCACCACCACCATAACACCATCATCCACCACCATCATCCATTGTCCATCATAGAGTGTGTGAGTCGTCTCGGGATCCAAGATTGATCGTAAGAGTTCTTGACAATCAAGGCCATGTTTCCCTAAGTCTCTTACATCACTTGGTGAAGACAAAGTGTCTAGTGTAATACTTTTTTATTTTTAATCTTTTCGCACTTTTTAATTGGTTATGTATTAATGACTTTAATAACTAGTTTCTTATGTTGAAGGTGATTCTTCCTTATCGTTTGTCCGTGGTGTCTTGGCATTATTTTACTGTCTATATAAAATAAAAGATTTTCACCATTCATATCTCCACGGTCTATATGGAGGTATGTTGGCTACCTGGTCGGGGGTTAAGGGAACGGTTTGGTAAGAGTCTTGCCATTGTTCAGTGTATAGATCCTGCAAAGGACCTGGGTCAAATTTAGTAGGACCTCCTTCAATACCTACTGGTATTGGATGGCGGGGGTCCAAACTCTTTGATCCCCTCATAAGTTAAGCTACTATTAAAACTTTAACCCGACTACTTAGGACTGTATCCCTGCTGATTCAGACTACTTAGCCGAGGGTAACGTCGCCTTCAAAAGAGGGGCCTACCACATTATGCATTAATAACTTAATTAATTATCTTTCAATAATCCGACCCTTTAGGATTGTATCCTTGCTGACTCAAACTACTGGGTTGAGGGTAACGTCACATCCAAAAGAGGGGCCTACTACAATAACTAAGATAATCTCTTAAATAGTGCAATAGTGCGGAAATAATCAACGGTTACACTAAACACGAGTCGGAGCCAAGTGATTCATCTTGTCTATCTGTTTTTTCTTTTATTTTTATTTTTCAGCATTTTAGTTAGTTTTATTTTTCTAGTTTAAAACCTTTTTCTAAACTTTTGATTTGATTAGACGTTGAGGATAAACCGGTACTAAAAGCTCTTGTGTCCTTGGACGACCTCGGTATCTTACAAACACTATACTGCGCTCACGATGGGTGCACTTGCTCATATGTGTGTTTAGTGTTAGTAAATATCGTGTTTTATAAATTTAAAACTTGACTAAAAAGTGTTAAAAAGGGCTTAATATATACATTAAAAACTAACGACACTTCACACGCATCAGTATGCATCTATTACACACCAGTACTGAAATTAAAATTACAATACCGACTGAATAAAATTACACTAATAATAGTAGGCATCCGTACACACATATTTTATTATTTTATTATTATTATATTATTATTATTATTACCGTTTCCACCATCACATTCATGGATATGGATTCATCCAGAAATCCATATTGCGCTCGTCGTACTTCCAGACGAGTCACTCTCCCACCTGTCGCATTCGTTCACTACTTTCTAAAATTTCATCACCAAATGTCCTAAGTTCTTGTACGTTTTCTGCACTCATTGGGGATGCAGGTTCTAGGACTGGGTTCGGAATCTGGGGTGCGGGTTCCGGGTATGGGGGTATAGGTGCCTGGAATCGGTAAGGATTTTCTAAAATCTCCCTAATGTATTCATCGTGGTAATAGGGATCTAAAGGATCCAAACCTGGGTAGGCTCCTATGTTTGGCATGGGCATGTCTTCATGTATCGGGTAACGTTGCACATAGTCCCTATTGTCGTCCACCAGGGGTCGTAATTTGGGTCTAGGGGGTTTGGTGCTGGTATCCTAGGTATTTCTTCCGGATTGAAGTCATGAATTTCTATCTCCATGGGTTGGTCAGGGATTGGTTGTTGTGGTTGGGGTGCTATCATTTGTTCCAGGTTAGGGTCAGCCGCAGTAGTGGCTAGGATGTGGATGTTGGCTATACCCCTATTTATCATATCCTGGGCATAGGCATCAGTTTCTCTTTTGGCTGCTGCTAGTACTCTCTGTTCTTGTAACTTTTTCATACTATTCATACGCTCGTGTTCCCCTCGACTGAACCATCCCCTCTTTTTCTGAGGAAACGGTTCCTCGGACTGAGCCTTAAAGACAAAGATTCCTTCTTCCGTATCAGCAGAGTACCCTGAGAGGGCAGGCTGAGAAGAGGAGGTGCCTTCGCTTCTAGGCGAACCAGACAATTGACGATACGCGTCAGATGGTCCTTGGTCGCTCATACTGTAAACTAACAAATAGTCAAATAACACATAACAATAAAATACAACTATGCACGTATTTTCGTAATTTATTTCCTAACAGATTGAATTTTGATGTCAGCAGAACATTTCTGTGGCTGAATCAGTGGCTTAGCTCTGATAGCACCTTCTGTCGCAACCCCCGATCCCTAATCTCCGGGAACGGGCGGCCGCGAGCCAATTTCGATGGTATCGCGTATTGTCTAATTTGACAGCGGAATTTTTTCATCAGGACCGTAGTTAGGAAATATTTGATCAGAGTAACATACCACATTTTCATAATATTAAACAAATGGGATAAAACCCAAGTTCATAGTACACACGTTTTCATAGGAATAAATCCTATTTTATTTAATAAAAACATCTATTTTATTTTAGGTAACTTTATTGCCACTTTTCCAAGTCTTCAGTGATGTCCAGCTGGCTTCTATTTGGCTTTCACATTTTGTTACCTGAAACGCGTTTTAAAAACATTTATCAGTGGGAAATACTGGTGAGTGAATCTCAGTTTAATCAAGTTTAAATAAAAACCCAGTGTACAGTATTGAGGGCGATCTCGCAATTACATTTGTTTCCAAGTTATAACAATTAACATCCATGATACTGTCAGACCCGACTTGTGGAAATGTTACTCCTTGACCAGGTGGTAACAAATTTTTTATACAAAACCCCAACATACTCATGATAATTGTATTCTTACAAATACTCAAAAACTGTTATTCGCATGAAAAAATATTTAAGGTTTTGTATAAACAGTTCACAAAATAGGTTTACAAAAAGTGGATCAACTCACATTGCTGTCTTAGATTTTCCGTAAGGGTTTCCTGGTGACAATCTATAGTTTACACAAATGCACACGTGTTAGTATAATAACCCATTTTAACATTAGTAATACCCTCCCTGAGACGGCATTCCAACGACTACGTCGGGCAGAACCACGACAGCCGTTACGGAACCCTAGATCAATCGGGCAGCGTATCTAATACGTATCCAGGGGTTATGATACTTACAACGGAGCAGAACTTCGCTATTTAGGGGTATTAGACCTGAGTATAACTTCTACAATCAGAAAATTCGAGTGAAAAAGAAAGATATGAGCGACTGAAACTGATATCCCGAGCTCCCATTATATAGGGCTTCATCTTGGGTTTCTCGCGGCCCGCGTAAAACAAGACAAGGTCTTACGCGGGCCGCGTCAACTATAGTCAACGACCTAGCTTGTCCGGGTCAGCTACTAGACTCGCCACGATGATGACACGTGTCATCACCGGGCTGCGCCACATATTTGATCTCACGCGGCCCGCGTCAAGGTTGGGGTGGGGTTTATGCGGCCCGCCTCAACTTAAATTTTCTTGTTTTTTATTTATTTTTAATGCTATATTGTATTTCGGGCTCGGTTTTCACATACGGGGTGTAATTAAAGACATATAGGGATATTTTAAAATATTTTGGGGTGTCGGAAAAATATTCGAGGGTGTCGGTTTATTTAGGATTGTTACACAATGTGTATATATATGTGTTAAAAATGTGTTAAAAGGGTTTAAAAATTTAATAAGGTACCTTCATTTTTTTTATGTTATTTTGTTGTTTTATATGTTTTTAGGAGAAATAGAGTTATAAATGTGTTAAAAGGGTTTAAATATTTTATGTGTTTTGATGTATTTTTTTGTTGTTCTAGACTTTAGTAGCATTATTTTGTTGTTTTGATATTTTTTTTGTTGTTCTCGACTTTACTAGAGCTTGAAAATTATGGACTATGGTTGAACATGATTGTTTATTTTGTTTAAGTGTTTAGTGTTTTTTATGAACTTATGAATCGATTTATATGTTATAGGAACTATGAGTAGGGAAGTTTTGGCAAGATCTCTCAAAAGAAACCATTAGAAAAGTAGCTATATATGATGTTTTGCATAGATTTCAAAAAATGAAAACCCGTAGGCACAATTTTAAACATGTATGTAATGACGTTTGACGTGTTTTAGATGATTATATAAATTTTAGTTTGACGTTCTTTTGTTTTACATGACCCGACCCTATCCCACCCGATATGAACCGGATTTTTTTATATACCTAAGGGCCTAAAATCTTTAAAAATATTCCGCACTCCCATAGAAAAATTTCTGAGTCTGCCACTGGTTAAAATACTCAAATACTTACACATTACCACCACACCATGTCTATTGGAACGGATAAATGCGATTAATACAAAGTTTTGAAAAGTTTTAAGCCAAAGTTCACATAACTAAAATCAAACTAGTACTTGTTTGACCATAAATGATATTTTGATACGTGTGCAAATTTTGAAACCAGTACTTGGTTGACCATAAAATGTGTTGTTTGAATAAAAGGCTTTTATTTTCTATAATCAATAAAAGTATTGATATAATTTTTTTAACAAAGGAGTTGCGATCGTAAAATTATAAAAATTAACTGTAGCTACGATAAAAATTAACAAATGTGGCATATTAATTTCTTCACATATATTATTCATCATATCTTCGAGCAAGTTATGAAGTAAACCAAGGAGCGGAACGGGGTAGAGACACTCTACACCCGTACACCGGGTTAAGTAAACTTTATGTTTTTGTAAATGTATATGGATTGTACTGAAATTTTGATTCATCATAATCCTTTCGAACGTTAACCCTAATTATTTTATGAAAAAAAAATTGTGACCCCTAAACACAAAATGTATTTTGTGTAAGCTTTTAGCTGTTAATAAATATACATTGTTTAGTACATAGTTTGTTTTATATATATACTTTTTTTTTAACAACAAATTTGGATCACTAACGGATCACTGGAGTAGTTTATTTTACATATATTAGTAGTTTGTTTTATAGATATAATAATTTAAATGATAAGCCTAAATTATACTTTTATTTGAATAGGATGAAGTTAAGCTAAACTTAAACCCAATTTAAGTAAGCCCAAATAATATAAGTTTGTTCAATTGAACAAGCACTCATATCCTAAGTAAGCCCATTTACCCAATTTTTCTATCATATCCATAACCCAATTTCCCTGATTATTTTTTAATTTTTCCTAATTTAGTAAATTGTAACCATTGGGTAATTACCATAAGAATCATCTAGGCCTTCGCACCAGACAAAACTTTTTAGTTCTGGCCCACCACAGGAATGATAGCATTGAAAAGTGAAAATAAAAAACTGTTTGAAATGAATGTGAGATCCCTTCTTTTAATTGTTTAATTTAATCATAGTAGGTTGGGTTATCCCTCATGTTTCACTTGCACGGTTTCACATGTAGGGATGGAAATGGGCCAGGTTCGAATCGGGAATTGATAATCTCATACTCATACCCGGTAATAAAATCGCGTCACATACCCAACTCAATACCCGTCGGATATTTATCGGGTAATTACCCGTCGGGTATCGGGTATACCCATTAGTTTGTTAAAAGATATACGTTAGGATTTCTAAACACATTTTTTTACTATTATAATTATTATATTATTTTATTTATACAACTATTAAAAATAAAATATATACATTACATACATATAAGTTTTATCATAAATTAATAATAATTTTATAAAACTCATACACTTACGTATTATCAAATGCATATGCTAAAAGAAAAGTTAGTTTTTCACATTATGAACACAATAAAATAAATCACTAATAGACAAGGGTTGATGGAAAATAAAAATTAAAAAATAAAGTATATAGTTCGGATACGTGGTTTCGTGTAATCGGGTCGGGTATCACCTAATCCCATACTCGACCCATACCCGCGAATTTTTTTAAAACTAATCTCATACCCGGCCCAATACCCGTTGGGTATCGGGTATACCCGTCCCATTTGTGTCGGGTTTCGGGTATACCCGTCGGGCTCGGGTATTTTTGCCATCCCTATTCACAGGACAACTCGGTTTAAAATTTTGAAACCATTTAACTGGGCATTAGTTTGATTTTACGAGTCGTTTTTTTTGTTACTTTCGGTCGGCCAATTTCAGAATTTTCAAATCGTTATAAACGGTTTGGTTTCCAGTCTATACCAAACATAGACCGGACAATAAGATTTTAACTTTTATGTATATATATTTATATATTAGACTATTTATATTGTGCTTAGAGGTGCACAAAAAACCCGAACCCGGGTATTCGAAAAAACGGGTTTTTTAAACCCGAACCCGACCCCACCCGTAGGGTAGGGACCGGGTATGCATATTATGTTCAATACCCGAACCCGGGTTTTCTCGTACCTGGTTTGTACCAGGGTTTTCACCATACCCGGGTTTTCGTAAAACCCGTAACCAGGTTTCCCGTTGTGTATAACAACTTTTTTTGAACGTTTAGAGCTTGTGTGAGTTTTTTTTTCAAGCCATGCAATATGTATAAATAAAGGTTTCCATTATATTTCTATGTTTTATGCCAAAAAAAATGAATCGAAAAACCTGATCTATAACCGAACCCGAACCATACCCGACCAATACCTGAACCATACCCAACCAATACCCGAACCTTACCCGGATCCGGAAATAGGGTATTCTAATACCCGGGTTTTGAAAACCCGAACCCTACACGAACCCGGGTACACAGGGTATAAATTTTCTGGCCAATACCCAGACCCGAAAAGTCAAAACTGGTCATACCTATTAAAAAAAAAACCCGAGTTGTGCACCTCTAATTGTGCATATGGAATGAACTGGGCTAAGTGAACATCCCTTAAATCCTTAATCAGTCAACATCTAGGCTTGAGATCTTGCATGTGGGCCAAGTAATTTTGTTTCTGGGCTTGAGATATTGCATATGGGCTAAGTATTTTTGCATATGCACTTAACTCATGCGAGTATATGCGACCTTTATGTTTTGTTAAAAAAAGTGTACATGTGGCCTTCTTATGCTGATGTGCCAATAAGAAAAAAAAACTAATTACTCAGGGCTGTTTGTTTACCTCTTAATGAGACTCTTAATGGTTCAGACCTCTTACTGGTTCAGCACTTAATGGTTCAGACTGTTTGTTTCACGAGCAGATGTCTGAATGGTTTAGACATTTGTCTCTGAATGGTTAAGATTTATACAAAGTCTGAATGGTTAAGACCTCTAATCTGAATTGGTCAGACATTTGCCTCTGAACGGTTAAGCATTATACAAGCTCTTAATGTTTAGACCTCTTACTTGTTCAGCACTTAATGGTTCAGACCTCTTAAAATAAATAAATAACCATATGTCAATATTCTTTTATGTAGAATACATACTTGATGAACTTTCAACACATTTATATCATTATTAATCTTACTAAATGATAATATTTAACATTCTTGTAAAAGTTATTATCACTATATACATACTATTTTTTAAATTTCTTTTAACATTTACAAGAACTTTACATCATTTGATGATGATGATCCAACTTCCATAGATGATGAAACACTGGTTAACACCAAGGTTAATCAGCCGGGTTGTCTCGTATGTGGGTTCTATCTCCTTCTCTACTCGCCAAGGACTGATATCCTGCAAAACAGCAACACCGTTACTCGTTAAGAGGGGAATATGGGGGTTTCCCTCTTAACCAGGTTCCGGCGTGAGAATAAGCACTGCACTGAGGAGAAAATAGTGTGTGTTGTAGGTGAAATGTGAGGAGAACATAATGTTTAACCTGAATGATGAAGAGTCATATTTATAGCCTAAGGGTGAAGGAGGGAGGAGAGATCTACCGGGCGCCAGTTGTCCGACCAAGGGGAATATCCTCTTGGTCTCCTCTGCTGTGGTCAGGTTAGTGGTACACGTGGCACGCCGTTATTTGCCCATGCAGGGGAATTAGTACTGCAGCTATCGGTCTGCACCCAAGTTGTGTCGCAAGTCCACATGGCGTCCGATTATTGGTGACACGTGTTGTCCTTTTTGTCTGGAGGAGCATCTTCGGTGCCACCTTGACGCCTTCCAGAAGCATTTCTAGAAGCTTCTGGATTTGCTTGCTAATGTAGACGCCATGTCGGATGAGAAAGATGGTGTGGTCCCTGCCATGCGTGCAAGGAATTTGGGACCATACCTCTTCAATAGACGATCTTATTAGAACATTTGGTGAGAACAACTAAGTTATGGAGATTGATAGTCGGTTTAAGAACAATGAGCACCGGAGATTTCTGAAGCTGAAGCGGAAGTCTACATGGCGTTGACCCTAGAGAATATACCTGTGAAAAACATGTTACATTTTCTCTCTGTTTCTTTTAATTAATGTAAAACTTCAAGATTACTAAAATGAATTTTAGTAATCTAACCAATTATCAAATCGTTCGCCTGACCGATCTTTCAGTAGATGCACTTTTTCGTTATCTACTCCACCGAGCACAAGTGCTTGTACAAACAGAAATACGAAAATAATACAATAAAATGAATTTTTCATTAGAGATTCTACATTTCTACACCTAATACCACAATATACGTGAAGTAAAATATGAGGTGAAAATGAAACTCAAGACTGAGATGTACTAACTACAACTAGGTCAAAGTCAACACATAAATCTTGAGGGGCAAAAAAGTCAAAACCTTTGTTACACCATCTGCAACACTTTCACACATCCAGTGGAGTTGGCAGCTACAACCATATCCGATTTTTGTCTCCAACAGACGCTTGAAACGAAATGATTGCTTTCATTTTCGGTCTCCTTACCCGTTAGACTGGAAGGTATGGTGACGGAGGATGGGCCGCTACGTCACCGGAAGTGAGGATGGGCCTAAAGGGGATGGACCAAGGGGGTCAGGGGCGGACCTGTAGTGTAAACGGGCGTAGCCCGGGCTACGGCTCAAGTTTTTACGAGTAGTGTAAAAAAAAAAAAATTCCCGATTTTTATACACAGGACACCCCTGAACAAGTACGAGGACACCCCTAAAAAATTTTGGGATACCCCCGAGTTGAAGGTCTAGTTCCGCCACTGAAGGGGGTGGAGGATGGGGCTAAATATATATATATATATATGGTGGAGTTATTGTAAAAAAGACCAAAAGTGTGAGAAAGGTAAGAAATAATCTCAACCATTAGATCTAAATTAATTGAAAAGGGTAAGATTGTAAATTAATTAACAAATTCAAATATGGTAATCCTTGATTTAAGGATTTGGAGAGAGAAAATCCCTGATTTAAGGAAAATAACCGTCCATAAATATAACACCATTCAGAACATGTTTACACATGGTGTTTTAAATATAACACAATTCAGAAAAATATAACACCATTCAGCACAAAAATATAACACCATTCAGCAAAAAAAAAAACACCATTCACACAAAAAAAATCATTCAGCACAAAACATAACACCATTCAGCACAAAAAAAAACACCATTCACACAAAAATAACATCATTCAGCACAAAATTTTAACACCATTCAGCACAAAAAAAAAACACCATTCAGCACAAAAATAACACCATTCAGCACAAAAAATAACACCATTCAGCAAACAAAAATAACACCATTCAGTAAACAAAAAAACACCTTTCAGTACAAAAATAAAATAACACCATTCAGAAAAAAAAACACCATTAATGAAAATAAAATAACACCATTCAGAAAAAAAACACCTCTGTATCATCTTCTTCACTTCCGTAAATAAATATAACACCTCTGTATCATCTTCTTCACTTCCGGCACCACCACCACTGCCACTTCCGGCACCACCACCGCCGATTCACAAGATCATCTGCAGAAATCCGATTCACAAGATCAAAACCACAAAAAAACTCCGATTGAAATCCGATTCACAAGATCAAAACCACAAAAAAAACTCCGATTCACAAGATCAACTGCAGAAATCCGATTCACAAGATCCAGCACCCCCACCGCCAATTTACAAGATCAAAACCACAAAAAAAACTCCAATCGATGACCTACATAAAGCCGATTCACAAGATCAACTGCAGAAATCCGATTTTCGTTTCATGTTATCATCGATTTCTGCGATTGGAGAGAGAGAAAGCTCTCTGGTAGTTCGATTGGAGAGAGAGAGATTGTAGGGATTTTAATTACAGTTACCTCTTTTGAATGTATTTAAAAGACTTTATTACCCCTATAATTTTCAATTCAGTCCAAAAAATAAAACAAAATTTACATTTTGGTCCCTATTAATCTAAACCATTAGATCAAAGATCTAATGGTGTGTATTCTTTCTTATCATTCTCACACTTTTAGTCTTTTTTACAGGATCCTCTACCTATATATATATATATATATGTATATATATATATATATGTATATATATGTATGTATATAGGGCCAGGATCATTTCAGAACCATAAATATTTACAGAACTCGCAGAACTCCTAATAAACAATCTTTTTATTTATATATTTTTATGTTTAGGATAATTTTATCATTTATTATGTGTATTTTTACCATTACATACATGTTAAGAGTAATTTTATCATTTTTTATATGTAATTTTATAATTACACATATGTAAACTAGTTTTTTTACATATATGTAATTAGTTATGACACATATATATAATTTTTGGCAATTAAACATATGTAAACTACTTTTAACATGTATGTAATCAAAGAAATACATATAATAGATGATAAAAAGATCCTAAATACAATAACTTATATATAAAATGATTGTTTATTAGGAGTTCTGAAAGTTCTGTAGTTATTTAGAGTTCTGAAATGAACTCAACCCTATGTATATATATATATATGTATATATATATATGTATGTATAGCTGTGTGTGTGTGAGGAGAGAGAAGAGAGGCCCGTCGAAAGCGTCGTGGGGAGGCCGGAAGGGACGAGCCGGGCCATAGGGGGCGGTGTTCCGGGCCGGCGCCGGTCCTCGCCGGGCCCTTGCCGTGCCCCATACCCACCGGTCTTATGGGATCAATCGATCCAAACTTGTGGGATGTTATAGGCATAGGTAATGATCTATAATAAGCAAACACCTGAAAACGACAAATAGTTGACGCTAATCACTTATTTGAAGACAAAGTCATATACATAAAGAGTAAAATGTCATTTTCGTCTCTGAGGTTTGTTCAGTTTTGCGACTTTCGTCCAAAGTTTTTTTTTCGTATCTGGATCCAAAAGGTTTGAAATCTTGTCATTTCCATCCGGCTCGTTAACTTCATCCGTTTTTCTCCGTTAAGTCAGGGGCATTTTTGTCTTGTTCGTTAATTTCAAAATGAATTCGGTCATTTTCACTGTATGTACAAGCATTTAGAAAAATGTACACATATTCAAAACCCTTTAAATTAACAAAAAAGACAGAAATACCCCTGACTTAACGAGAAAAATGGATGGAGTTGACGAGTTGGATGAAAGTGGCAAGATTTCAAACCTTTTGAAAAAAACAAACTTTTGGACGAAAGTCGCAAAACTGGCCAAACCTCAGAGACGAAAATGGCATTTTACTCCAAAATAGGACATATATGAATAAACCCGTCCACCGGACGGGTATAAAACTAGTTAGTTTCTGAACCGCATGCAATGTATCCATCAGCAACAGATAATCCAACAAAATTCTGAAAGACGTAAATTTTCATTAAGAATGTAGCAAATGTGATTACCTGATTACGCAAAGCTAAACTATTGAAACATACCTTCTCATTAGTATGACCTTTAAAGGTCAAGATGCAACTGCTGGTTAATAAGCAAGCGAATTAGTGTGACCTTTGAGGTCCCATAGTTTTAATGTGTCGTCGGTTGATGCAGAAACGAGGGTCCCACAATCCACGAATTTGACATAACTAACAGCTCTGTCTGTCCAATTTTCTTCTTACTCCAATCATTTATGATCTTCTAAACGTTTCAACGCCCTTGTGTACATTGTCTGGCCACGACAGAGCTGTTTTTTTTTTTTTTTAAATTAATGAAGTTTAACTTTCAAAAAAAAAAAAAAAAACCAGCTCTGTCGTGGCCAGACAATGTACACAAGGGGGTTCAAACGTTTCGAAGATCATAAATGAGTAGAGTAAGGAGAAAATTGGAGACAACAGACATTTGCAGCGGTTTTCATGCTTATAAATAACAAAGAGGATCAAAATCAACCAAAGAAATTGCATACAAATGAATAACAACTTTAATTATTAATAATACTAAAGTTGAAAAACTGTAACGAGTTTATTGATTTAATACCTTTGTTGTTCTTAAAGAAGAAATTGAATGAGAAACTATTGATTTAGAGGAAATAAGTCAAAAATTCATCAAAGTGAAGCTATGGAGAAATTGAAACAGTATGTGTCAGATATTTGGTTTTTTTTTTATTATATAAAACTAGACCGACGTAACCACTTGATTATTTAGATTCATAATTTTTTTACACGGATTCTATGATTATAAAATGGAAATAAAACGTTTAAAATAATCAATTAATTATGTCTCTTATATAAAAAACTGTAACGAGTTTAATGATTTAATACCTTTGTTGTCCTTAAAAACTTAACAATAGTTACAACACGGAAATAAAACGTTTAAAATAATTAATTAATTATGTCTCTTGTATAAAAATCACACCATCTTTTTAACACCAGATTATGAAATAGCAAAGCTAAGATAGCGTCTGGGAAGTGTAAGATGTAAACAACCTTACCTCTACTCTCGGGGCTATCTTCGAAAATTTATGGGCCCTGTATGAAGATAAAATATGGGCCCCTGAAATATAAACTTTTAAAAAGAATATACAAAAAAGTTTTAAATATATGAAAATGAATTAAAAAATTTGACTTTTTAAAAGAATATACAAAAAAGTTTTAAATATATGAAAATTAACTAAAAATTTGACTTTTTAAAAGAATATACAAAAAAGTTTTAAATATATGAAAATGAATTAAAAATTTGTGGAATCACCCGCATGTTGCGGCGGGCTGTTTTTTTACGGGGCTGTTTTTTTTTACGTGGAAACGTAGATAAAAAACACATCACACACGCATTTGGACAACGAAACGTAAAAAGAAAACACGTTGTAAGGGTAAATTCAGAAAATACGAATAGTTACGTCGTAACTTAAAAAGTTGTTATTTACAATCATGTAAAACCATCGTAACCTGTCGAAATTTATTTAAAAAATGAGTAAATTGCCATTTTAGTCCTTGAGTTATGGTCCAAATTGTCATTTTAGTCCAAATAGTTTTTTTTTTTCTCCTTTGGGTACCTGACTTTTCCATTTTCTTGCTATTTTGATCACATTGCCTAACTCAGTCTAAAAATCTGGTTATAACCATGGGTATTTTTGGCCTAACTGTTGTGTAGTGATAACCAGGGGTAGTTTACAACATAATTTATAAACCTCATAATTATTTAATGCCAAAAATACCCCTGATTATAACATGGTTTTTAGACTAAGTTAGGCAATGTGATCAAAATGGCAAGAAAAAGGAAAAGTCAGGGACCCAGAGGAGAAAAAAAACTATTTGGACTAAAATGACAATTTGGACTAAAACTCAGAGACTAAAATGGAAATTAACTCTTTAGAAAATACATAGAGTTGAAAGGAAAAAAAATAAGAAATTTTTCATAAAAAAAAAATGAAACAAACAAAACTAATTGTAGACTGAATAATATTTTAGGAAATTAACATAAATAATCAATTTTAAACTAGATTTGAGAAGTCACTATGATTCATGTAACACAAAATTAGTCAATTAATGCCATTTGCATTTAATGCATAGGTAACAAACAAAAAGAAAAAAAATAACTAAAAATGAAGCTTTCAGGAAAAGAACCCAAGGTCTGCTTGCTAATAAAGTGACATAAGAATCACCAGATCATGCGGCTCATCATGTCATTTTCCAATTCAGTTTATATATATATTCTAAGTTCTACTGCGTAACTTTATAAAAAAAAAATATTTTCGCCCCCGGAGGGTTTGGGCCTGAGTCGTCGTCGGCCCTGTCTACCCTGTAGTAATAGAGAGACTGATTCCAGTAAAACCCATAGCTCACCGTCGAAATCTTAGAGACGACAATAATCTTTTAGTCGTGATTTTGTTATAAAAATATTTACAATACATGTCTTGTTTGAGATATCATTATGAATGTTTAGTATTAAAATAAATAATTTGATTTTTTTTGAACGGTAAGGAACGACGTGTTAACCATCGTGACACCGGACGTTGTGGCCAAGGTCGACTACTCGACCGCCGCCAGCCAGTGGCGGACCCAAGATTTTATTTCAATGGGGTCCATTTTCGGGTCGGTCCTCGGTCGGGTCGAGTCAAAGTGAGGTTTGAAATAGATTTAAAAAAAAAAACAAGAAAAATGGGCTTATCAAGGATTGAACCCATGACCTCTTGGTGGAAAAGAGGTGTAACATCCGTCAAAATGGATTTCCCAAAATCCGACCCGTTGTAAAAACCGATACTTGGATCATTAATGAAACTCGTATTTTGTTACAAATATGATATACATACTTTATATATGCTCATACGTTCAATTTTGTGGAACAATTGATGCTTCTTCGAAATTCTTGGAAACTATGTGCTAAACTTGTAAATACATAAAACTTATGCATAAAACGTGTTTTGATCATAAACGATACTTGAATACGACCTTCATACGCTTAATTATACTTTGATTATAATCCTCATACTTCATTTGGCCTTAAACTATGCTTAAATGGTAAAACTAGTCCTTAAAACACCTTAAAAGCCCTAATTACAAACTTCAGGGGCTAAATTGGAAATATTTGAAAGTAGTATGCTTGCGCACCGTAAGACTTTTCTTGTTGAGGTGCGCAAGGGTGCTTGCGCACCGTAACACCAATCTTGTTGAGGTGCGCAAGCATGTCTGCAGACATGCAGACTTTTGTATCTTCGCGAATTTGAACGCAAACAACTCGTTTTTGACTTCTAGACGAGATTTGAGCAGTTATTACACCTCTACACCAACCCCAAACACTTCCCTATAAATACCCAAGGCCTCCCAAGTCTTTTATACTTTAGAATCACTCCCATAACTCTCTCAAACTCTCATAATCGCAGCTGGAAGTTCATGTTCGAGCAGATTCACTACCTCTTACAAAAGTGAGCATAACTTGCTCAAAACTCAACCAAATTACTTGATTCTTTTTCCTACTTGCTTGTATAATCATGGGGTTCGATTCCTTGACTTCTCCTGGGAGAAATCAGACCGGGAATTGCCCTGAAAATGTCCATAAACTTTCTGTTGTGTTTTGAAACTTTCTTAAACTCTTGTATACTTCAAACAAACTTGTGTTCTTATGTTTCTAGTCTATTGTATGATTAGTAAAGCCAAACCAAGGTTGTTTTACACTTAATAAGAGTGTCTAAACACTCTAAACTTTCTGTTTTAAACGAGTTATTTGCTCGCAAGTGGTGTCAAGTCTTGAACTTGAAGATGGTGTGACTACTTAGTTAGCCTAGGCTAACTTACATACAAGTCCACACATCACTTGATGTTTTGTTTAGTATAATTGTACCTTTATTTCTTGAATATAACTATGAGGTTCCTAAATGGAAGATTCGTCTTCCTACCTCTTACATGACCTATATATTAACATAACAATCGAGGTAACCAAGTGGAAGGTTTAACCTCCCGCCTCCTACATAACTCATATGACACCAAGAGGTACCAAAGTGGAAGGTTCAACCTCCCGCCTCCTACATGATTAACTATATTATTATGTATATATATATATATATTATAAACCGAACCCTTGATAGTGATTATATAAATCTACTACCAAGTTAATAAGTTTATCTCTATGTGTATAGTTCCTTGTCACGATTCTAATAGGTCTTGAACCTATGAAATCACAAACAATCCTTAGGGATTACCATAGTGTCAAGACAAGTGCTAATACCATAGTGAATATTTTCCTAATACATACTTTGTCATTCTTTGAATCTAAGTCCGAATTTCGACTCTAAACATACTTGAACTTTAGCCCTTACACATCCAACCTTCTAACCTCATCTACTTCGTCACATTGGATAATCGGAAAGTATATGCAATATTGTGAGTATACTCGATCCCTTTTTGCTTTAAACACTTTTGGGATGCAACATGTATTCTATATCAAGACACTTGACACTTGAAACTTATTTGAATCATACTCAATCCATTTAAACATGAAACATGAAACTTGTGATACTTGAGACTATTTGTGCTATGTGAACGTTTAATCCCTGTGTGTAGTTCCGCCCTAACAATTAGTAGTACTATGCATATGCTATAGGAGTAATGCACCTCCCCCATTTGTGCTCGAGGGGTATTGTTAGGAGGCATCATTTTAACCTCCCGTTGAACTTTGGGATAGGCACTTTAACGCATTGGAAACTTGGGCTATCACTTGGACTGCGTGAACTAGCATGGCTGAAACTATTTTATTATGCATCATGTTGGATATGAGTACCTTTATTCTATTATGCTATGTAAACAAACTTGTATACTCGCCTTTGCTTTTGCATTGAAACTCTATTTTAATACATGTTGCAGGTTGATAGTTGAAGTATGGATGAATGATGAAACAAGTTTAGGGTGGACTAGATACACACCTTTAATCTATCTATCTTTTAATGTTATGTTCTTATTTGAGACAATGTTGTTATTTCTTATATTAATCTTGTATGACAATTTAGTATTGTAATGAATTTGAATTAAATAAATATTGTCACATAGTGTTATGAAGACTCGAGCAATCTATACACACTTCGTCTCATCCCGATGTTTCCGCCATCGGTTGGGGTGTGACAAGAGGGAGATTTACCACTACACTAGCTTTCTTTTTATTTCTATGGTGTCCACCTAATTGTATTTATGGGGTCCATATACAATTTAATATACCGAATCTACTATTTTTTTTAAAAAGATTGGGGTCCGGGGACCCCGATGGCACCAATGTGGGTCCGCCCCTGCCGCCAGCCCCTTGGCTCTCCCAGATGCGCGGAAACCCGACCTCCACCCGCCCGGAGGCACGACATAAAGAACCTTACATATTTTAATAGATGGAAATGTGCGAATTTACATGTGGTCTTCCAATCCCTACAAATCCTCTCTTTGACCCATTTTCCCTTGTCCATTGCCCATGCCTTCTCCCTAGCTTGTTTTGACCATTTTGTCTTATTTCATTTTCTTATGTATGCCTATATATAGATAGGTGGTATGTAGCTTTATGATCATCATTTTTCAATAGTTCTTTTACCATAATAAAATTGTTATGGTATCAGAGCAAACACACTATCATGCATAAAACAAACCCCCCCCCCCTCTAAAAAAAAACTTTGGTGACAAAATGAGTACCGCTAAAGAGGAAGAAACGCCGGTCGTTAACATGGCAGGTAACATCAACCTTGGAGGTAAGTGGGTTGTTGATTCGGGTGCCACCGAAAACATTACTTGTAACGACTCTATGCTCGAGAATAAGACAAAGAAAAACTATGAAGCACCGGTTGTCATACCAAACGGTGATGCCATAGCCGTAAGAGGAAGAGGAGAATTCACATTACCCAATGGCATGAAAATAAAGGATGTTCTCCATGTTCCCGAATTCAAATGCAATCTCCTATCTGTTAGTAAACTGACACGGGACCTTAAATGTGCTATAACCTTTTTTTCCAGTTTTTTTTATCATGCAGGAGTTGAGTACAAGGACGTTGATCGGAGTGGGTGATTGCGAGAACGATCTATACAAGATGGGGATGACAGGAGAACAAAGAAGGGCGATGGCTACCACGGTTGATACATGGCACAATAGATTGGGTCATGCTTCGAATTCTAAAGTTACTCATGTTGATTTTCTTAAAAACGCCCATTTGAACCAAATGTTTTTTTGTGATTCTTGTGTTAAGGCTAAGTTTGCAAGATTACCGTTTCCTATCAGCACTACTAAAACCAATGCTCGCTTTGATCTAATACATTGTGATGTATGGGGGAAGTATCGCACACCTTCTCTTTCACGAGCAAGATATTTTTTGACAATCGTAGACGATTTTAGTAGAGCTGTGTGGGTCTTCTTGCTAAAACACAAGTACGAGGCAAGCACTTGTCTCATCGCTTTCCATAAGATGATACAAGTGCAATTTGAAAAAAATATAAAAAGAATCCGATGTGACAATGGTGGAGAGTTCACATCCACTCACATGCTCAATTTTTATGCAAAGGAAGGAATTGTGTTAGAAACAACGTGTCCACACACACCTCAACAAAATGGCGTGGTGGAATGGAAACATCGACACCTTTTGGAGATGGCTCGGGCCTTAAGATTCGAGTCCAACTTACCAACAAGGTTTTGGGGCGAATGCATTCTTACCGCCACATACATCATAAACCGGTTACCATCGGAGGTTATTGGTAACAAGACTCCTTACGAGATTCTATACAATCAAAAACCCGATTACGAACATATGCGAGTTTTCGGTTGTCTAGCATACTATAAGAGCACCGAAACACTTGGTGACAAATTTGTTGAAAGAGGCAAACCGGGTATTTTTGTGGGGTATCCACCGGGCACAAAAGGGTATAAAATTTTTTCGGTCAAACAAAACAAAATAATTATTTCAAGAGATGTCAAATTTGTTGAAAACATTTTCCCTTTCAAAAATGCCACTCTTGAAGAAGAAGAAATCTTTATACCCCCAAAATGGTGGGATAGTGAACCTGTGAAACAACAAAAGGAACCGGATATTGAGCTAGATCCATCTGGGCCTCTTTTAGACCCAGAAACTGGGCCATCTTTACAACCGCAAAACACCGATGAAACCGATCCCACAAGCCCAACTGATCAACACACCCAAACCGAGCCCACTAATCCCACCGAGGAACAACACAACCCCAATCCTATAGGCCAAGTTGTACGACCCATGATCAAAGTGTCGATCTAGAAGGCTTGAATGAAGCTTTCGAAACCGTTGAACCACAAAGAGAAAAAAGAAGCAGGTCACGTCCCAAGCATCTCGATGACTATGAAGTCCGCCTCCCCCCATCCATTGACCATGAGCAATCCACCTCCAATCAAGAGTCCTCAACGGTACATCCGCTTGCACATTTCATTTCCTATGATAAGTTTACTAACAATCATAAAGCTTTTTTGGCGGCCATAACTTCCAATCATGAGCCAAAATGTTTTAGCCAAGCGGTGAAGGATCCAAAATGGGTCGAGGCCATGAAGAAAGAGGTTCAAGCACTCGAAGAAAATGGAACATGGGACCTCGAAGAGCTTCCCGAAGGAAATTGCGCCATCGACTCGAAGCGGGTTTACAAGATAAAAAACAAACCCAATGGAGAAATTGAAAGGTACAAAGTGTAACACCCTGTGTTCTCAGGAAAGTTAAAGTCAACGACCGATCGCGTGACTTGACTTATAGTAAATTTGTTTTATGTGTTTATTTTAGTTGTATTATGTGGAGTAAGTATCAAATCACAGAAATCGATGTGTATTATTCGCTATTTAATTGACTTACGACTGTGAATTATGGGAAGTAACAATGCGATAAAGTTAACTAATCGATAATCAACCTAATATTAATCAAATCGACATCGAATCGTAACACGAATCGCACTCGAAATACGCATTTTGGTTATTGATATACGTGTGTGTGTGCTTTATGTTGGTGCATCTAGTGTCTGTTAACTTCGTCTTAATCGAGTCTTAGGTCTAGACAGGTTTCTTAGAGTTTGGAAACAAGAAAAGTGGGATAATACATGTAATTCCGCTTGAAATGACAAACATGTCATTTCAAGCGAAATCATATTCTTGTTATTCCGCTTGAACTCACATTGTAGGGGTTCCGCTTGAATGTGTCATGTTATTTCACGCGGAATTAGGAGTCCTATAAATAGGTGAAGGCTGTGTTCATTTGTAACGGTTCAAGCGAAACTAGGTCATAGTGTTTGGGTCACGGAACCGATCCAACAAGTGTTAGAATCATTGTAAAAGGCTCGGATAAGCATTAATAGAAAGAAAGTTAAAAGGAACAAGCTGTGTGACATTGTTTACTTTGATTCCGCCTTAGTAAATGATGATGAACTGCCTTTACTGACTGTTTAGGGTCACGGAACCGATCCAACACTTTATATGTTACTTGTGCATGTTTATTTATGTTATGTGTGGTAATCAATCGAAACGCAATCGAACTCAATCGCAATCGAAATGGTATGATAACTGGTGGAAAGAGATAGTGCGAGAGATGAGTAGTTGGGATTAAAAGTAATTTGACTAGGAAACTTTATTGCATCGTAACGCTCGCAATCGGAATCGAAACAGCAAAACTCGTCGCACCGAACACTCGAACAAGGTGACCGATCGACCAGGCTACCAGCCGAACGACCAGCCGATCGATCGGACTGCCGTCCGATCAGACAGGCTGTTTGATCGGGCTGCCTAACCGTTCGACCAACCCCTTTCCACTTTGGGTAACTCTATAAATACCCCTTGTCACTTTCATTCTTTCTACTTTTGGCAACTGACGTCCGACCAGCACTCTCACCTTGCTTTTTCTTCGATTTCTCGCAATTCCGGTAAGATCTCGTCCCAAATCTTGTACTTTCTTAATCTACACGCACTCCTACACATTTCTATCTTTTGAATCTTAACTTCTAACCGTGAAATCACCAAGATTCAAGGTGTTCTAGGATGACGCCATCATGTGTTCTTGAAGAACTTCATGTTTTGGCCTCATTCCACCAAGAACAACTTAGATCTAACCGATTTCCACACAAACAAACAAAGATCTTTCATAGATCTAAACATATTCACAATGAAAAGGGGTGAAAGATGGTTTTCAACTTTCTTTCAACTCTTTTACACTCAATGCACTCAAAACCGATAGAATCGAAACTTGTGCCGGCTTACTACTCATTATCGTGGTTGTGATGGTTCAAGATCCATATTCTATCCACGAGAGTATCGATTTCGGGTTAACCAAGAACAATCCTCCTGAACCGGTGGACTGACCGAACTTGGGTGGTTCCTGTTCGATCGGGTCACTAGAGCTTAGGATGGTGTTCTGTTGGTTAGCACGATATCAACACATCTCGATAAAAAAACAAACTATCAAAACGACCAAGTGAAAGACAAATAGGTCAACTAGGACGGAGAGCCGTCCGAACGGACAGCAAAACCGTACGACTAGCCACCCATGCGACTTGCACCTTGGTCCCACACTCAACCATTTTTGCCAACACCTGAAGTCTGAACGTTGAACGAACTGTTGTCCGATCGGACTACCATCCGATCGAACTGCCAATCGAATCATGAGACATTCGAACTTCAACACTTAAACAATTTTCAACATGTTCAATGCACAAAGGACGCCACCAGATCGAACAACCGTCCGATCGAGTGACATCCTACTGTGAACTTGTTCTCACTGAAGTGCCAACTGAACGGGTTGCCGTCCGATCGAACGACCGTCCGATCGACCGACCTGAAAGGTAGAGATACTTCAATGTTTTCAAAATGCTACAACGAAAACTTCAAAAGTCAAGCCATCATACACAAACACATCATTCCCAAAGGGAGAAACAATCCACTCGAACAGTCATCCGACCGGACGACCGTCCGAACAGACTACCACCCACACGACTGGCTGTCTGATCGGACTACCATCCGAACGGACTGCTGTCCGAACCACTTGTACTTTGCATCGTTTTGCACGTCACTCATCGTTATACTATCAATCTGTTCAGGCTAACCATACTCTCTAGCGCTCCCTTCAATCCATCAATAGCACTTTTGGGTGTTACATACATTACGAATATTCAAATCACATCGAACACACTACTCAATACTACTTAAACGCTAACCGTTACTGCATGTTATACGTGGCTTAATGAATGCTTGTTTGTTATGTTTACACATGGAATGTTGTCTACCTGCCTTAGCAACGATAGTACTATAGTTTGGACTCAGCACCTGTTCGCAGGGGTTGTTAAGGACAATTACTTGCATGGATTATGGTGGTAATCATCTATTGCGAACTGCCTCGGGCAATCAACCCACAGTCATTGGTATCGATAGATCTATGTCAATAACTAACGTGCTTCATTTCACTATGCGTATGTGCTGGTTATGCGTAAACGAATTTCGAACTTTACTATATCTATCAAACTTGTATGTTCACCTTTACACTATGTGTATTGACTGTTACTTTAACGTATGTGACAGGTGCTTAGGTTGTTTGTATGCTTAGCTTGCTGTGAACTTGAGGCAAGGAAAGGTCTAGGATGCTCTCTGTGCTGTGATGAAATCGAAGCTAGGAAAGAGGTCCTAGAAACCAATAAATAAACTATCTATGTATAAATCTGAGTTGTCAGAATAGAACTACTTGACTAGATTTTGTCTGTAATAATTATATTATCACTTATGACATGGTATGGGACGTGTTGCTTGAATATTTGGTAAATATAGTTGTTATGGAAACTTCTGGACAATTTGTTTCGCTCAGTACCACACCCCGATGTTTCCGCCATCGGTTGGGGTGTGACAGATTGGTATCAGAGCCATAACTATAGGGAATTAGACAAGACTCGACCTAGTCCGGGTCGATGTCTTAGAAACCTAGACTATAGTTAGGTACCAACAGACCAACTTGTGCACACCCAGCAGGGGTCTTGTGCGAAGCTACCTACTATTTCACGTCATTCTCGCTTACACTACACTATCACCGCATTCGAGTTTCGAAAATGAACGAGTAATTGGGTCGAGATTAGGTGTGAAAACCGTAAAATCTCGACCAAATTACTTGATCAACCCGCATTTTATCTTTAAACACAAGAATTTGCGTTGAACCAGGAGTGGAATCCATACTTTAACGCATAATTCTCTCTTATTTTATTTTATCAAAACAGGAACAGAGTTGTTAAGCCAGGGGTGGAACCCTAACCTTGACGACTTGTTCCGACCTTTACTTGGTTTTACAAAACTCTCGTCAAAGTCTCGACGGACTCCAACGACTTGACAACACACCGAAACTGAAAGGATACGTGCCATTCACCCAAGAATCGAGGCGAAAGCATAGTCCTAAAGGCCAATCTTGTGCTCAGAAAGTCCTTGAGAATAGTCGGATCACTTTGGTTAGTCAATGTCTAATAGCCGCAGACAGTCTATTTCTCGATTTTTATGAGTTTCGATTCTGAGCCCACAATTGCTGTCTCTGATAATTCGTCGATTTTATGTGTTTTTATGTGTATTTACCTGCTTATGTGTTCTGAATTTTTTGGAGATTTATTCGATTTCCGCTAACACTTTGATCGACACACACGACTCGTATTACACACTATCTCAAGACATTAACAAATCGCTATTACCATGAGGGACCACCGTACGCTATGTTGCTCGCTATATTATTCGATTATACTATACTACTCGCAATGTTAATCGCGGACGCTATTCTCGAACGATCGCGAACTTTGAATGATAGGATTCTGTATTCTGGGGCAGTTAGAATGCTCAGTGTGCTCTATGTGCTCCTACGTGCTTCTAAAGGGAATTATGTGCTTATGTGTTTCTGTGCCTTACGTGCTTCTGTGCTTATGTGAATCTGTGATCAAGTGCCTAGGTGTTTACGTGATTGAATGTGTTCCTGAGCTTTATAATGAATCGCTAGTCTACATTAGCTCCTAGTATAGTCGAAGAGTAATCGAACTTGTGTTGAGCCCTCTGACGATGTCTGTTGCAGACAATGTCGTCATCTGGATCTCGCGTTTCTCGTGATGCTCTCCGAAGGCAAGCAGATAAACGCCTCGCTGCCATGCTCTCTAAACAGATGTCAAAAGTAGTTCCTCAGCTCGTGAGCGAACTGTACGAGAACATGAGTAAATCATCTGAGGAGTCCCGAACTGAAACTCCCAAGACTGTTTTCAGCTTCAAGCAGTTCAAGGCTTGTGGGCCAAAGGAATTCACTGGCGAGGAAGGCCCTACAGCTTTGTTACAATGGTTTGACTCCATCGAGGCCACTCTACGACAGAGTGGTTGCCCCGATGATCTCCGCACTCTCAACGCAACTGGCGTCTTCCAGTCCCGCGCTTTAGACTGGTGGACGGCTGAGAGAAACAAACGTGGAAACGATGCAGCCTACGGTCTGTCGTGGGACGAGCTTAAGGAAGTCATGCTGGAAGAATTCTGCCCTCCTCATGAACGCCAAAAGTTAGAAGATGAATTCTGGCACATAAAGCAGAAGGATGGTGAAAACGCTACTCTCACTGCTCACTTCAAGCAGCTCAGTATTATTTGCCCCGATCAAGTCAAGACTCCGGAGATCGCAATCAAAAAGTACATCCGCGCTTTGCCCGACTGTTTGCAGATTTCGTGCAAGCGGCCAAGACAGCGACGATCGAAGAGACTTATCTATTGGCCGCTGAGATCAACGACAAGCGGGTTAAAGCTGGTGTCTGGGATAAAGCTCCCAAGAATCTGCATCAAGCCACTGTCGCACCAACTACTGAAACCACCACCACATCGAGCAACAAGAGGAAGAACAAGAGAAAGAGCAACTCCAGCAACAAGAACTGTGCGATCACTGCTGCACCAGTTTAAGCCGTACCTGCTCAGCAACAGCGTCAAGTAGCGGCGCCTATGGCAAATGCACCCCTTGCTAAGCGTGCATATACTGGGCCACACCCGCTTTGCCCTACCTGTACCTACCACCACCCGACTACCATCGCTTGCCGTTTCTGTGCAAACTGTAATATGTATGGTCACTTCACCACCAACTGCCGTGGTCGTCAAACCCAAACTCTAGCTCCAGCTACTGCTCATCAAGCTCTACTTCCTGCCCCTCAGGGTTAATAAGCTCCTCAGGCACCCGCGATCAACGCCAGAGTTTGCTTCGCGTGTGGCGATCCTAACCATTTCGCCAACATGTGCCCGAACAGGGTTGTGAAACAAGAGCCCCAGCAGCAGCAGCAGCAGCCTCAACAGCAGCAACAGCAACAACAAGCAGCACGTGCTCGAACTTTCAACATCAACGTGCGCCAGGCCCAAGCTGACAACAACGTGGTCAATGATATGTTCCTCGTGAATGGTATTTATGCTTCATGTCTGTTTGATACTGGTGCCGATAACTGTTTTGTATCGTTTGAGTTTGAAAAGCTCCTTAGTCGTAAGCGCTCCTACCTCTCCTCGACGTTCGATGTTGAAGTTGCCACCGGAAGAACTGTCGCCGTTAATTCTGTTCTTCGTGATTGTACTCTTGAGCTCAACAATCACATTTTCCCTATAGACCTTATTCCAATGCAACTCGGAAGTTTTGATGTCATAGTAGGCATGGACTTTCTTCGTGAAAACCATGCTGAAGTTGTGTGATTCGATAATATAATTCAGTTCTCGCTCGCGAATGGTGATCTATTGTGTGTATATGGTGAAACTGCTTCAAAAGGCCTCAAGCTCATGTCATGTGTCCAAGCTAGTAAGTATCTCCGAAAGGAATACAGAGCTTTCTTGGCTAACATTGTAGTAGCGGAGAAGGAAAAGAAAGAGAAGAGGGAAGCGAAAGACGTTCCCGTTGTCCGATAATTTCCTAACGTTTTTCCTGAGGATCTTCCCGGACTACCACCAAGTCGTGATATCGACTTCCGTATCGACCTCATTCCTGGAGCCAATCCTGTTGCCAAAGCTCCTTACCGACTCGCATCGTCCGAAATGCGTGAACTCTCGAGTCAGCTTCAGGAATTACTTGAGAAAAGGTTTCATTCGCTCGAGCACCTCTCCTTGGGGCGCACCAGTCCTCTTCGTCAAAAAGAAGGATGGGTCGTTCCGGATGTGCATCGACTATAGGGAGTTGAACAAGCTGACAATCAAGAATCGCTACCCTCTGCCTCGCATCGATGATTTATTCGACCAGCTACAAGGTGCTACGTGTTTTTCCAAGATCGATCTGCGCTCAGGCTACCACCAGTTACGCATTCAAGAGGAGGATATACCCAAAACCGCATTTCGCACCCGATATGGCCATTATGAATTCGTTGTTATGCCTTTTGGTTTAACCAACGCACCCGCGATTTTCATGGATCTTATGAATCGCGTGTGTAAACCTTTTCTCGACCGTTTCGTCATCATGTTCATCGACGATATCCTGATCTATTCCAAGTCGAAGGCCGAACACGCGCAGCATCTACGTTTGGTCCTCGAGCTACTCCAGGGGAATCGACTCTATGCCACGTTCTCCAAGTGCGAATTTTGGCTGGCATGGAGGTTCAGTTTCTGGGTCACATCGTAAATAGTCAAGGTATTCACGTTGATCCCGCGAAGATCGAAGCCGTCAAGAGTTGGATTACACCCAAGAACCCTTCTGAAGTCCGTTCTTTTCTCGGACTAGCGGGCTATTATCGACGATTCATCGATGGATTCTCAAAGATCGCTGTGCCGCTTACCGCTCTTACGCATAAAGACAAGCCTTTTGTTTGGGGAACTGAACAAGAGTCTGCTTTCCAAACCCTCAAGCACATGCTTTGCAATGCTCCTGTCCTCACTCTACCCGACGGAAATGACGACTTCATTGTCTATTGTGATGCTTCCAACCTTGGTCTTGGTTGTGTTCTTATGCAGCGGGACAAGGTTATAGCTTACGCATCTCGTCAGCTCAAAATCCACGAGAAGAACTATACAACCCATGATCTCGAGCTAGGCGCGGTTGTTTTTGCGTTAAAGATTTGGCGACACTACCTGTATGGTACCAAGTGTACGATCTTCACCGATCATAGGAACCTGCAACATATCTTTGACCAGAAGGAGCTTAATATGCGTCAACGCCGATGGGTAGAACTTCTCAACGATTACGACTGTGAGATTCGCTATCACCCAGGCAAAGCAAATGTCGTTGCAGACGCTCTCAGCCGACGGAGTTACATGCTCAGCATTCGTAACATACAAGCCCAATACGATCTCGAAACCCTCATCCGCGAAGCCCAACATGCCTGTTTTAATGAACGCACCTTGAAGAAGGAAAGAATCTATCACGATGGAGCCCAACTTGTGAATAAGCCGAATGAGATATTCCATTATCTGGACCGAATTTGGATCCCTAAACGGACCGAATTGCGAAAGACATTGATGGACGAAGCCCACAAATCCCGGTATTCTATTCATCCCGGTGCCGATAAAATGTACCAGGATCTTCGCTACAAGTACTGGTGGCCGGGCATGAAAAGGGATATTGCTCTCTACGTTGGGAAGTGCCTGACTTGCGCAAAGGTCAAGGCTGAACACCAAAGACCCTCTGGCTTACTTGAACAACCGCCGATCCCCATGTGGAAGTGGGAGAGTATAGCTATGGACTTCATAACAAAACTTCCGCACACGACATCAGGTCACGACAGCATTTGGGTCATTGTTGACCGTTTGACCAAATCAGCTCACTTTTTGCCAATACGAGAAGACTACAAGGTAGAACGATTAGCCCGAATCTACACCAATGAGATCATTTGTAATCATGGGATGCCTCGTGACATCATCTTTGACCGTGACGCTCGGTTTACCTCGCGACTGTGGGAAACGTTTCAAGCTACTCTCGGTACTACGCTTAATCTAAGTATCGCATTCCACCCTCAAACCGACGGTCAGACTGAAAGAACGATCCGTATTCTTGAAGACATGCTCCGTTCGTGTGTCATAGATTTCGGTGGTAATTGGGATGCATACCTGCCGTTAGTCGAATTCTCGTATAACAACAGCTATCATACCAGCATACAAATGGCACCATTCGAGGCTTTATACGAAAGAAAATGTCGATCGCCGATTGTATGGCATGAGATCGGTCACTCGCAACTAACCGGTCCCGAGCTATTGCAAGAAACGACTGACAAAGTCCTCCAAATTCGAGACAACTTGTTGAAAGCTCGAAGTCGACAGAAAAGTTACGCCGATAAACGACGCAAGCCCCTTGAATTTGACGTGGGCGACTACGTACTCCTAAAGGTATCATCTTGGAAGGGTGTGGTCAGATTCGGCAAGAAAGGGAAACTAGCGCCTCGATATGTTGGACCTTTTAAGATTCTGGAAAGGATCGAAAAAGTCGCCTACAGACTCGAACTACCGGAGGAACTTAGTAATGTCCACCTGACTTTCCACGTGTCAAACCGCCGAAAGTGCCTGGCTGAGCATGATTTAATTGTACCTCTCGATGATCTCCAAGTAAACGAAACACTACACTTCGTGGAGAAGCCTGTCGAAATCATGGATCGCCAAACCAAGCAGCTCAGACGCTCACGCATTCCTATTGTGAAAGTCCGATGGGAAGGCAAACGAGGCGCAGAGTTCACTTTGGAACTCGAAAGCGACATGAAGGCGAAGTACCCGCAGTTGTTTGTTACGGCTTCGGACTAATTTCGGGACGAAATTCCCTCAACTAGGGGAGGCTGTAACACCCCGTGTTCTCAGGAAAGTCAAAGTCAACGACCGATCGCGCGACTTGACTTAAAGTAAATTTTTTTATGTGTTTATTTTACTTGTATTATGTTGAGTAAGTATCAAATCGCAGAAATCGATGTGTATTATTCGCTATTTAATCGACTTACGACTGTGAATTATGGGAAGTAACAATGCGATAAAGTTAACTAATCGATAATCAACCTAATATTAATCAAATCGACATCGAATCGTAACACGAATCGCACTCGAAATACGCATTTTGGTTATTGATATACGTGTGTGTGTGCTTTATGTGTTACTTGTGCATGTTCATTTATGTTATGTGTGGTAATCAATCGAAATGCAATCGAACTCAATCGCAATCGAAATGGTATGATAATTGGTGGAAAGAGATAGTGTGAGATATGAGTAGTTGGGATTAAAAGTAATTTGACTAGGAAACTTTATTGCATCGCAACGCTCGCAATCGAAATCGAAACAGCATAACTCGTCGCACCGAACACTCGAACAAGGTGACTGATCGACCAGGCTACCAGCCGATCGATCGGACTGCCGTCCGATCGGACAGGCTTTTCGATCGGGCTGCCTAACCATTCGACCAACCCCTTTCCACTTTGGGTAACTCTATAAATACCCCTTGTCACTTTCATTCTTTCTACTTTTGGCAACTGACGTCCGACCATCACTCTCACCTTGCTTTTTCTTCGATTTCTCGCAATTCCGGTAAGATCTCGTCCCAAATCTTCTACTTTCTTAATCTACACGCACTCCTACACCTTTCTATCTTTTGAATCTTAACTTCTAACCGTGAAATCACCAAGATTCAAGGTGTTCTAGGATGACATCATCATGTGTTCTTGAAGAACTTCATGTTTTGGCCTCATTCCACCAAGAACAACTTAGATCAAACCGATTTCCACATAAAAAAACAAAGATCTTTCATAGATCTAAACATATTCACAATGAAAAGGGGTGAAAGATGGTTTTCAACTTTCTTTCAACTCTTTTACACTCAATGCACTCAAAACCGATAGAATCGAAACTTGTGCCGGCTTACTACTCATTATCGGGGTTGTGATGGTTCAAGATCCGTATTCTATCCACGAGAGTATCGATTCCGGGTTAACCAAGAACAATCCTCCTGAACCAGTGGACTGACCGAACTTGGGTGGTTCCTGTTCGATCGGGTTACTAGAGCTTAGGATGGAGTTTTGTTGGTTAGCACGATATCAACACATCTCGATAAAACAACAAACTATCAAAACGACCAAGTGAAAGACAAACAGGTCAACCAGGACGGAGAGCCGTCCGAACGGACTGCTGTCCGAACGGACAACCAAACCGTACGACTAGCCACCCGTGCAACTTGCACCTTGGTCCCACACTCAACCATTTTTGCCACCACCTGAAGTCTGAACGTTGAACGAACTGTTGTCCGATCGGACTACCATCCGATCGAACTGCCAATCGAATCATGAGACATTCGAACTTCAACACTTAAACAATTTTCAACATGTTTAATGCACAAAGGACGCCACCCGATCGAACAACCGTCCGATCGAGTGACACCCTGCTGTGAACTTGTTCTCACTAAAGTGCCAACCGAACGGGTTGCCGTCCGATCGAACGACCGTCCGATCGATCGACCTGAAAGGTAGAGATACTTCAATGTTTTCAAAATGCTACAACGAAAACTTCAAAAGTCAAGCCATCATACACAAACACATCCTTCCCAAAGTGAGAAACAATCCACTCGAACAGTCATCCGACCGGACGACCGTCCGAACGGACTACCACCCGCACGACTGGCTATCGGATCGGACTACCATCTGAACGGACTGATGTTCAAACCACTTGTACTTTGCATCGTTTTGCGCGTCACTCATCGTTATACTATCAATCTGTTCAGGCTAACCCTACTCTCTAGCGCTCCCTTCAATCCATCAATCGCTGTGAGTATACTCGAAACATTTTTGCTTTATGCACTTTTGGGTGTTACATACGTTACGAATATTCAAATCACATCGAACACACTACTCAATACTACTTAAACGCTAACCATTACTGCATGTTATACGTGGCTTAATGAATGCTTGTTTGTCATGTTTACACATGGAATGTTGTCTACCTGCCTTAGCAACGATAGTACTATAGTTTGGACTCAGCACCTGTTCGCAGGGGTTGTTAAGGACAATTACTTGCATGGATTACGGTGGTAATCATGTATTGCGAACTGCCTCGGGCAGTCAACCCGCAGTCATTGGTATCGATAGATCTATGTCGATAACTAACGTGCTTCATTTCACTATGCGTACGTGCTGGTTATGCGTAAATGAATTTCGAACTTTACTATATCTATCAAACTTGTATGCTCACCTTTACACTATGTGTATTGACTGTTACTTTAACGTATGTGACAGGTGCTTAAGTTGTTTGTATGCTTAGCTTGCTGTGAACTTGAGGCAAGGAAAGGTCTAGGATGCTCTCTATGCTGTGATGAAATCGAAGCTAGGAAAAGAGGTCCTAGAAACCAATAAATAAACTATCTATGTATAAATCTGAGTTGTCGGAACAGAACAACTTGACTAGATTTTGTCTGTAATAATTATATTATCACTTATGACATGGTATGGGACGTGTTGCTTAAATATTTGGTAAATATAGTTGTTATGGAAACTTCTGGACAATCTGTTTCGCTCAGTGCCACACCCCGATGTTTCCGCCATCGGTTGGGGTGTGACACAAAGCGCGTCTCGTGGCAAAAGGCTTCACAAAACAGAAGGCATTGATTTTCATGAAACTTTTGCACCAGTAGCCAAACTAGTCACGGTCCGAACCTTGTTAGCCGTAGCGGTCAAAAAGGGATGGCACATTCATCAACTTGACGTCAACAACGCCTTCTTACATGGAGATCTTCATGAAGACGTATACATGAAAATCCCACAAGGCTTTGTGAGACAAAATGACCAACGTTTTTGCAATCTCAAGAAGTCGCTTTATGGTCTTAAACAAGCATCGAGGAATTGGTATTAAAATTTTACCAAGTCCTTATTTGAAATCGGTTTTTGACAAACGGGGGTGGACCATTCGTTGTTCCGATTGAAGACAGACGAAGTATTCATGGCTGCACTCATTTATGTTGACAATGTCATACTAGTTGGGAATAATATGGAAGAAATGCAAAACGTCAAGACCTTCCTAGACAAACGATTTAGCATCAAAGATCTAGGAGTATTGATGTTCATCTTGGGTATCGAGGTAGCTCGCACCAAAGAAGGCCTTGTGCTTAGCCAACGCAAGTACATCTTAGACATCTTGGAGGATACGGGAATGACTGGTTGTCATCCAAGTCAATTCCCAATGGAACAAAATTTGAAATTGGATAAATGTGATAAAGAAGCTCAAGTCGATGCAAACCAATACCGACGATTAATTGGGAGACTCCTTTACCTTCAGGCTACTAGACCCGACGTTGCATATGTCGTCAATATTTTGAATCAATTCGTTGGTGACCCAAGAGTTAGTCATTTAGAGGCTGCCAATCGAGTCCTTCGCTACCTCAAAGGCACTCCTGGACAAGGGATTCTTCTACCAAAGCAGGGCGGCACCAACCTCATCACTTACTGTGACTCGGATTGGCTCGGTTGTCCTTTCACACGGAGGTCACGAAATGGGTACTTACTTCTCTTGGGAGGCGCTCCTATATCCTGGAAATCAAAGAAACAATCGGTGGTTTCTCGATCTTCAGCCGAAGCTGAATACCGGGCCATGGCGGCCGTGGTTAGTGAGATTATATGGATGAGATGGCTTTTAAAGGAACTTGATATCCCTCAAGAAGGACCGACATAATTGTTTTGTGACAATCAAGCAGCCAGGCACATTGCAAACAACCCCGTGTTTCATGAACGCACCAAACATGTTGAAATGGATTGTTATTTTGTCTGTGAACGTGTCGAGTTAAAAGAAATTCAAACCATGAAAATAGATACAACAATGCAGCTTGCCGATCTCCTCACTAAACCGTTGGGTACCAACCGCTTCCGCACTTTACTTGGCAAGTTGGGCATTACGGATCTCCATGCTCCAACTTGAGGGGGAGTAAAGAACCTTAAATATTTTAATAGATGGAAATGTGCTAATTTACATGTGGTCTTCCAATCCCTACAAATCCTCTCTTTGACCCATTTTCCCTTGTCCATTGCCCATGCCTTCTCCCTAGCTTGTTTTGACCATTTTGTCTTATTTCCTTTTCTTATATATGCTTATATATAGATAGGTGGTATGTAGCTATATGATCATCATTTTTCAATAGTTCTTTTACCATAATTAAATTGTCACGACAGTGGAATAATCGGTAAAACCTCGTCTCCCATCCAAGATGAACCGACACCACCCGTATTCGTCCTTCACTTGGATGCCGCATAAAATAATAGAGAGTGTGGGAGTTAAGCCTGGGTCTTAAGGAATATCAAATCTTTCCCCAACTAATCCACCGCTAGCTCATTGACAATTTGATTTTTTTTAACTGTAAATTTCTTTAGCTCTCTGTTCGTTTGTTCCCATAGCATGCGAGTGTGACCCCTAAAAGCAATACTTGTTTTTATTCCATGAAAAGAGTACAATATCTAATTTAACAAGTGTTATTATATATATAGTTCAGGTAAATAAAATGTGAACCTTTTGTTATAATTTAAGAAAAGTAATTTGGATAGTTAATCTTCCAATATATGGTTACTTTTAAAGAAGTTGAATCAGGTTGTTTCAACATTTTTAAGACTCTATGTAAGGACCTGCAAAAATGTCCCAAATCGACCCGTAAGTGAAAACCCGAACCCCTAAAACCCTAATGAGCATGAAAAATCAAGAAATGAAGAAAATTGGATTTCACGCGGGCCGCGTAAGCCATAAGGTAAGGCTACGCGGGCCGCGACAACTTGAAAGTCTCCGGATAAGCTTAAGGGACACGTGTCGTCCACGTGTCAAGACCACCGATGACTCAGCAAACCCTACTGCCGCCTTTATGGCCCTCGCGGGCCGCGTAAGATTCATGTTAAGGTTTACGCGGGCCACGTAAAACCTAAAATGTTGCTATAAGTAGCCTGTGCATGGGACTTGCTTCTGTGTTCGAAATCTCAGTCTCAAAACGGTCATATTCTGCTGAAAACGAGTTTTTCGGTGTCAAGACGCTGCTACGAATCCAGGGTATTAACTCGATCACTGCTTCGTTTCAAACTGCTCAATTCTTTTCTTTCCTTCAGCTTTTATTATAGTAAATAGTTGCTCGGGATTATACCTTCTAAATCCCGAAACTCTGCCCGTTATTAGGGTAATAACTCTAATCACTTGTACGATACCTTATCCGATCGATTGAAACTGATCCAATGGATGTTTAAGTGCTGCCAATATTTGGCTATACTTTGTCATTCGTTGTGAGGGTTTCAATCTCGTGATTATCGTTAAAGTTGAATTAAGTTAATACACTAATACGAGTTCCATTGTATCTAGAAATTAGAACTCGTAATCAGGGAGCTGCTAGAATACTTAGCAACTAAGTAAACTTAATAGTTAAGTAAACATAGTAGTTAAATACACTTATTAAACTTACTAATTACGTACACTTAGTTGTTAAGGAAATTCAGCAGTTAAGCTAGCTGAGTAGATTAATTAAGCTGCTAATTAAGTTAAGCGAGATTAATTAAGCTAAGCGCGATTAATTAAACAGCTAAGTAAGTTATTTAGTTAAATGGATAAGTAAACTTAATAGTTAAGGAAACTTAATGGTTAAGGAAACTTAATGGTTAAGGAAACTTCCTAGCTAAGAAAGGAATCTGCCTTACCTATAAATAGGAGCCTAGGATTTCATTCTTCCTTGCTCATTTCTTTTCTTTTTCTCTTTATACGTTTGTGTTCTAACCAAAAATCACCGATGTGATATTCTGTCCAATCGATTCAGGAACCAACTAACGAATGCCAAAGTGCTGTACTTTGTGAATTTCGTTAAACGGATGCCAAAGTGCTGTACTTTGTGAATTTCGTTAAATGGATGCCAAAGTGCTGTACTTTGTGAATTTTGTTAAACGAATGCCAAAGTGCTGTCTAAACAAGACTATACTTTGTGAATTTCGTTAAGGTTCGGATCTCGTGACCATCGTTAGGTTTGATGTGGTTTTACACTAATACGTATTCCACTCTGTTAAACTAAATGTTTAACTACCCGAAACTCTACACCATACTCTTACAATCAAAATGGATGCTTAATCATCAGAAGGTTTAAAACAATAAAGTATATGCTTAATTATCAGAAGGAGTAGAATCAAGAAGCTTGTTAAATCAATACTGCATGCTTATAATGTGAGTCATTCTCTTTTTACCAAATTGCTTTCACAACTCTATTTGTTTTCAAAGTTATAATTACAGGGATTAAGTCTTTGTAAGCTTTAATTACTGCCGGTATGTGGGGTTTTGTATACATTACTTGATACCCGTCACCATTGGACAACGAGTTAGCCAATGGGTGATCTGACCATAGTCACGGATCCGGTCTAGTGACAAATACCAATTTGGGGTAATTGGTTGATAGAAACATTGTAATCACCCTTAATACTGTAAATTATAACAATGTGTCTTTTTGTACAAAATGAATGAACTCACCAGTATTTCCTGCTGACCAAATGTTTTTAAAAACGCGTTTCAGGTAATTACAGTAGATCGGAATAAGAGTTGGATACGACACCAAACGGCTTACAGAAGTGGCTTAATTTATCAATTAAATTAAATTAAGAAAAGTTGTTTTATGTATTCGGGTTTATCCCATATTAAAGCTACATTTCAAAACATGGTTTTATCCCATCTAATTAATAAATAAAAAGCCAGTGTTTTCTAAACTCTGATATTTTTCCTAACTCACGGCCCTGATGAAATTTCCGCTGCATTATTTTCAAAATAACCACCGGTACCACTGAACTGTTTCGCGGTTCCCGATTCCGTCCAAGGCGGGGTCGGGGGTCGTGACAGAAGTGGTATCAGAGCCACTTGTTTAAGCAATTAGGTGCTATAATAATACCTAAGTTTAAACGAAGATTTAGGAACTTGATATTATCTGGTAGCACCCAGGATAGTATTTAGACTTGAACTTAAGAAATATGCCTTAATATGAGCTTCAAGATGAGCTAATTACTTGTATAAGTATCAATGTGATAGATATTGAATGATAACTAGAACATTGCAAGTATGATAAAGCAATAACACTTAATTGCTGGTAATTCTTGCTTATTGATACTACTTGGTCTAGAATAAGATTTGTTATGTGAATACAAATTTCCTTGATTCTGGATGAAAGCCTTAATAAAAGAGGCACTTTTAAAATCTTGAAAAGATATTATTTATGAGAAATATAATAATTACCTCTCCGGCGAGAACCGGGTAAGATGAGGTTACCTCTCCGGCGAGAACCGGGTAAGAAGGAGTATAATATGTCAAACAAGTGACAAAATTCCCTAAATAGTACCATGACCTGATGTTTGACTTGTTATTGAAAAATTCAATCTGTTAAATACATTGACCTTATGAATGGTATGTATGATTATATAGATATGTATATCTATAAGGAAATCCAAAAGCCATAACGATTGACAAGTTAAAATAAATCACGAACATAAGTGTCAATAATAATTCTAGATTTCTTTATCAAGAATCTCTTGCATATATCTATAATTCCGATATCAAACATTATTTCGTTTGATCATCTGCCTCGTAACTCGTGCGAAAATATAAACAATGGAAACCCTTTTAAGTTGGGATGCCATCAAAAGTATAAGAATTTCCAATGCGTTACCATAGACTATTAACGCAAGTAAGAAGCATGTAAAGTTGTGCTAGTGCACAAGAAAACACATGAAACTTAAATTATACGTCCACATACGTCGAAGTATATCACACACAACTTTCAAGGCAAGACCTTTGGAAAATATAATTGGGCACGACAACACCAATGCTAATCCCGTCAGTGGAAGAACTACTAATTGAAAAGAGGCACTTGGCCACGTGATCCTACAACTGACACGAATCTCGCTGAGGTACGTTAGAACAAGATTTCATAACAATCGATGCATAGTCTAATCAGACTCATAATTACTGGCGCTGCAAAAGAAGTCACGTACCTTTACAATTCCCCTATTTCATTTATGAAAAATACGCAATATTCGACATTCCCTGGTAATGTCACTTAACAACGGTTCTCACACAAAATTTCAGGTAAAATTCTTAAATTTCTTTCGTTGAAATTCTGACTACTGCATATAATGAGTTGACTTTCGCATTTCTACTCCTCCTAATGGTCATCGTATCATGAGGATTTCTTTCATAGTTGCGAATATTCATTTGTTTCATTTCTTGGTAAATCCACACGTTACACATGCACTGTTTGTTGTGCATATGGTTAGTTTGATTTATGAAGACATTGGAGGGCTTCATTCCAATTTGTTGTTTTATCAAAACTCAAATATCGTTTCGCTATACTTGATTTTTTCATTGTGAACCGCATTATTGCAAAACGATGACTCTTTGATATCGAGCTGATGAATTTCTTGAAAAACTCGATTTTCTTTTGAGTAGCATACATGGTTTTTGTTGTGACCATGTCGGAACTTTCTTATTGATACATGAACTCGTTGTGTTTAAACCAGGTTCAATTGTTTGAACTTGCTCGCAATACGTATTCAATTCAAGGTCCCATATGATGGATTAAGGCCATCATATTCGAATTAATCCCAACAAGCCCTTCATTTGCTTTGAACCATAACAGGCTTGTTTGGTCTTCGACTTCATTAAATCGTTTCCTTGATCACGATCACCTTGTGGTGACGTTTTCACAAATTTGAAGCTTGCGCTAATCTCGTTTATACACATCATATACGGATTTGATTATTTATTTATACTGAATCCGCTTTGTTGGTTTATCCTATAAAAGCAATCTTAACACAATCGTGTGCTAAGATAATGATACAAAAATTCATGTCATATTTCAGTGTATCTCTTAATGGTTCTTACAGCATCAATCGAGCATTTCATGATATTTATTGCTTTATCATCTTTAATCGAAAAACATTATTCAATTGTTTCAATTTCAATCAAAAATCCTACTAGATTTGTTTGAAACAAACATTCGGACTTACTTTATTGAACTTTCATTTGATTTAAAACACGGTGAACTCGTCCAGTCACCGCTATTATTATTTCAATCACTACGACACCTTGTGGCGTCGGTATAGACTTGTAGCTTGAGCTAATATATATATATACCTTTCGATTGACTCATCCTTGAAAGTGGTCTTAATACAACAATGTGTTAAGACAATGATACACTAAACTCTGTTGCATATCGGTGTATCCTTGTAATTCAATAAATGTCAACCCATTGATTTTTCTCATATCATAATTCGATAGTTGACAAATCATTTTCGTCCTTCTATTTCATTCGAGCTTGTTGATTCTGAGTATTCCTCACTTGACAATCAAAGTAAATTTTCTATTGACAGTGAATTCTATTGTTTCTAAAAATCATTCACAATTTGTAAACATTCACTTGAACCTAATCACCTTAGAAACTATATCATTTCATCTCATTCATTTGCTTGAACTAATTCAGTTGAACCATTGAGCCCTATTTATTGTAAAACATGTATTCATCATTAAAAATATTCTTATTGACTAAGACGTGACATAACTCTAAAAGAGATATCGTAGCCCAAATCTCGAGGACGAGATTTAAAACAAGGTGGGGAGGATGTAAGGACCTGCAAAAATGTCCCAAATCGACCCGTAAGTGAAAACCCAGACCTCTGAAACCCTAATGAGCATGAAAAATCAAGAAATCAAGAAAATTGGATTTCACGCGGGCCGTGTAAGCCATAAGGTAAGGCTACGCGGGCCGCGACAACTTGAAAGTCTCCGGATAAGCTTAAGGGACTCGTGTCGTCCACGTGTCAAGACCACCGATGACTCAGCAAACCCTACTGCTGCCTTTATGGCCCTCGCGGGCCGCGTAAGATTCATGTTAAGGTTTACGCGGGCCGCGTAAAACCTAAAATGTTGCTATAAGTAGCATGTGCATGGGACTTGCTTCTGTGTTTGAAATCTCAGTCTCAAAACGGTCATATTCTGCTGAAAACGAGTTTTTCGATGTCAAGACGCTGCTACGAATCCAGGGTATTAACTCGATCACTGCTACGTTTCAAACTGCTCAATTCTTTTCTTTCCTTCAGCTTTTATTATAGTAAATAGTAGCTCGGGATTATACCTTCTAAATCCCGAAACTCTGCCCGTTATTAGGGTAATAACTCTAATCACTGGTACGATACCCTATCCGATCGATTGAAACTGATCCAATGGATGTTTAAGTGCTGCCAATATTTGGCTATACTTTGTCATTCGTTGTGAGGGTTTCGATCTCGTGATTATCGTTAAAGTTGAATTAAGTTAATACACTAATACGAGTTCCATTGTATCTAGAAATTAGAACTCGTAATCAGGGAGCTGCTAGAATACTTAGCAACTAAGTAAACTTAGTAGTTAAATAAACTTATTAAACTTACTAATTACGTACACTTAGTTGTTAAGGAAATTTAGCAGTTAAGCTAGCTGAGTAGATTAATTAATCTGCTAATTAAGTTAAGCGAGATTAATTAAACAGCTAAGTAAGTTATTTAGTTAAATGGATAAGTAAACTTAATAGTTAAGGAAACTTAATGGTTAAGGAAACTTAATGGTTAAGGAAACTTAATGGTTAAGGAAACTTCCTAGCTAAGGAAGGAATCTGCCTTACCTATAAATAGGAGCCTAGGATTTCATTCTTCCTTGCTCATTTCTTTTCTTCTTCTCTCTATACGTTGGTGTTCTAACCAATAATCACCGATGCGATATTCTGTCCGATCGATTCAGGAACCAACTAACGAATGCCAAAGTGCTGTACTTTGTGAATTTCGTTAAACGGATGCCAAAGTGCTGTATTTTGTGAATTTCGTTAAACGGATGCCAAAGTGCTGTCTAAACAAGATTATAGTGAATTTCGTTAAGGTTCGGATCTCGTGACCATCGTTAGGTTTGATGTGGTTTACACTAATACGTATTCCACTCTGTTAAACTAAATGTTTAACTACCTGAAACTCTACACTATACTCTTACAATCAAAATGGATGCTTAATCATCAGAAGGTTCAAAATAATAAAGTATATGCTTAATTATCAGAAGGAGTAGAATCAAGAAGCTTGTTAAATCAATACTGCTCGCTTATAATGTGAGTCATTCTCTTTTTATCAAATTGCTTTCACAACTCTATTTGTTTTCAAAGTTATAATTATAGGGATTAAGTCTTTGTAATCTTCAATTACTGCCGGTATGTGGGGTTTTGTATACATTACTTGATACCCGTCATCATTGGACAACGGGTTAGCCAATGGGTGATCTGAGCATAGTCACGGATCCGGTCTAGTGACAAATACCAATTTGGGGTAATTGGTTGATAGAAACATTGTAATCACCCTTAATACTGTAAATTATAACAATGTGTCTTTTTGTACAAAATGAATGAACTCACCAGTATTTCCTGCTGACCAAATGTTTTTAAAAACGCGTTTCAGGTAATTACAGTAGATCGGAATAAGAGTTGGATACGACACCAAACGGCTTACAGAAGAGGCTTAATTTATCAGTTAAATTAAATTAAGAAAAGTTGTTTTATGTATTCGGGTTTATCCCATATTAAAGCTACCTTTCAAAACATAGTTTTATCCCATCTAATTAATAAATAAAAATCCGGTGTTTTCTAAACTCTGATATTTTTCCTAACTCACGGTCCTGATGAAATTTCCGCTGCACTATTTTCAAAATAACCACCGGTACCACTGAACTGGTTCGCGGCTCCCGATTCCGTCCAGGGCGAGGTCGGGGGTCGTGACACTCTAAGCGAAATATCAAGTGGAGGCCTTTAAATTTGTATAATTTCACAAAAGAAAGAACATGCATCTAAGAATATAAACTAAAATCACCGTAACTCGTAACGTTCTGCAATTCGCTGGCAGCAGACAGATGGGAAATAACAACGATAATGGCGGTTCTAACACAGGGATTTTATAATGAACTAGTGCTAATACCCGCGAATTTCGCGGTTTTAACAAAATAGTATGTTTTCGAGGTATTGGCAAAGAACATTACACGTTTATAACAAACATATCGAAAATCTTTAAAAGAAATTGTTATGGAATGTAAAAGGTTCATAAAGTAAATAAGACAATCCACGTACTATGGATATAATCATAATGAAAACATAAATAAACGTTGAAATTAAGTTTCTCTTGTGCGAAATAACAATGGATAACCTATTAATCTAATAATTCTGCGTTTTGGAGCTTCGTAACCAATAACCTGGCATTCCTTGTAGACCAATTGAAAAAACAATCATCACTGAATGAAATATCTTCGACTTTGTCTAGCTCATGTACCACCAACAATCTATTACCGGAACAAAAAGGTAATAAATAAAAGAAATTTAAGATCTCATACCTTGTCTTAAGAGTTTACATTGTCTAATTGAATGAAAGCGATCTTCTAAAAAGACCCATCTGAATAAAGCAACTGATCCGTCATTCATGGGCGGATGTAATGTACAAGGAGAGGTAGCACGGGCTACCCCTCAACTTTGTAGGCGGAGTGTAACATTAGTACAAAAAAATATTTTCTCTCTGTTTTATGTATCGAGGATACCCCTGTATCCAAAAACAAGTTTTGGGATACACCTAAACTTGTCTTTTAGATCCGCCACTCATTAATACAAAAAATACAACATACATACAATATATATCTACACATATCTAGTAACAAAAAAAGTAGTGTAATAGTATAGTATAGTATAATAGTATAGTATAATATAATATTTCATTCACTTTTAATAAGGTATCCATTTGGATCGAACAAGCCACGTTTTACAATAGTGACACCTCACTAAATTGATTTTTTTGGACGATTTGTGCATTTATGTATTCAAGTTTGTGATGGATTTTCGTAAAAGCATGGAACTCAAATTGTTCGTAAACATTTTGAATTAGCCAACTTAGTTTGAAGTTTATTATTTTGAGTACACACTACTATAAAACAAGTATTTTTCTATGAAAAATTATAATGACATGTCGACATGTGATTCGACAAATATCCGACAAAAAAAAAGCCCAAATTTTACGACAAAAAACTGGCACATATATCTCTTCTTCTGCTAAAACATTTCCTAAAACATGAAACCTGAAACGTGTGGGGAATGATTGGCTTTGAAAGGTTTGAAACTAGGTTTAACTTCTCCGGGTTATGTTTGAGCAATAGTGTTACAATCCGATGTTAACCCGATGGTTAGGTTGGGTTGAAAGCTGTGTTCGGTTCCCAACCATGGCCGGATTTAGAGTTGGAGAGGGGAAAGATTTTTTTATATATACCAAATTTTGTTATTTTGTTTCTATCCCAAATTTTAGCTATGATGGGGCATATGGGGATAAGATGGGGGCACAATCAGATCAAATAGGCTCCACAACCACAACAAAAATCTAGCACTTATAATTATGAAAAAAAAGGCTATGTGTAGCTTGAAAGGATGGGTTTTAAGATGGAAAATTGTTGCTATGTGGTGCCACATAGGTGCAATTTTTTCTATCCTCATGGGGTTTTAGGGGTGTTTAGTGGTGGATCCATGAATTTTTCTGTAGGGTGCAAAATATTTTTAAAGATTTTAATCCTCTAGGTATATATAAAAAAAATTAGTTCATATTGAGTCGGTCATGTAAAACAAAAGAACATTAAACTAAAATTTATATATCCATCAAAAATACGTCAAACATCATTATAAACATGTTTAAAATTGTGCCATACAGGTTTTCATTTTTTGAAATCTATGCAAAACATCATTTAGAGTTACTTTTCTAATGGTTCCTCATGAGAAATATCGCCAAAACTTTCATACTCATTAGTGGTGTGCACGGTTCGGTTCGGTTCGGTTTTTGGGTAAAATCAAAACCGAAACCGAAATGTCGGTTGTCACGGCCCCCGTCCTGGTGTGACCCGGTCCAGGAGCCGCGGGACAGAAAACCCGTGGTATTGATTATTTGATTTGACAGCGGAAGTTTAACAGGATCTTTTAAAACTTGAAAATGCCCAATTATTTTATTTCATGAATTGGGACAAGCCCCATAATTTACAGTAAAGGTAATTTCACGAGGAAATTCCTTATTTTACAAAACATGTTTATTTATTTTACTGAGCCACCACTTCAAGCTTGTTAGTGATCCGTAGCACGTTTTCCTTGATTCACAGCAAGTCACCTGAAACATGTTTTAAAAATATTTTATCAGCGGGGAAATACTGACGAGACACTCAATTTTGATAAAACGACACATAGCTATGAATTACAGCATAAGAGCGATTACAATGGCTACTATCTTATTTTTATCTGGCGCTGTGTCACACCCTGGTGACGATGGTCATACCACTATTGGGTCCTTTCACCCAAGTAGTGATGATTATCACTGTTAGGTTTGTTTTCCTAACCGTGAGAAATTAGTAATGTGCACAATACCCCACTTGCCAGTGATTCAAGATAACCACGACTTAATCCCTGTAATTATAACTTTTGAAAATAATTTGAGGTGTAGTAAAACAATTGATAAAAGAGAATGATTCACATTGCAAGTTTAGACGGGCATAGTTTAGCCTACTGATTTAGCCGTGTAACCTAGTTTAAATAACAACGCACACGAAACTAGGCAGTAACTTAATACAAGATTTACGATAAGCTCACAAAATCAAAACCCTCACGACGAATGAAAAAGTATAGCCCAAATACGGGTAGCACTTAAACATCCATCGGATTGGTTTCAATCGATCGGACATTGTATCGTAGCAGTGATCTAGTTAATACCCTGTATCGTAGCAGCGTCGTGACCCTGTAAAACTCGTTTTTAGCAGAATAGGGACGTTTTGAGAGTGAGATTTCGAACACAAAAGCAAGTCCTATGCACAGGCTACTTATAGCAACATTTTAAGTTTTACGCGGCCCGCGAGAACCCCTATCCTACGTGTAGGGCTGGTGTGTCACGAGTAGGGTTGCCACGTGTGCGACACGTGGCCCGGAACGCTTATCCGGTCAACTTTAAGTTGACGCGGCCCGCGTAAGCCTAAGCTTACGTTTTACGCGGCCCGCCTAAAACTTCAAATTATTGTTTTCTTGGTTTTTCTTGCACATTAGGGTTTCAGGGGTCCGGGTTTTCACTTACGGTTCGTTTATGGACAATTTTGCAGGTCCTTACATCCTCCCCACCTTATTTCAAATCTCGTCCTCGATATTTACTAAAATAAGTGAGGATATTTTCGCTTCATCTCCGATTCCAGCTCCCAGGTGTATTCGGATCCTCTTTTTGAATCCCACCTTTGACCAGTACCAATCTTTTGTGTTTGAGAAACTTAATCTTTCTGTCTTCTATATGAAGCGGTTTCTCCACGAACTTCAACTTTTCATTCACCTGTATGTCTTGAAGAGGGACTACTAGCGATTCGTCCGATAGGCATTTCTTGAGGTTAGATACATGAAATACATCATGTACTCCTGCTAGCTCTTCTGGTAGTTGTAAGCGATAGGCAACTGGTCCTATTTTCTGGATCACTGGGAATGGTCCTATGTACCTTGGACTTAGCTTTCCTTTCTTACCGAACTGAACTAATCCTTTCCAAGGAGAAACTTTCAAGAGTACCCTGTCTCCAACTTGAAATTCTAGTGGCTTGCGTCGATTGTCTGCATAACTCTTTTGGCGATCTCGAGCCGTCTTTAGTCTTTCCTTGATTTGAGTAATCTTGTCAGTGGTTTCTTGTACGATTTCAGGACCTGATAACTGACTTTCTCCTATCTCTGCCCAGCAAACTGGAGTTCTACATTTTCGTCCATACAGTGCTTCAAACGGGGCAGCTTCGATGCTTGAATGATAACTATTGTTATAGGAGAATTCAATTAAAGGTAGGTGGTCATCCCAGTTTCCCCTAAAATCTATAACACATGCTCTAAGCATGTCTTCCAGGGTTTGGATCGTCCTTTCACTTTGTCCGTCTGTTTGGGGATGGTATGGAGTACTTAAATTTAGTCGGGTTCCCATTGCTTCCTGGAAACTGGTCCAAAAATGTGAAGTGAAACGACTATCCCTATCCGATACAATGGAGAGTGGGACTCCATGTAAGGATACTACCTCATGTACGTAGAATTTCGCTAACCTTTCCATGCTAAAGGTTTCTTTCATGGGTAGGAAATGAGCTGATTTGGTTAATCGATCCACAATTACCCAAATTACATCGTTACCCTTTCGGGTTTTGGGTAACTTAGTAAAGAAATCCATGGTTATTAGTGTCACACCCCAACCAATGGCGGAAACATCGGGATGAGACGAAGTGTGAAGATTGCTCGAGACTTCATAACACTATTTGTGACAAGTATTTAAATAATAAAATTTCATTTCATTCCTAAAGAATCAATTACATAGATTTGAACAAATACAATATGAATAATGAAATACAATTCAATAAGAATACAAAATTTAATGTGCGTATCTAGGCATCCTACTAGATTCCATGCATCATCGCTAAACGTGCAACATGTTTTAAAAGCATAGTTCAATACAAAGGTATTGGCGAGTACACAAGTTTTAGACTCGTGTTGTGTGTATAAAAGTATTTTCAATCCAGCATAGCTTTGGTATACAAAGTCAAACTATCAAGCATACAATATGTCAGAACCCAAAGTGTCCACTAGTATTTAGTATTTAGCATCCCTCGCCACAAAAGTGACGAGACCGTTATGTATAATAGATAGCATCCCTCGATACCGAAGTAATCGAGACCATATAGTATATTGACCTAACAAACCCCCGTCGGGTGGTGTGCTACTCCTATAGCGCTATATTTTGGCGGATGTTACAGTCTCCCCTACTTTAGGAGATTTCGTCCTCGAAATCTAAGATTAACGTATTTGCACAAAAATTTAGAACAATCCACATGACAAACTTAGTTAACAAGATTAACGTATCCCTGGCATGTGAATACACAGGTCAACCCATCGTGTATGTTAAGGTGTGGCTTCTTACGAAGTTAATGACAAGTTTATCACATAAAGAATGTCCAAGTAACACGAATCCAGTATAACATATTACCATCTCCTATCACCATGAGTATGATCGGATTGAATCACATATCAATACAAGTATGACAGGACGGTATAAATTACTCATCTCTTATCAATACAAGCATGACCGGATTGAAAGGAAGATAACAACATAATAATTAAGTTAGCTTAACCAAAACACAAATCTTATCACAAGAATTATGGTAGACTCGGTTGGAAAACCAAAACACTTGCCACCACAAGAACTATGATAGATTTGGATGGTTTTAATATTTGTAGTTATGTTAGTCATTAATAACAGAAAGTTAAGAGTTTTCACACCTCTAAACTCATGAGAATTAATCATTCATAAGTGTCATAAACATGGTTTTGATTAGAAGTATGGAGGATATAAGTTTCATGCATGTTAGTATGAATATAGATAAAGTATAAGATTAAATTATCAAAAATAGAAAATATGGATCATGAAATGATGTTGTTATACCTTAGTTTGATAAGAT
>CM060417.1:188071612-188244112 GCA_030545235.1 Helianthus tuberosus
TTCTCTTATTCTTTAAGTGACTTTTCCGGTGATTGCCTTCTTGTGTTTATGCATAAATGATGGTGTATGCTATTTTACGTGATTTACAATATATTGTGCCACTCTGTTCACTTTCTTGGTATGGGCGACTTCTTATTTCTATATTCTTTCTATACTCTTTGACTTGGTGTGTTGGTTTGCTATTCGTTTTCGAGTCGAGGGTCTCTCTGGAAGCAGCCTCTCTATCCCTATGGATAGAGGCAAGGACTGTCTACATCCCACCCTCCCCAGACCCTATAACTAGCTTTGCTATTTATGGGATTTACTGGGTATGGTTGTTGTTGTTGGTTGTTGACATACATAAAAATATGCACGTAAAAATGGTTTTAAACGAAAACGTATTATATTTGACCTGACTTGTCTCCAAAAAAAAATTACGTCAAAACGTAGACACACTCAAATTTATATTGATACGTACATAAAAATATGCACGTAATTTTTTTTTAAAGTAAAAGAATGATAGAGGTAAACAAAAGAATTTAATAAACAAAAGTTACTCATGAAAAATTAAATTAGTAAAAAGGTAGGGGTTAAAAACGCCAAATGCCAAAATAAAGGGGTAATAGAAACATAAAAGGAAGTAAAATGGACTAACTCCAAAAGTGAAAGGGACAACCAAAGCCGGTGGAAACTCCACCGACTTTGGTTTTTAAGATAGTATACAACTAGAAAAGTAACCCGCCGCGATGCGACAGGGGCTAGATTTTTATTTATGTATGGCGTGCATATAAGGAACTCAGGTTCACAACTCTTTAATCTGTAAAAGGAATAGAGTTTTTATTAAGTGATGTTATGAATACAGTAATATGTATGCTACAACTGTAAAAGAATGAAGTTCATACTTCATCTAATCATACACATACACTACATGCAGGGCTAATAAACTAAAACATCAACTCCCAAAACCAAAAAAGAATCATATTTGCAACTTTGCATGCATTGTTTGCTGCAGTTAAGTTTACAAAGCTTTATGTATATTACCCGTGAACCTGATGATCTACGGAGGCCCCTGAATGTAGACTCACTTTATGCATTCCAAACGCCTTCAGAGGCTTGCACATAGCGCGTACCTGCAAATAGACGCGCGCCTCAGGCCAAAAAAGCCAGGAAAATCCCAAAAAAGTGCGCCTTTTTAGGGCTTCTTGCAATTACTCTAGGCGCTGAGCGAAAAAACCCCAAGGTGTAAGCCTTATACGTAAATAATGGTTTTTAAAATAACAATTGTACATTTTTTTGTTATCTTACCAAATTACTAATATTAAAACGATTTTTAATTAAAAATAAATGTGATGTATAAGCATTTATGTATTGAAGTGGGTTTAAAGAAATTGAAGTCTTTTTCTTTTTTTAATTGGGCCACACCTCATCCCACTGGGCACTGGCTATGGGGTGTGTGTATGTATAATTTTATGTAATGCAGAAAAAACATAAATGCTTTTAAAATCAGTATAATAACAATCCATTTTCTGCATTCGTTTGTTCTGTGTGAGTGTACTTCTTCAAAATCTGATGCAGCAATTAGTGAACGGATAGCACACTTTAACTATTGTTTTAGATATATGTTTCTAGGCATTATTCTAGAATCTTAAATCAACATATTAGAGGTTAAGAAAGAGAGAACTCACTTGATGTGTTTGTGAAAAGAAGATCGATTCAGAGCGTGTACGCCAAGGTTAATAAGGAGCTGGGAATATCAACTTACTGTCCATCGCCTTGGTTCCAGACAGTATACCTTAGTCTCCCTGGTAGATTTATAAAGATCTTGAAGTTTCTGATGACACCGAAGTTCTTCTTCATCGAATATTTCAGCATCTTTACCCAGTCAGCGTAATACAGCCCGCCAAAAAGCAGAGTCCCGCAATGACTATAAATTCTTTTCTTAAGACGAAAGTTGTGTTGGTGCAGTTACCAGTGCATCTAAGAGACTAAGACAGTGTGTGTAAGTGATAGCTTATACAAAGTGAAACCACCCAAATAGCTACTATTTCAAACGAAGCATGTTGACAATTGATATAGCTCCAAATTAACAAAGAGGATCGTATAATCTCAAACGCCCCGCTTGCAGTGTGCACATATAATGTATATATGTGTGGGCCCTGGGGGGAGTGAAACTGCACTAATTTTAACGTTATTTTACTAATTTCGTGAAAATAACGTTAAAAGCGGCGGACGGTTAATTATGCATCATGTGGTGGCGTTGATAGCCGAAAGCCCGAAAGACAAGGTGGTACATGCATTAACCGACTTTTGTCCCAAGTGTTGAGTGTTATGTGTCTTATGTCCAAGGCTTGATGCAAAACTACTATCGAGCCGGGGGTCTCACGGGAAGCAGTCCATCTATTCCTACGGGGGTAGAGGTAAGGTTGTCTACATCTTACCCTCCTTAGACCCTACCTTAGCCTTGCTATTGGTGGGATTTACTGAATATGATGATGATGATCGTATGATTAAAAGAATTTGACAATTTGATTAAAACTTATTGTGTCATAGATTAAACATAAACAAACAACCATTATATCATCATACTTAGTTACTTTTTGCAAAATAATCATCACCTAATTTGAAAACGACAAAAAGAAAACCATATGGTTTCCAAGAAGTGTTAGCACTTTCTGTTCACAACTAGTCATTCTTGTAAATTACAGTGTCTTTTTCGTGGTTTTTTTCACCAGAACTCTTCTGTTAGACATAATGCTCCAATCACATCAATAGAATTCAAACTAAGCCTCGACTTCAAAGATTACAATTCCAATAATGGAGTTGAAGCATAATGTATATACAGTTCCAACATTTAAACACCTCGATCTGGATTACGAATTCGAGACACGAAATTAAAACAACAACAATACGAGAGAGGGAGAGGGAGAGAGAGAAAGACGAATTTCACCTGTGATTGGATAGATTAAAGGATGATTGAACGGTTCGGAACCCTAGATTTATCGGAACCCGCCACTACCATATCTGAACCCTCGAATTTTCACCGGAAAACCCTAGACTTGACGACTTCAGTTCTCTAGGTGGGAGGCGATCACGCGTCTGGAGCCAGTCGCCGTTCCGCATCTCTGTTTCTCTCTCTTGCTGCTCTCTATCTCTTTCTTCCCTTTCTTTGTCTCTTCGTGTCTCGTTTGAAGACATACAAAGCGGTAGGGGTGTGAAAAAACCGAATTAACCGAACCATAACCGAATTAATCGACAAAACCGAACTGAAAAAACCGAACCAAATAAAAAACCGGTGGGTCGGTTAATAATTTTTTTGAAAACCGAATGAAGCGGGTCGGTTATGGTTATCATTTTTTTCATACCCACCATAACCGAACCGAACTGACATGTAATAAATCTTTGTAGAATTTTGAACTTTTCACCATATTTTTAATATTTGATTTATTTTTTAATATTTGATGTTTTTGACTGAAGAATTTTAGTACTTATTGGTTTTTCATATCATTTTATAGTTTTGGTTGAATGTTTATTTGAATTTATGGAATGTATCATATCACTTTATTTGAATATTCGATAATAATTGGTATTAATATTATAGATTATATGTATTTTTTAATACTATGTAATATACTAATATATACAAATATGCAATAACAATTTATTTCATGTTAAAAAAATTAAACTATTTTTAGCTAAGCTAAATACATGGTTAACCACCCATAACCGACCCTCTATAACCATCAAAATCGAATAACCATAACCACCATAATCGATCGGTTATGGTTATGGTTATCCAATAACCGACATCGCGGTTATGATTATGGGTTTTGGTCAAAACCAACCCAAACCGACCCATGCACACCCCTACAAAGCGGTGATGAGGGCACGTAACATAAAGCACCACCACCATGGGAACCGGCTTGTGTATTGCTGGTTAAGAAGTAGAAGAAGAATCCCAAATGTTTAGATAGATAGAGAGAGAGATAGAGGTTGCAGATGAGTGAGGATTTCTCTCTCTTGAAGCCAAAAGACATAAGATACTACAGTACGCACATACCCCAAGTATCTGTCATCAAACCCAGGTAAAGTGAAACAAAACCAGCCCATAGATTCAACAAAACTACCGAACCATTTTTTATGCATGAGGTACAAGCAACATTGCATAGGAATGTTGTAAATTAGAGTGTTATATAATAGAATAACCGAAACAATATTTTTTTAATTATAGCCTAGTGGTATTTTGGGGGTGGGATATAGCTTTGGGACCAATAAGTCCTGGGTTCGATTCTCACAAGGGGGTTTTCCCATATGTATTGGGTTTCTTCCTGAATTGGTGTATAGATATTATGCCTAGTGGAGATGGATATGATCAGGTGGTTCCGCTGGTGTCACAATGATACTCCAGTGGGTAGCTCAAGCTTAATAAACTAACTATAAGTGCAAAATAGCTTAAAGGGTTAAAGGGTTCAAGTAAGCCACCAACTGTAGTGAACAGCAAAAAGCATTACACAGTGTCATGTCCAATCACACTTTATGTGTGACTTCTCTCACTCAGCCGCAAAAGAGGCACGTGAGAAGAGACAATCTTTTACTCGCAGGTCCGAAGCCTTCAACCTACCAAAACGGGCAACCCTAGGGATGACAAAAAAAGCCCAAGCCCGATGGGTATACCCGAAACATATGGGCCGAGTATACCCGAAGCCCAATGGGTATGGGCCGGGTACGGGCCTAAAAAAAGAAAAAAAATCGGGTATGGGTACGGGTATGGGATTTAGTGATACCCGCCCGATACCCGGCTCATTTACCCGAATAATACCCGAAAGTATCATATTATAGATTTCCATATATATAAATTTAGTACAAGTACTTATTACCTTCTCTATAGTCATATGTGGATATGTATTTTGACAGGTGCTTAGTGAACAAATAACTTATTTTTGAGCATGTATATTGGATATAAAAGCTATCACCCTTTATTACGTGGATGTTTATGCAACTAGGTTGTTCTCATACAAGTACTTAATTGAGTAGTGGTTTTAATTTAGTTTGGTATATGTGCTCTGAATATGATACGTAAGTTGTTAATCATATTTTCATTTGTTATAGTCATTAAAATAATAAATTATATAAAGATCAAAGTAAAAATTGCACATTTTCCCCAACGGGTATTTTTATGAAATTAACGGGTATACCCGATACATGCGGGTATGCCTGATACCCGACGGGTAATTACCCGACAAATACCTGACGGGTAACGGGCCGGGTATGGGACAAAGAATTACAACCGGGTATGGGCTTGGGATTACCAATACCCGGCCCAAGCCCGGCCCATTGCCATTCCTAGGCAACCCCCTCACTGCATCGCCAGATCACTACTATTGGCTTCCTCTTTCCCTATAAAAATAAATGACCACCCTTGGTCATTCAGCCAAACATTCCGAAATCTCACTCTCTCTCTCTCTAGAACCTGCACATTGCATGTTCTATTCTTCACATTCAATAACACTATCATATTGCATGCATCGGATCTGGGTTGACTCTCTCTCAACCTTGAATTCTAAGCAATTGATAAAAGAGTGATCCGACCCTACGTATTGCATACGTAGGAGGGACCTGCGACCTTTGTTAGGCAAAACGAGACTCTGGAACCCTTTTGCCTAACTAGTCTCTCCACTATTCTTGGTCTCATATTTGTTGTAGCAACATATACTAATCAAGAAATGTCATAGTGTGTTTGTCTAAACAAGTATACGATTAATGCATACTATGCAAAGGAGCCTTTTTGAGTGCACCATTAGAAACAATCATCTATAACCATTAAATATATTCTTTCAGTTGGGGATGTAGCTCATATGGTAGAGCGCTCGCTTCGCATGCGAGAGGCACGGGGTTCGATTCCCCGCATCTCCATTCTCTTTTATAACAACAATAACCGAAACAAAAATTATTTTTTTAATCGTTAATTTCCACACTAAAAAAAAAAAAAATTTCCAGCCGTACAAACTTCCAACCTCTCATTCCTCATCTTCTCCACCACCTCTGCACTCACTTCCTTCCACTCCATCTCACAAAACTCGCATGACGCTCAACTTAACCTCTCCATGGCCAAATCGTCTCCATCTTCACTCCACTCACCACCACCGCTTCAACGAAACCGCATCAAATTCGCAACTGTTTTGCAGTTTTCGCACTCCGAATCATAAAAACAACATTAAGGCTTCGTTGAGTGAGAGTTACCACGAAGGTGCTGTAGTGGATGGTGACGATGATGCTGGTAGTAAGGATTATGAGTTGATTGTTAGTAAAGTTTCGGCTGCGAAAGATGCGAGTGAAGCACTCCAAGTGTTCGGTGAAATGTCTAAGAGAAGCGGTGGTGTTGTGAGTACGTCTGATTGTTGTGAGATTATTTCGGCTGCGTTGGATCGGAACAATGCGGATTTGGCACTGTCTGTTTTTCAAGCCATGCGATCAAGTTTTGATGCAGGTATATTGGTGTCTTCAATTCTTTATTCCTAAATTAGAATGAATTTTTCTCAAGAATTTTGTTAACTTTTAATATCTAGTGAGGTAGTCAGGCAGAAAGACCTGAAAGTATATTATTCTATATTTTAGGGAACTTGATTTCATTAGTATATTATTCTATAGTTAAATCCTTGTCACATGAGTTGGATGAAGCTAGTGTGGTGGACCGAAACCGCAGTTTGCTATTAGTTATTTAGGCTTCTAAACTCCTGGAATTCATTTCTTCTAGGAGTTTAAGTCTGGGATTTTCATTATTCTATATGGTATCACAGCCATTGGCCCCTAACCTAAGCCCCTCAGGGACACGTCGTTCATAACTTCATATATGGGTTAGGCCTTGTTTGTTTTTTAAACACGGTAGTACCTCCAGTCATCGCAATTGTAGACCTGCGTGTGTGACCGTGTCTGTAGAGATTGCTAGCTATTTGAAAGTAGTTAGGAAATAGATGCTTACAAGGACTCATTGGCAGACCCAGGACCAAACTTTTAAGGGGGCGATCGGGATTTTTGCCGAAAAATAACATACGTTTGTTTATGCAAATCATCTATGAAACATTTCTAGCCACTCCAACATGGCAACATCAGATGCATTTATATTAATGTACTAATGCATGCTGTAATGTACTATACAGTGGCGGAGCTTGATCAAAAGTTCCGAGGGGGCGGAAAGTGATGTGACCCAATTTATATATTGTATAAATATTTAAGCAAAATAATTGGGGGGACAATCCTATAGAATTTTAAAATTTTCGGACGAAAAACAGGAAATTTACACTTCTAGCCGAAACATTCGGGGGGGCGGGTGCACCCCCCACTTTACATTAACCTCCGCCAATGAGTACTAATGTCTGATGCATATGGTAGGCGTAGGAGACAAAGATGTCGGTGACAGATGGAGGTGGTCCAGACCTGATGTAAATACATACACACTGTTGGTTCGGGGTCTTGCAGCATCGTTGAGGGTTTCAGATGCCCTTAAGATTATTGCTAATGTTTGTCGAGTGGGAGTATCTCCTGGTGAAGAGGTACCACTGTAGTTACTGTTTTGACTTATCTGTTGGCAAGCATTATACTAAATATACCTTTAAAGCTGGTGCTTATGTTTTCGCACAGTTGCCTGCAGCCCATTCTTTCTAGTTTCACTAAGTTTTCTAGCCTCTCGTTTTATTGTCATATTGATCTACAGTTTGCTTTTGTTGATACAGGTCCCTTTTGGTAAGATTGTAAAGTGTCCTAGTTGCATGATAGCTGTTGCTGTTGCACAACCGCAAAATGGTATTCAGGCATGCACACTTGCCCATAAATTAGTCATGTCTTGTTTATTATGAATGCTAATGATCGATCATTTCTTCCTCCGTTTAGTTCATCATATTTTTATGCTTCCTTATCAGATAGAATCTGTCTTGCAGATTGTTTCCTGCTCCAAATGTCGTTACCAATATGAGCTTGTTTCTGGCAACATAACTAGTATCGAGTCAGAAGAAATAAGGTTGGTTGTTTCTATTTCTACTTGTCTTTTGTACTCTTAATCATCACTACTGAATGGTCAAGTTATCTGCTTATTGCGTACATAGTAACCGTTTCTCCAAAAGTTCCATATTTAACAATTCTTTCTGTATTTATATGAAAAAAAGTAGTTTATGTGTTCTTACGCAACTGCTGCTCAATGTGTTATAAAAAAGTACCATAGTGTATGATGTTGATCATGTGATATTCACTTTTTCTAAGGATGTCCTCCTGCCGAACGCAGCATGGATGTGCCTGCATGGAAAAGAGGCCTACAGTTCTTGCAGCTAATCAAAGAATCTACTCCTGCTGCTGTTCACTCCATTGTGGCAAGTCTCTCCTCAATATATATATAGGATCAAGATCAAGAGAAAACCCCCTTGAGTTGTGAGAACTTTGAGAACTCTGACTTCTCGTGCGAGTTTTGCCCCATTTTTTTGCACACACGTAGATTAAAATGTTACAAACACCGCTGTAAAAAAAGTCGAAGTGGCATTTTCAGCCTTTTTATGCTGCTGTAAACTTGGTTTTAAAAAGCGAGAGGCGCACAAAAGCGATGAGGTCTAAAACCGAGGCGCGAAGCGTAAAGCGCAAAAGCGGCGGGCTTTTTGTACCCAAGGCGCAAAGTGATTATATAATTTTTTATATATATCCCATAGGTTTTTAGCATCCGTTATCCAAAATATAGCTATAAATAAGGTTTATATATGATTTTATCTATAAGTACAAGCCAAAAAACCTATTGTACAACAGTTTGATGCTTAAAAACAGCATAGAAACAGCCTATGTACATGAGGCGTGCACCTCAGGCCTGAAATACCACCCAAATTTGCACTTTTTTGGGGCTTTTTGTAAAAAGTGTGCCTCGGGCTACCTAAGGCGCCAAGGCTTGCGCCTTGATGCGCCTCGCGCCTAGGCGCGCTTTTTAAAACCCAGGCTGTAAAAAGTTTCTGACATCAGCGTTTACATCAACTGTAAGGGTTTTTTACGGGTGGTGTAAATCAACAAAAACTATATTATTTTTTTGGAAAAGTGGATTTTTTTTTGGATAATCGGTAAAAAAAACTTTTTTGAAAAAACCTTTTGTAAAGCCGAGTTCTCTAAGTGCTCATAACTCTTATGAGTTTTCATTTTACCCTAACACTATATATATATGTATATATTCATTGGTCCCTGAAGTTATATACAGTTCACAAGAGTTTATGTTTCTTTTCAGTGTACGAATATAAATCTTTCTTGCTAATACTATCCTCAGGTCCAAACGCCATCTGGTACGGCTCGAACACACAAGTTTGCTACTAAAACACTGGATCTCCCCGCACAAGAAGGGGAACGTGTAACAATTGCTTCTGCTGCTCCATCAAGTGTCTACCGGGAAGTGGGTCCCTTAAAATTTAGCCCCAAAACGCCCAACTATTACCCCGGGGAACCCATGTCCCTAACAAACCATCTAAATGGCAAAGAATCGCCATTAATAAGAGCCCCCGCCAAAAATGGAGCATCGTCCTTATTTAGCCCTACCGTCTTCTTCCCACTCCTTGCTGTCTTTGCCTCGGGAGACGCGGCCTCGGGAATGATCGACCCGAGCTTACCGCAAATCATTTCGGTTGCAGCTGTTTCTTCTGTAGCTGTTGGAGCCACTTTAAACGGTTTGGTATTTCCACAGTTTAATCGAGTAAGTTTTCTTGCTGATGTTACTAATACCTTCTTCACTCTCCATACCATATTACCATGCGAACTATTTATTTTAGAGTAAAATGCCATTTTCGTCCCTGAGGTTTGGCCAGTTTTGCTACTTTCGTCCAAAGGTTTTTTTTCCCGCATCTAGATCCAAATGGTTTAAAATCTTGCCATTTTCATCCGGCTCGTTAACTTCGTAGTCCATCCATTTTTTAACGTTAAGTCAGGGGTATTTTCGTTTTTTTAGACATTTTTGTGATGATTAAAGGGTTTGGGTGGGGAGAAAGTCAATAGAGGTGGATCTTTGTTTCTTATAGTGTTTTTAATTTTAATAAAAATGTCTAAAAAGACGGAAATGCCCCTCATTTAACTCTAAAAAATGGATGGAGTTAACGAGTTGGATGAAAATGACAAGATTTCAAACCTTTTGGATCCAGATGCGGAAAAACAAACCTTTTGACGAAAGTCGCAAAACTGGCCAAACCTCAGGGACGAAAATGGCATTTTACTCTTTTACCTATTTACCGGTATCTTGTATCATCATCATCATCATACTCGGTAAATCCCACCAATAGCAAAGCAAAGGTAGGGTCTGAGTAGGGTAAGATGTAGACAGCCTTACCTCTCCCCGTAGGAATAGAGAGGCTGCTTCCAGTGAGACCCCCAGCTCGATTACCGGTATCTTGTATAAGTTTGTTAAATGCTTTTTGTTTTTCATCAGCTTCCTCCAAGAGTTGTGGAAACGGTTGCCATAAGGCAGCAACTACTGTCTCAGTATGACACGCTTCAATCTCGCATTAAGGAGTTAAAAGAGGCTGCTGAAAATGAGGTATTCATTCCCTTATATTGAGACTTGTACGTTGTGTTATTGTGTACTTGTTTGCTACAATAAAATCATAATTCTGAGCCCCTGACATGAAATGAAGTTGACTTTCTGTTATTCATTATCAATTGTTTACGTTGACAATCAAATGTATTAGGTATGGATGCTGGCCCGTATGTGCCAACTAGAGAACAAAATTGTTGCTGTTGGAGAACCTTCTTATCGGTAATCTCCTCAAACAATTTCCATAACTACTTCTTTGTAGTGTAATTGTTCGGTTTCCGCAAACGAAAAAGAAGGCTAACGAAATGCGTTTTGCTTAATTATTTGCATGAAGTGCTCGGAGAAGTAGAGTCAAAAGGGTGCGCGAAGGATTAGAAAACTCGTTGAAATCTCGAATTGAACTAATTGAAAGCTATGCAAGAGTATGTCTTCTACACCATTAAAATCCTAAACAAAATAACATCTTCATTAAGCTTTGAACCATCATGTCACTATATATTTTTCATTCCAACTTTACCCCTTTTACAGATTTCTTCGATGATTGAAATCGAAGTGGAGATGGACTCTGATGTTCTTGCTGCTGAGTCAGCCAGCAATGCGGTCCGTTAACAATTGCTAAACTTATTTTCTACGCTTTTAAGTGTTATTTCAAGAAGGGAATGTTTAAATGGCAAATATTAGATGCCAGCTGTCATTGAAATTTAAACTTCTTATAATTTTTTTGAATCTTTACTTGTGTAGGAGACTATTGCTGAACAGATAGAACAGATAATGGAAATTGAAAATCTTGAAGAGGTACGCTCCCATCAACCTTAAGCATTTTTCTTGCAATGCTGCATTTATAATCGCTTTTCTTTCATCTGATTTTCTCTTTGTCGCTCAGAAATATCTTCCCTTCAAAATCATATTAGCACAAGCGTTCGACTATTTACTTAAATGTCATGAATACCCCTTCATCACGAGTTCATGACAATCATTATTTAGAGAAAGCCTATGATAGTTTTGATACCTTATTGTTATTTTTTTTGCTTACAGAGATGGAGAATTCAAGCAGAGGCAAATGATGAGGTGGAGAAGCTTTTGAATTCTGAGATATTACCTTCACAACAGGTTTCAGATATATAATAGTTCAAATTTGATCAACAAGATTCTCATCTTTGTTCGATTTCATGTTACAAATGAGAATCTGAGTACCTGGTATGATTCATCTTGTATAAAACTTTACAAATTCCAAATACATTTTTTAGTAAATTCAAATGAAATTATATGCTTAACCGTTGCTAGCGCGGTTCGACATGATTGTCCATCAGCTCTATTTGAGTGTCAAATCTGGTCCAAGACAAGTGGAGAGGTGACCTGTACAAGAGTTTTATTAGGACAATAATCATAAATTAATTACCTGGTATAGTCTTTTTTTTAAATATTTTTTTTTCATATATTTGGCTTTTTTCAAGTGTATGATTTAGCTGGCATTATGATGGAATACATTGTGATATTGGATGGCAAAATTGCTTACTGAGGCATCATTACCAAAGCCATGTGGTCTCCAACAGGGTGCTTTCACTACTGTTCGATTTGGTTTCTCTACTTTATCACACAAACCTAATTCTTTATAAATTAAATTTATACTCTAAAGTTGTAAGTTGTTATAGTTTTATGTGAATCTGAAATAAATATCATATTATAAATGAAACAGGTTTAATAGGTAAAAAGACAATACGAGCCGAGCCCGAGCTCGATTAACTTATGAGAGCTCGGGCTCGAGCTTGGCTCGTTTGTATTTTATCAAGCTCGGGCTTGGCTCGTTTATTATCTATTAATTAGTATATTAAATAAAAATAATATAAATAATAGACTTTTTAGGCTCGTGAGCTCGATAAGTAAAGCTCGGGCTCGTTTACTAAATAAGCTTATTTTTAGGTTCGAGATCGGCTTGTAAACAAGTTTAAATAAGCTCGGCTCGACTCGGCTCGTTTACGCTAAGGCTCGACGAGCCTAACGAGCTTCACATGTGAGGCTCGAGCTCGGGCTCGATAAACAAACGAGCTTTGTTTTGAGGCTCAAGCTCGGCTCGGGCTCGATAAGGCTCGGCTCGTTTCGAGCTTTTTCTCTAGCCGATCTCGAGTAGCTCGCGAGCCGCTCGGCTCGTTTGCACCCCTAATTATAAGGAACTTATCATTATTTTATTATTAATATATTTATATTCTAGTTATATTAGTTATTTAGAGCACTTGCAATGGAGAATCGCATACGCTACTGTGGTTGGTCACCATATGTCTTAACGGCTTTTGTTTTGGTCTATTCGTGGTGGAGAACAAGCTCGTTGCGTGGTCCCTTTCGGTATTTCCACAATTCCACTTTATTTTAAGAAAATAAACTTTGTATGCATTTATTTATATATAAACTAATTGAACTTTTACAAAATATATGTTTTAATTGATAACAAAAAAGTTCTTTGTTAGATTTTCTAGACAAATTTAAATATTGCATTTTATATAATATTTAAATATATATATATATTTTGAGCAAAGGAAAGAATGAATGAAGGATAAATAAATTGCTTGGACAAATTCTTTAATTAAAAAAGGATATGTTTCTGTCTATGTACGCGTTTTAAGTAACTATTTTCGGCCAACAAACATTGATTTAACCATATGAATCCAAAAAAACAGTTGTTATGGGCCTTCATTGTTTTTGGTCGTGTCCACGCGTTTATTAGTCCACTTGTGGAAGTTTAAGGAAATCATGTTGAAATTGTCGGTAAAATATAATTGTTTCTTCCAAAAGTGGGTACCGTTTTCGCTAGAATTTTGTAATGTGTAAACTAATATCATCATCATACTTACTAGACTCCATCAATAACAAATTAAGGTAAAGTTTGAGGATGGTAAGATGTAGATAGCCTTACTACCTCTACCTCGTAGGAATAGAGAGACTGCTTCCAGTGAGACCCCGGATCGATACTAGTTTTGCATCAAGACACATAGCACTTAGCAATCGGGATAAAGACTGATTAGTGCATGTATCCCTTGTCTTTCGGCTATCAACACCACCACATGATGCATGATTAACCGTCCGCTGTTTTTAACATTATTATCATGAAATTAGTAAAATAACATTAAAATTAGTGCACTTCACTTTTTACTCAAGGACCCACACATATATACGTTATATGCGCACAGTACAAACGGGACGTGTAATATGAACTGATATATAAACTAACAATAATATAAGAACCAAATAACTATTCAAGCAATAATTATTGGTGAATAAGGTTAGAATTCAAATGTTATAAATTTGGATTGGATCCCGCGCTTCGTGGTGGGGTGCTGGCGAAGATGTATTTGTTACATGATATATCAATAGGTTATTCTAGACAATGCAAACTTTAATTTAAACGACGGTAAAATAAGCACAACACATTTAAGTAAACATGTCTAAAGTTGATTTTTTTTGGAAGGAGACTTTCTCTATACAAGACCGAATTGGTCTCCGGGGTCATGTCAAAGACATTCCCCTGTCAGCCCCGCTCTTACGGACGCGATGTTCGATCGGGCACCGGCCGTTGCGCAAGGTGACTTCCGCCCGGAAACCATACTGCCCCCACACGAGAGACTCGCTGGGGTAACAACTGGGTAAAACCGGGTTGCCTTCAGGACCGTACCATGCCTCGGTAGGAACGATCCATCATTGGGACTCCCACCCCCCGTATGCCGCAGCCGGGAGTCGAACCGGCGACCTCCAAGGAGGAAGCCGGCCCAACTTTAACCCAAGTGGGGATAATATAGATTATGTAGGCTTTAATTTAAATGATGAAAAAAGTAGACAACCAACCCAATTAAGTAAATATCCTCCACTTGTGGTGGAGTGGTGGAAAGGATTTTGGTTATTTAGGAGACCAAGGTTCGATCCCCACCCACTACATTTGGGGGAAGGGCAATGAACGGGGGGAGAACCAGGTTTCCAGATTCGAATCAGGTTCGAATCCCGGGAGTCAACCCGAGTTTTCTACTACAGTGCATTTACTCCAGCGGGTCGCTTGTCACAACAGGCGGTCGGCTCGTGTGGAGGGTGCAACTCCTGTCAAGTGGCAGGGGGCTGGAAATTTTCTCGGGGAGAGCCAAGCTCCCATTGCTACCGAAGCGTGGGCCCGGTTAAGACAACATAGTCTTCGAGACAGTAGTGGGGCGGGCCTACGACTAGTGGGTGTGATATTACCGTCTGTTGTGAAAGTCACCTCTCAAAAAAAAAAAAACCCAATTAAGTAAACATATCTAAACTTAAAAGTTAGCTTTTATTATAATAATATAAATAAATAATAATTAAAATAAAAGAAGAATTAAAAATAAAAAAAATAAAATATTTGTTAAAAAAGAAAATAAAAAAATAAAATATTTGTTAAAAAGAGAAAATAATAAACTTTATGAAATACTGTTCACATTTCATATTGTTATAGTATAGAACATTTTCTAAACAATACTTAATAGTGAGAAATTTCAAATTTGTGGTCGGCAAGCAAAGTTTAAGGAAGTCATGTTGAAATTGTGACCGGTGAGGTGGGTGGAATCTTCCCCCTTCCATGGAATAAACGCTCTGGATTCTTTCTTCTTGTTCTTCTTCTACACCTATATATTTTTTTATTCTTCTTTTACTTTATTAGTTGTCGGTGTTCAACACCACCTACACACAAAATCTTGACCATAGATTAAATCATAATTACCCGAAACTTATTAGGGTGTCCGGAGTGGGGCGGTAAACCCACCCGGCACCGCTTACCATCCCACCGCCAACATGTTGCCGAACACCATTTGCCGAAAAGGTGTAGAAAATCGGTGAGGGGACACCGATTCGGGAAGAGGGAGGAAGGAGAGAGAGGGAGGGTATTGTGGGTGGGGTCCATTCCTATCTCAACCAATCATACATTTTTTTTTTAAATAGTTTACCACTTCACCAAGCGTCTAAACCATTGCCAACACTTTTCACCAAAGTTTAAACATTTTTGACTGATTGACATGGCGCGCTCTGATTGGTCGGTTTTTTGGTTTGCCACTCAAAGTGTTTAACCACTCCCTACACCCTTAGGCTACTCGGTGTGGGATGAGGATAGTCATTGAAGGATGGCCCTCCACTTCAGCGCCACATCATAGTCCTTGCAGGAAACCCCTCTAAGGATGGAACCAAGAAAATGGAGGATGGACCTATATATGTTGTATGTATATGTGTGTGTGAGAAGGGGGTGGACCGTCTTGAGCGGCTTGAGCAAGATGAAGAGGACGCCAACGAAGCAGGGGAAATGGGAGGATGGGCATGACGGGCCTGGACGTGGCGGGGACGACCCCCACACCCAGTGACCTTAGGGGCACAACTCAAATTGCTAAAATGGTATCAATCAATGAGCGACAACCTCCTCATTTTAATCAAATTTATACAAAAGCATCTGATACGGTGGGGATACTCATAGAGAAGTATCCAAATGACACCAACCAAGCCAATGAGAGACAATCATCTCATTACCACCCCCACATTCAATCGATTTCCCCCACACACCCAAATTGGCATACACTGTCGATCTTGTGAACCGATTCCACTACTGATGAAACAATGGTTAACCGGGCAGGGTTAACTCACTGGTCTCGTCAAGAGGGTTAATCCCTTCTTTCCGAGGATCGTTGGCTGGATCGTCTGGTGGTGGGTTTCCTGCACAAGGAAATAAACCGTGACTCGTAACAAGGAGGATGGGGTGGGGGGTGCTCCTTGTTACCACTCTCCGGCGTGAGAATCAGTAATTTGCTTGAGAAGCAAAGTATGATAGTAGTAGTAGTGAGAGAGTTAGAAAGTGATACCTCAAACCTGGTTTGGGGTGAGTATTTATAGCCGAGGAGTGAAGGAGGGTAGTTGAGTAGCTAGTCTGACCTCGCACAGCTATTTGCAGGTGTGTCAGACCTGTCGGATGCTGTGGTAATGCCACGTCCGGCTGTGGTGTCAGACTGTTGTTCTTACGTGGGCTAGTAGGCGACTGTTCCCAGTGCCATTTGCACTGTGGTGTCAGACCCACTTGCTTTGTAGGCAGGATGCGGTGCCAGGCCGCATCGCTGCTTGCGGTTATTGATGTTGTTCCCGCATTGGTTGTTCCATCCATGATTTGTGAGGGATGCGGTGTTGTGCCGCATCACCTGTTGAGTGACTGTTACTGTTCGTCCAGATCCCTTGTCGTGACGAAAATGTTCATAGGATGCGGTGCGAGGCCGCATCGCTATGCGTAACATTAGTTTCCGTCCTTAAGGTAAGTCTTCTCATCACTGGACAGATTGGACCGCAGTGTTCGCGTGTATCTTACGCGGACACTGGATAGTTAATTGCTTGTTGGGGGTTTTTAATGAGGGTAATGGACATTCGCGGTCGTGCTGACGCGATATTTAGGACCATACCCCTTCAAGTCCCCCCAGTCTAGTGTTCCTTCCGTATGCGAGTCGCATGTGGGAGGGATACTGGACTATGTTGTCTAGAAGGTTAATATTATGCCATGCAGATGGCATCTTCTTTAGCAGTAGGGCATCTTCTTTAGCAGTAGGCCCTTTCTAGTGGATTGTTTCTTCCTTTGAGAAGGGTGCATGGTGAGCAAGTTCCGTCTGATGCGGAATTCTCAGCCAAATACTTTGACTCTGTCTACGTTTTGCTGATGTCATCAGCCACCTGTTGGTGTTTCGGACCAACCTTTGAGATGGTGACTGATGGTATTAGCGGATTTCGAACCAACCTTTGAGATCGTGACTGAAGATGTCTTCTTCAGTGTAGTTGGAATCTCTGCGTCAGTTGGTGCAAAGTTGTAAGTACTTTGCTCAAGCTCTATGTTCAGCAACTGGACATGTAACGATGATCCCTGTTTTGTGGGGTGTTCGTGTTCTCCAGTTATGCTTTCTAGTAACCGCACGTCTTTTGCGGTTTATCTCTCAAGTAACCGCACATCCTCAGAGGTGTAGCTCTTTTGGTAACCGTTCGTTCTTTGCGGTTACCTCGTTGCCGAACCTTGTTTGCCATGTTTCTTTGAGGATCGTGGGGTAGTTGCGTCATTGTTGGCCGTGTTTGGTCGAACAATGTGAATCTGGACTATGGGCAAATAAACATGATCATAGGCAGGGTTGTGCCCACCATTGTTTATTCTATGCGGTCCATAGGTGGGTAACTAGTCATAGGCAGACTTGTTACCACTGTTCTGGAGCCACTTTCCTTCACCCTTTGGTGGAAAGTAGCTTCCCTGTAAGTGGCGTTGCCGGAAGAGATCGTTTTAGATGCTTGGGAAGTTGGTTGAAACTCCTCCGCATTCGTTTTGTAGCCACTTTCCTTCACGTTTATTTGGAAAGCAGTTTTTCTTGAAATAGCTTTGCTCTTCCGCGTGGTAGCTTAGTTGTGGCTCTTCCGTAGCTACCGTTCGCATAGTTGCGGTTTGCAGTAACTACGTAGGAATGGTTGTGGTTTGCATCAAAGAACTCGCTTCTAGAAGTCTTGTAGCCTGGATGTGGCTCTTGAAGGTTCAGGGGACAGGGTTGCTGATGTGCGGTTGTTCAGCATACTTGTCCTGTTCCTTAAGGAGAAGCTGTTTGCGTTCCCTCTGTGGTTGTGAACCGGAAACGAGGGTTTTGAAGCTTGAAGAAGCTTACATGGGGCGCGGTTTACCGCTTCTTGAGAAGCGGTTTTCGCAGTCCAAAGAACCGTGCTGGTTCTGAGTATCTGACACACCTGTGCGGGTTGGTGTGCGTCATCTCCGCATATTCCGCGTGTGTTCGTGGATATGTGCGGTTTATGACTTATACCCCTTTATATAATTTTAAAGATATATATTTTTGCCTTTTTTGAGGGGTATGTAAAAAAGACATGCGGTATGGGTTATGGTGCGGTAACCAGAGAAACCGCATGCCGCCTGTGTTTGGATAAGGTTGTCGCTTTCTGTTGCTTACGTCATGCTTGCACGTGTGGGTTGTTGAAGTTGGTAGGATTCTGACATGTGCTGATTTGAAAAGACGTTTACACTGACCGAGGTCATAACTGCACTGTAGCAGGAAGTGAAAAAGTCTTCGTTGTCAGGCGCGTGGACGGCCACGCGCGCGTGATAACCGTCAGCGGAAAGGTCGCTGACCACGTGTCGCCTTGTAACTCGCCTATTTTGAACGTGTTGAGGCGGTTACTGTATCGCATTTATTGCGATGAGTATATAAAGGGGGAACCGTTTGGTTTCTCCTCACTGTTCAAAATTTTCGAAAAATCTCTGTTGATAGAGAGTTCTTTCTCTTCGTCTTCTCCGATCAATCTGTCTTTTATTCCGGCAATCTTTTGAGTTTTTTGAGTTTTCCTTCCACTCAAAACTTCTGTTCCACATATTTTCTGATGGCTGATCCATCTAACCCACATAATGTGGAGGGTGAAAACCCTGAAGCATCCTCTCCGGTGGCCGGAGAAGAAGAAGATGATGGTGGCAGTGTTCCAGGTGGTGGTCTACCACCATTGAAGTGGTCGAAAGCTTCATTTGACCAACTGATGGCCAAGATTGAGATGCCTCACGAGTTTGGGGCGGAATATCCCCAACCTGGTGATACTGGTGCCAGTGCTCCGGCCGGTTACATCACCATGTGGGCGGAGTGTTTTACTGATGGTAACCTTCGTTTACCATTAACAGTTTTTGTTGCTCAGGTCTTGGAATATTACAAGATCCATATCTCCCAGATGAGTCCTTTTGGGATGATCCGTATTAGACATTTTGAATCAACTTTTCGAGCTCTTGGTCTGCCGGTTACCGTTGAAAACTTCCGGGGGTTTTTCCAGTTGACGGTGAACACCGGTTTCTTTTCCTTTAGAGAACGGTATGGAAGCGTCAAGCTGATGACCCCTCCGAAGGGTATTACGAAGTGGAAGTGTAAGTTCTTCTACGTTAAAGCCGCCGCAGTTGTTGTGGACATGAATATGCGGAACGTCAATGATCCTATCCCTGCGGAGGATATTGCTATGCCTACCGCAGAGACTGCGGAGTGGTTCTCAAAGCTGAGATCGATTGAGCATAGGCAGCTGACCAATAATGAGTTGTGGGTGCTGCGGATGATGTTGACCCGGCCTAATAGGAATTTTACGCCTGTTGTGCGGGAGAAAACTGGTGGTAAGTGTTGCCACCCTTTTGCGGTTTCTTTATTCCCGTGTTTGTTATTAATTTGGACATGTATTGTCAGAAATTGTGGAAGTGTGGAAGATTTTTGATCCAACTTTTGCTGGCAAAGTTGATCTTATTCCGACTGCGGAGGGTAAAGGTTTTAACTTGACGATTGTCCCTCTCTTCCGCATTGCTTCGCGTGCGGTGATGACTGCACCCCTGCCGCAGGGCAAAGGTAATAACTCATAACCTTTATTGCTTTACTAGGTTTGTTGCTGACATTCTATACGCAGGTACACTTGGGGACCTTGGTAAATTTGAGCCAAAGGGCGCCCCCAAAAAACATGCGGAGAAAAAACCAGTGGACAAACCTGGGCGGGGTCGCGGTGTGAAGAAACCTGTTTCTGTTGTTCCGCCTTTGGTGAAGCAAACAGCAGGTATCTCTTGTTCTCGTTTCCGCAGATATACCGATTACGTGGTAGTATCTGACACCCTAGAGGGCTTGGGTGTTCCAGGTGCTGGTGCGGCCACAGGGGGAACCACTGCGGGTTCCAAACCAGGTGACGAGAAGAAGAGGAAGACGGGTGAAGTTGGTGATGCTGGTGGGAGAAAGAAACCGAAGATTCAGACCAGGCGCAAGCCTTTTGTCATACCAAGCCAGCCTGCGGTTGTGTCTGGTATGTAACGTATGGCTAACAAATATTTCGTGTTTATACTTGGTTCTGTAAAGTATCTGTGTTGATTTCAGAGCCTCAAGATGAAGGGTTCTTCGACTTTGATGCTCCTCCTCCCCCTCCCCCGCACGACACTGCTGCGGGTGCGGGGGTTCATAAGGTTGTTACTCCTGAAGCCTCCGTGCGGGGGGTGGATACTGGAAAAGGTCCTGCGGCTCAAATCCATGACACGGTTGATTCGAGTGATAATGTTATCACCCCAGAGGATACTGTTGATATGGATTTGAAGTTTGGTTATGGCGGAAAGCCGAAGTCTCCTGTTGCTAAGAAGGCTTCCGGTTCTGCTTCTGGTGGTGCGGGTTTTGTAGAGACTCCTATTCAGCCTGACGAGACTGAATTGGAGTATTATTATCGCTCCTACACAGAAGCGCGGGCTACGGCCTATCACCGCCCCCCGTGGGCCGTATTGCAAGGGGATGACATTACCGTTGACCCCTCCGCTTGTAGGGAGGTTTTGAATGGTTTGGGCACCCCTTTTGAGGTGAACCGGGCCCGTTCTTTACCGACTGAGGTCCAGATGAACCAACTCTCCTCCATGCTTGTGGGGGGTTCCATAATGGCGAATGCACTTATGGGGAAGTGCAAGGTGCTGGGGCGCGAGGGGGAGGAGAATGCGCGTTTACGGGCCGAGGCCGAGGAGTTGGTGAAGGTTGCACATGAGGGTGCAACGCAGCTTGAGAGGGATAGAGAGCAGCTTGAGAGGGATAGGGCTGCGTTTGAGAAGCATAAGCAGACTGAAGAATGGGCTGCAACTGCTGAGCTTAAACAGGTTCGTACTCTTGCAAAACTGCTGTCTGATGAGCGTAAGCGTTGGAAAGAAACTCTTTCTAATGAGCGCAAGACGCTATCTGATGAACGCAAGACTTGGAAAGAATCTTGGGGTAAACAGAATGAAACTCTCTTTCATGTTCGTCAGGAGCTTATCAATGCCAAGGCAGCAGTTTCTGCGTTGGCTAAAGAGAAAGCTGAGGCTGTTGCGGCTGCCCAAGGGGCCAAGGAAACAGAGGTTCGTCTTGCCAAGGCTCTGGAAGAGGCCAAGGAAGCGGAAGCTCGTGCTGCAAAATCTCTTGAAGGGGCGAATGTTGACCGCAGCAGGTTAAGCAAAACTATCTTGGACCTTCAGGTAAGTTTTCCCTAACTTTGAAAATTGTGTTTCACAAGTTTGTTGATTCTTTTTGCATACTTCTGATTCTTTGTTTTAAAAGGCTGAAGTGCGGACCCGGGGAGCCGCTATTGAAGAAGTCTCTGCCCGTGCTGCTGAAGCTGAAGTGCGGGCAAGAGAGGCTGAAGAGGCTAGAGATAGCCACGCTTCTTCACTTGCGTTGCTCAAGGCTGACCATGAATGGATGCGTATGCACGGGATCGGGCATGTAAGTATCCGTTGCCTTGTTATTTTTGCTGTAGGTTTGCCTTTGCTAACCATTGTATTCCTGTTTCCCAGATTGTTACTTCCATTCTTGACGCACCCGAGACCGTAGCAGGTATTAACGAGATCAGGGATCGTGCCCGTGATGCTGGTTTCAAGGCCGGCTACAACCGTTGTATTAGTCATTTGAACCTTGCATCGAGTGGCGGGCTTGTTGATGAGCGGTCCGGGTTTCATGGCGTGGATACTGAAGCGCTTCTTGCTGCTGCGGTTCAGGAGTTTAATGATACAACCCTCACAGACCTTGAAGAACTTGAAAAGTGTCTGGAGGCGGAGGATTATGTGGACCGCTTGCGCGTCTTATACGCTGATGAAGATGACGATGAGGAAAAACCAGATGTTGTGGGCACGGATGGTGCGGGCCCCAGTGGCACAAAGGAAAATTAGGTTTGGCCTGCGTGCCTCTTTTGGTCCCTTATGTAATCGTTATAAAACTTTATGTAAAGTCCTTGTGCACCGCGCTGGTGTAGGAATTTTTTGAATATAAAGAATTGTTGTTTCAATTTTTACAAGTGTTTTTAGTACTTGCATGTTTGAATTTGTACGCGTTTAGTATTACTGTGAGTAATACTAAATCTGTAATTGCCTTTTGCATATCTAGGTGGTATGCAAGTATAAAGATTTGTTTCTGGCTAAATAGTATTGCCATTGTTGGCCTATTACAATAGTTGCGTGTGGTTACCATTCTGTGTGGGTATCACGAATGAAGATATTGCTAATCTGTTTTTGTGTATACCTCAGAGTGTAACACGCATTTGTAATAGAAATAAATAAACAATATTGCATTGAATCGTCTATTTATTTATTTGCAAATGGCCTGCGGCCCAATAGATTACACGCAGTAAACATGGCTTACATATAACAGCGTCGAAGTTGCTGTGCGTTCCATGTGCGTGCGATAGTTTCACCTTCTAATGTTTGTAGTTTATACGCGCCTTTTCCCAGGACCTCTTGGATGAGGTACGGTCCTTCCCACTTGGGGGAAGCTTCCCTGGGCGTTCTGCGTTGGATGCTTCGTTGTCCCGAAAGACGTAGTCTCCAGGGTTGAAAGTACAAATGCGAACGCGTGTATTGTAGTACTTTTCTAATTTAGTTTTGTACTTGGCTTCGTTGATGGCAGCGTTTTCGCGCCTTTCTTCCAAGAGGTCTAAGTCAACCCTGCGTTCCTTATTGTTGTCCATCTTGTTGATGGCCAACATTCTAGGTGAGGGGAGGCCTACTTCCGCAGGAATCACTGCTTCAGTACCGTAGACTAAGCTGAAGGGGGTCTCGCCATTGCTTGTTTTTGGGCTTGTTCTGTGAGCCCATAGAATACTTGGGAGTTCATCAACCCAGCCGCGTCTGGCTGTTCCCAACCGTGCTTTGATGCCTTCAACTAAGCTTTTATTGATACTCTCGACTTGGCCGTTCCCTTGCGGATGCGCCACAGACGAGAATATGTGTTCAATATTGAGCTCTCTTAGCCATTTTTGAAAGTCGTCGGCAGCGAAGTTGGTACCGTTGTCGGTGACGATACACATTGGTAGACCGAAACGGCAGATGATATGTTCCCACACGAATTTCCTTGTTATCATAGCGGTAGTTGATGCAAGTGGCTTTGCTTCTACCCATTTTGTAAAGTAATCAACCGCTACTATGATAAATTTCACTGCTCCTGGTGCGTCTGGAAATGGTCCCACCACGTCGATTGCCCATTTTTGGAATGGCCATGCGGTGGTGACGGGGATCAAGTTGTTCTTGGGACGCAAGGTCTTGGGAGCATGTCGCTGACAATTGAAACACTTGCGTAAGACTGTGACTGCATCTAGGTGCATGCCCGGCCAATAGTAGCCGGCATTCATGATTTTGGCCACCACCATGCGTGGTCCTGCGTGAATGCCGCATATGCCCTCGTGAATTTCTTTGATAAGGTATGTGGCATCTTGGGGGTTGACGCATCGTAGGAGTGGCCCCAGGTACGATTTACGGTATAAGATACCGTCTGCCATTTGGTAATGACACGCTTTGTATTGCAACTTGCGTGCCTCTGCTTTGCTTTCGGGAGTAACCCCTGATTGTAAGTATGCAATGAGTGGTGTCATCCAGGATGATGTACCGTATTGGATGACATTGACTTGGCGCAGGGGTACTGAAGGATTTTGCAGGACTTCGATGCGTACCTCTTTTGCCAGGTGTTGGAAGCTGGTGGACGCAAGTTTTGATAGTGCGTCCGCGGGTTTATTTTCACTCCTGTTGATGTGGCGAATATTGAAGGAGGTAAACTTTGACTTCAGTTGCAGGGCTTGTTCGAGATAGAGGATCATGGTATCCCCCTTTGCGGTATAGTCACCGCGTATCTGCCCTGCAACTAGTAGTGAATCGACGTGTGCTTCCAAATGTTTGACGTCGAGTTTAACTGCTAAACGCAACCCTGCCAGTAGAGCCTCATACTCCGCTTCATTATTTGTACTTTCAAAATCGAGGCGTATTGCGTAGGTTAGCTCTTGGCCATCGGGACTGACAAGTCGCAAACCTGCGCCGGAACCATCTTCGTTGGATGCACCATCTGTGAATAGTGCCCAGGTTTCTGTGGGTGATGGTTGTGAAACAGGGTTTTGTTCTTCTTCGCATTCTTGGATGCGGTTAGCTAGTATTTCAGCGACAAAGTCAGCCAAGACCTGGCCTTTGATTGCGGGGCGCGGCTTATAGTTCAGTGAAAGCGCGCCCAGCTCGATTGCCCATTTTGCTAACCTCCCAGAGATGTCGGGTTTTGATAGGATCGGGCCGATCCTATAGTTGGTTAACACTGTGATGACGTGGTTTGCAAAGTAACGTCGTAAACGTCTCGATGCGTGCACTAGTGCCAGTACCAATTTTTCCATGATGGAGTACCTTGTCTCTGGGTCGTTGAGCATTTTGCTGATGTAGTAGATGGGTGTTTGGACTCCTTCCCGCTCCACTATAAGTACCGCGCCTACCGCGTTGTCCGCGGCAGACAGGTATAAGATAAGTGGCTCATCTTTTCGTGGTGCGGTTAAGGTTGGGAGTTGGATCAAACACTCTTTCATTTCTCGGAAAGCTTTTTCGGCCTCTGCGGTCCATTGGAATTGTTCCTTTTTTAGACAGCTCCGCAGTGTCTTGATGAAAGGGTAAGACTTAGCTGCATGGTTGGCTAAGAATCTATTGAGTGCGGCTAGCCTACCGGCTAGTCGTTGCATTTCCTTCATCGTAGAAGGCGATGGCATGCGCTCGATCGCCTGAACTTTTTCTGGGTTTACCTTGAATCCATCTTTGGTTACAATGAATCCAAGGAATTTGCCTTCTTCCATTCCAAACGAGCATTTCCCTGGATTGAGCTTCATGTTAACGCTTCGCAGAGTTTGGAATGTTCTTTCGATGTCGTCGAGCATGGTGTTTTCCTCCATGCTCATGACGACCAAGTCGTCCATATAGATTTCGACACTTTTGCTGATTTGACCGCGAAAGGTGTCGTTCATCAATTTTTGATAGGTTGCGCCCGCATTGCGCAACCCAAACGGCATTTTGGTGTAGCAGTAATTCCCGATGGGGGTGCGGAATGCCGTTTTATCTTCATCGTCGATTGCCATTTGTACTTGGTGATAGCCTTTGTAACAATCGAGGAAGCACTTCCATCGAAATGGTGCGAGGTTATCGACCTTCTCGTCGATCTCTGGAAGTGCGTAACAATCTTTGGGGCAGGCCTTATTGAGGTCTTTGTAATCGACACACATGCGCCAGCCCCCGCTTGGTTTTTCCACCATGACTGGGTTGGACAGCCAAGTCTGGTACTTCACTTCCCGCAGGATGCCTGCGGAGAGCAGTTCCTGTACCTGCTCTTCCATCGCCGCGTTTTTTGCTGATCCAAGGTGGCGTTGGCCTTGGATCACGGGCTTGATACCTGGCATGGTATTCAAGAAGTGTTGCGCAATTTCGCGTGGTACCCCTGTCATATCTGCGGGTTTCCACGCGAAAATATCTTGGTTTCTGAAGAGGAGTTGCTTCAGGCGCGCTCTGATGGTAGGTGTCAAGGCATGGCCCAACGTGACTGTTTGTTCTGGGTGTCTTGCATTAAGGACCCATTTTTCTGGTTGAATGTTGGGGGTAGGCCTTGCTACCTTTGTCGAACGCAGTTCGTCCGTAGACATGACTTCTCTTTGGGCGTATATTATCGCGATCCCCGTTTCGGTTGGAAAACCGATGGCAGAGTGGGGGACGGATGTTATCATGTTGAAGTCACCTTGGGACTCCCTCCCGAGAATCACGTCATACTTTGAGGTGTGAGGTAAAACCATGAAGTTTACCTCCTCCGTCCTTGTGTGCCTTCCGTTGGTGAGGCGCACAGGGAAAGTAATTTGTCCCAGGGGGAACACGGTTTCCCCTGAAAATCCAGCCAGCGGGTAGTCTGCTGGCTGCAGTCGATCTTTGTCTTCTTGATCGAACTGGTTGAAGCACTGCTCGTATATAATATCGGACGTACTGCCCGGATCGATGAACAATCGCTCGGTGCAGTAGTGAGCCAGGTGCCCAGTGATAACCACGGCGCGCCTATCGCGCGGTCCGCCTCGGACTTTTGGAAAGACAACTTGCTCGTCCTTCCAGTCATTGTCCGGTCTTCTCGCCGCCTTACGCGGTCTTCCTTTCCCTCCATTGATCATGTGGGTAGAGGCCACGTACATGGCCCTTTTACCCGAGGAGGTGCCCTCGTTGTGGGGAGTGATGCGCTTTGTGGCTTTTTGTGCGCCTGTCAAAAGGTGTTGCAGTTTCCCCTCCTTTAGGGCTCGCTCAATCTCCAGTCGGAGACTGATGCAGTTGTTCGTGGTGTGGCCCGAGTCCTTGTGATACTCGCACCAGAGTGCGGGATCTTGGTTGTTTTTGGACTTCATTGGTTGGGCCGGTCTCAGGAACTGTGCATCTGCGAGGAGAACGTCGCTTGGCGACTGGTTGATCTCGGTCCAGTTGCGGTCCCGAGACTCTTTCTTGGACGCCCGGTTTTCTCGTTGGGCGTTGATTGTAGCCCTTGCGTCGGGCTGGTTGTTCCGGGGGACATATGGTTTGGGATCGCTGCCGCGATTCCATGTGTCCCTGTTGCGCTTATTGTTGCGCTTGGATTCTTGTCGGGAAGACTGGCCTTCCGCCGGGGGTTGTGCCTTTGACATGTGCGGTCTGAGAGACCGCTGCGTTTGGGCATAGGTTTTGACCTTAGCCATGACATCTTCCCACTTCTTAGGCAAGCCGTTGCCGCCTGAAATGTTCATAACCATTTGTTCGTCTTTGACTGCAACAATGAAATGGTTACGTGCCATCTGGTTGTCAACGTCGCCTATCTCTAGGATTTCTTTATTGTAACGGATAACGAACGCGTCGAGCGATTCGTTGTCTCTACGCCAAATGTTCATGACGTCCATTGAATCACGTTCATGGCGTCGTTGCTGGCTGAAGTGTGCGAGGAACTTTTGTTGTAGGTCCTCGAATGAGGTCAGTGACGCTGGTGGGAGAGAATCGAACCATGCCCTGGCCAGACCCGTTAGGGTCTGTGGGAAAAAATGGCACCAGGTAGGTTCGTCCCACCGACCGTTACATCCGGCACCGACGAAGATGTTGTTGTGATCATCTGGGTCGGTCGAGCCGTTGTATTTCCCAATGTTTAATGGGAATTTTGTGGTTGTGACATCGGCGTTGGCGATCTCTGGGACAAATTTAGAGTTTTCGGCCGCAGATTTCGGCCTGTAAGGTTTGCCCTGGTTGCGCTTCGCAGCGCGGAGGTATGTAGTGCGGGGTTGAGTGGGAGGGACATAATCGCGTCCTCCTGGTCTGCTGTTAGTGGCATGGGACTCCCCGCGGTATGTACTGTCATCTGGATCAGTATGGCCATACCCTTCATGGTGGGACTGTGGTCCCAAACGGCTATGAATGTTTGTGTTGCGGCGTATTGTAGACTGCCGCCTTCTTTCATCTTGAGAGCCTAAACGGCTATGTACGGAGTCCCTGCGGCGGGACCCGTATGAGGAATCGTCCTCATTGATTGTGCGGACATCACAATAGGAGGAGCCGCGGTCCTCTTGCCTGCTTCTGGAGGCTGGATGTGTTGGTGCCCTGTCGTCGTATCGTAAAATACGACCGGCAGGTGTACGCGGTATCGGGGTAGGTCCGATACCTCCTTGTTCGTCGGCGCAAGCCCTGTTGTACGTTGCGGCTAGAAGGGCCGCTTGTTGGTCATACCAGGTATGAGGGTTCATGCCTGGAGGTATGACCGCAGCGTATTGTGAAAGATCATGCCCAAACGTAAGGGATACGCCCCCTTGCGTTGATGGGCCAATGTGTTCGGCATTTGGGCCTAGGGGAATGGTACCCGCAGGTCCTTGGTTTGCGGGGTTTAGGTTATCCCCGGTAGTGTTGTTTTGACGATCAGACATCTTTGGAAAGAAAAGGATGATTGGAAAAAAGTGCTAAGAGTAGCGGTGGGCGCCAATGATGAAACAATGGTTAACCGGGCAGGGTTAACTCACTGGTCTCGTCAAGAGGGTTAATCCCTTCTTTCCGAGGATCGTTGGCTGGATCGTCTGGTGGTGGGTTTCCTGCACAAGGAAATAAACCGTGACTCGTAACAAGGAGGATGGGGTGGGGGGTGCTCCTTGTTACCACTCTCCGGCGTGAGAATCAGTAATTTGCTTGAGAAGCAAAGTATGATAGTAGTAGTAGTGAGAGAGTTAGAAAGTGATACCTCAAACCTGGTTTGGGGTGAGTATTTATAGCCGAGGAGTGAAGGAGGGTAGTTGAGTAGCTAGTCTGACCTCGCACAGCTATTTGCAGGTGTGTCAGACCTGTCGGATGCTGTGGTAATGCCACGTCCGGCTGTGGTGTCAGACTGTTGTTCTTACGTGGGCTAGTAGGCGACTGTTCCCAGTGCCATTTGCACTGTGGTGTCAGACCCACTTGCTTTGTAGGCAGGATGCGGTGCCAGGCCGCATCGCTGCTTGCGGTTATTGATGTTGTTCCCGCATTGGTTGTTCCATCCATGATTTGTGAGGGATGCGGTGTTGTGCCGCATCACCTGTTGAGTGACTGTTACTGTTCGTCCAGATCCCTTGTCGTGACGAAAATGTTCATAGGATGCGGTGCGAGGCCGCATCGCTATGCGTAACATTAGTTTCCGTCCTTAAGGTAAGTCTTCTCATCACTGGACAGATTGGACCGCAGTGTTCGCGTGTATCTTACGCGGACACTGGATAGTTAATTGCTTGTTGGGGGTTTTTAATGAGGGTAATGGACATTCGCGGTCGTGCTGACGCGATATTTAGGACCATACCCAAATAGCATGAGGCAGTGTTGCCAAGCCACCCGTACAGACCACGTGGGCTACCCCAAGGTTGCTCGGAGTACCCTCAACATAAATTTAATATGCAATTTTAAGCATTTACATTGCAATCCCTATATCATTTTTATTCCTATAATTTAATATATTTCTTTTAGATTTCCATCAATGTTTTCACTTCATTCAATTCCCTAAAATAGGGAATATATGCAGGGAGTATTTAGTAAGTCACTATATTCTTTATATTTTTTTAATGAACTACAGTATATGTGAGCAAAAACCAAAAATCAAACCGTTAACCGAAAAATTAACCTAAGTTAATCATAACCGACAAAGTGAGCTTGGAACCATAACCAAATTATTTATAGCTTGAACCAAAGAAAAAAAAAATACATTAGACAATTAACCAAACTTAACTGAAACCGACACATAACCGATAGTTAACCGACCATCAGTTATGGTTAACACTTTTTGATAACCGAACCCTTGGTTAACCAACGTTGCACGCCCCTAAGTGCGAGTCAAGAAAAAAAGAAAGAAAAAAATATAGTATTGTTATTATTATTTAACTAAATAGAGATAGATATGGATAATTGGATGTCAAAAGTTTTTATAAAATAACAATTTTTTGGTGTAAATGTATTTTTTAGCTCAATTATAGAGTTGTGGATGAGGATTCCAATGTAAATGCTGTAAACTACTAAACTAAGGTATCAATAAATTGGATTTGATATTGTTAGTAGTACTAAATATCCCTAACTTTTACCCATCTAGGAACATTTCACAATTCACACCATTTGATTTTTAAAAGAGTAAACTGCAATTTTACCCCCTGAGGTTAGGGGTCATTGGCATGTCTACCCCCCTAAGGAAATAATTGCAATTTTACCCCCCACTGTTTGGGGTTATGTCGCAACTTTACCCCCCGGAGTCAATTTTGCTTAACAGTCAACATAACAAGGGTAGAGTCAAAGGGTAAATAGGTAATTTTGCCAAACCATTATTGTTATTATTATTACTAGTAGGGTGCCCGCGCGATGCGGCGGGGGCGACACTTTGGATTGCGGCGCTCATTGCTGGTAGTTTTCTTATTTGTATATGATAACATTATTGTGGTGGATATTTGTCATAAGTGTTACACATGTTTAGTAATTGTTAAATTTAGAATTTAAATTAGCAAGTACTTCAAGAAACAATTGGTGTAATAAAGTAAACCACGAATAAGAAAAAAACAAGTCTTAAACATAATTAAAAGTTATATAATGTACCACACAAATAAGGAAAGATAAGTCTTAAACATAAAGGGTCAAGTACTTTGCATCATGAGGTTGAAAATTTATTAATCATACGGCTTAAACATCTCAAGGATCTCATCCATATTGTTAGACCACCATTTCTCATCATCGAGATCAACGTCTTCCGGAATTTCTTGTATCTCTTCCTGTTTGATTGTTACATCTTTTTGAGGTTGATTTTCTTCTTCGATATCCTCTTTAACTAATAAATCAGTAGTAGTTGCTGTAGCAGTTTGGGGAACAAAAAGAAATGATAAGTATTTTAGCTACATATATGTTATATCATGTTAAAGTTATATATAAGATCTCATAGATAGGTAGATACCTGGCACATCTTTCATTTTGCTATCTGTCTTATCCATATCAAATTCTTAATTAATCTGCAAGGGAAAAATAAATGAGTAAAAAAGACAAAAGTGTGTAATATAATGACATCATATATAAACTATATGTAGAATGTAATTACGTAAACCACCAAATGCATAAAAAACCATCACATTCTCACTCACAAGTATTTCATTCGTCATGTAACACCTCTCGATAGACAACATTTGAGGAGTATACACCGTCTCGTCTGAAGTCTTTGGCAGGATGTACTAATACCTTTGTATTAGCACGTGATATCCCTCTTGATAAAGCGACATAAAGTTGTCCATGCGAAAATACTGAATCCGGAAGATAAACACCAACATGCGGAATTGTTTGACATTGAGCTTTGTTGATTGTCATGGAAAAGCTAAGTCGAATGGGGAATTGTTTTCTTTTTAGCTTGAACGGGAACATGTCGTCTTCAGAAAGAGACAAAGGGATTCTAGGCAAAAATACTCTTTTTCCGGCATGTTTCCCGACAGCTATCTCGGCATCAATAACATTGCGCTGGAAGCCTTTACATATCAATCTAGTGTCGTTACACAGACCATGTGATGGATCGATATTCCGCAACAATATTATAGGGCAACCGATTTTTAAACGAAGTCTATGAGGCGGCAAACCACTAACAGTTAGTGAGTTTAAGAACTCGACCGGATAGAAGTTGTGGCGATCGTCTTCGACTTCATCGAAACTATAGTAAACCATTTCATCCCCTTGAAACATGTCAATCATTTGATCATTGATCTCGTCAACACTGTCATTTTTAGTGGACAAAATTTCTCTAGAGATTATATAATCAGAAGAATATACATTGCTTTGAATTGACGAAAAGACTGCATTGATCAATTCTTTTATAGAGTTTTTTGGATTACTGAAAGGAATTGTCATGTCGTCTAGTATGCGGATATAGCTTCCTTCGATCGATTCTTCAGACCCATCACCGACTCTTAAAAGAAAATCAGAATACCATGGATCATTTAACGCTCTCATGTTTATCGTCAACCGCATCTTTTTAGTCAAATACCAAAGAGGCGACATCCGCAGGCTGGAGTCTACAATTTGTGCTCTAGTTCCACGTTTAATACACGAATTATTATTAAGAATCAAACAAAAAAAAAGAACATAAAATAGAATCTTAAACAGTTGTTTTATTATTTCCAACCAACACAAACTGAAAATGAGAAAAAAAAACATAGAAAACATTTGCTAGATATCATATTAGACTTCATGATATATGTTCCGCTTCTGAATTGACACCCGAGGTATTTTTAATCGGGTTTTGTCGTTTGAATCTGCAGTATCTTTAAATTCTTCCGCTTTGTCATCGTCATCGGAATCATCGAACAACCTGTTATGAACAGCTCGTTATTTAATCGATGTTTGAACAGAAAAAATTAATAAAACAATCAAAATCGAAACCTTAGAAGCGGGAGCTGCAACTGGATTGTTTAAATCGGCGCGTTCACCTTCCAACTGAAACGAAAAAATAACATATATTAAAATTCGCATAAAATTAAAACATAATTTATAAATTGATGCGAATTAACAATCTAACCTTTGAAAGTACAACATCATATGATTGTTTTTTCGCAATCACTTGATTCGAAATTGGATCCATTATCAAATGTTTAGCAATAGAAATGGGTGCCCTACTATGTATTTATAGTAGGAATATAGAGGTGAATTAGGGTTATTTTGAAATCTGGCACCCTTTTGTTTAGGAAGTTAGTTGCATCTATTTAATTTTGAATCTACCAATCTTTAAAAAAAACCAAACGGGCATAAAATAATAATAATAATTGTACCTAGTTAAAATGTTTGTTTTCAACTGTGAAATAATAATTATATGTATTGTTACTTTGAACAAAATAATTATATATACTTTGATTTGTTAAAAATTCATATTAACGGTTTTCGTCTTGCAGATTTATGAAGTGCCGCGGTGCCGATTTATCATCTTGGAGTTGATGTATCTAGTTAAAATGTTTTTTTTCAACTGTGAAATAATAATTATATGTATTGTTACTTTGAACAAAATAATTATATATACTTTGATTTGTTAAAAATTCATATTAACGGTTTTCGTCTTGCAGATTTATGAAGTGCCGCGGTGCCGATTTATCATTTTGGAGTTGATTATCATGTACCAGAAAACTTGGAGGAATATTGCGGCTGGTAACTTTGTGTCTCGTGTCAATATTGCGGCTGGTAACTTTTCAATATTGCGGCTAGTAAAATTAGGGAATATTTTATAGTTTATTAATGCCGTTCAAAACAAAAAAACTTGTACAGAGTCACTTAAACATTCAATATTGCAGCTAGTAAAATTAGGGAATATTTTAGTTTATTAATGCCGTTCAAAACAAAAAACTTGTACATAGTCAGTTTGTTAATGCACGGTAGCTAGGTAATGGTCAAAGCGGGCTTGGGTAAAAAACAAATGTTGGCTTTAATCAATTGTACATTTACGCATCGGCTATTTGTACTTTATGAACGCACGGCGAAACTAAAAAAGACAACTATCGAAACGTTTAAAAAAATGTGCCGATCGTCATGGTACCTTCGGATTTTTTTAAAACATTACAGGTTGTAAGATATTGCAGGAATACGTTAAAGAATTAAAGAGGGGGGGGAGTGTAGCTAATTACCCATAATTATGTTAAATGTCAAGGATTTAAATGTAATAGATTGAGGGACTAAAAAATAATTATGGTTTAAAAGACCACTTTACCCTCATTTTAGGGGTTTATTTATAAATAAAGGGGGAAGAAGTTCTTAACTTTTGGGAATCCTTCCCTCCTGCATTATATAATAGTATAGATTATTATAAACCCATCTCCATCCCCATCTTTATCTCAACCTTTTCTCTGTTTCTCTAATCACAGGACCAACACCACCTACCCCTACCACCACTACCCACTTGCTTCCATCGCTACCATACAAACCCCAATCCAATTCAAATAAACCCAGATCCAAATCTGAACTCCGTCACTCAATTCATGGCGGTCACCAACTTTATACCCTAGATCCCTTCTTCTTGATGACCTGCAACTGTCACGGGAGAGGACGCCTAACTATGTGTTTGATGCAACCAGATCCACCCCCAATAAAGATGGCGATGATCAACTTCAAGAGGGGATTTGGAGGTGACGATGAAGATGCAGGAAACCATGATAGTGTTTTTAGAGTTTGGATTGAGATCTTATCCTCCATAATCCACTCCCCAATCTTGTCATTATAATCGCTTTGCGATTCAATTGAATATCTTTTGGATCGATGTGAATATCTTTTGTGGCAACTCCGTCACCAGAGAAGCTAGGGTTAGTCGGAGCAACGGAGTCGTCGGAGCGTGAAACGACGCCGAATTGGTTAGTGAGTTCGGTAGGGTTTTCAGCTAGGGTTTGTAATTGGCGCTTTAAGATGAATTTGTATATAATACTGTAGAATTTTACGGATACAGAGGGCATTTTGGATGATGAAATGGAGAAGATGACGATGATGGATGAATATACATTTGGTGGATTTGTTGGTGATTAGTTAGGGTTTTGAATGGAGAAGGAGGTGGTGGTGGTGATGAACTGATGATGATGATGATGATGATGATGATGATGATGAACCTGATGATGATGATGATGATGAACTTGTTTCGTTGATTTTGTGATTTGTGTTGTGGATCTGGATTTGTTGTTGTTGTTAGGGCACTTAGGGTTTGATGAATTATGAGAGTAATTGTTTGTAGGTGATTTGTGGATCTAGCTTCCAACACCCAGAATGAACTGCTGATGATGATAATGATGATGAAGAATGAACTGCTGATGATGATGATGAACTTGTTTCGTTGATTTTGTGATTTGTGTTGTGGATCTGGATTTGTTGTTGTTGTTAGGGCACTTAGGGTTTGATGATTTGTGTAAATTTGATGTTGAATGAATTATGAGAGTAATTGTTTGTAGGTGATTTGTGGATCTAGCTTCCAGCACCCAGAATGAACTGATGATGATGATGAAGAATGAACTGATGATGATGATGATGATGAACATGATTCTTGATTTTTTATATAATTTTAATAAGACAGGGGCAAAAACGACTTTTCACACATTATAACAGTCAAAACAAACGTTGACTGACATAATTGGGTGTCAGGGGGTAATCTTGCGACATAACCCCAAACAGTGGGGGGTAAAATTGCAATTATTTCCTTAGGGGGGTAGACATGCCAATGACCCATAACCTCAGGGGGTAAAATTACAGTTTACTCTTTTTAAAATCATAAGCATTTGACAAGTATCTACTTCTTTAGTGGTTGTAGAATCTTTCATTAAAAATGGTTGTTGTTCCTTAGTATATATGTGTGTATAAAAACTTAGTATTGCACTGTATCTAAAATATTTGATCCAAGTTATTATATGTTTATACACTATACAATGTATAATATTAACAATACTTGTTTTTAGAGATGTTTAAGAACACACATATGATAATGAAATCGTACAAATAAATGTGTTTGAACTAAAATATTGAAACAATAATGCAAGTTTAAATTACAAAATAATCTGAAGTTGGAGAGGAAAGTAAGACACATATATAAAATTCGTAGTAATATGCACAAACAATAACGGATAACCAACTTAACAACTCATAGAAGCAATAAGTAGAATATAAAAGGGTCTACTTCATAAGATGTCAAACTTGTTTATATTACTATTTGTATTTTGCCTAGTCTACTTCCACATGCCATTCTCACTAGCCATGATTGATTATATTAAAAGTCTTTTTATGGTATTAATTCATGGAAAGTTATACCATATAGGTGTGATATAATAAGTATTAAGTAGATATGATGATTTTGACTCCACTTAATAGAAAGATGGATTAGGATCATATAAGTTATATTTTTTTATGAACATTTATTTCGAGATTTTCTAGAAAAAAATACAACTATATGCATTCTACAGAATTTTAACTTTCTTTTCTTAGTTGTGAAATACGTCATTTACCAGTACCACCTTAATGTCCCATTGAAGACAAATATAATAGAATGACCACTTAGCTTTACATTGTTGTTTTTGCGGACAAGTGTGGTCTCACATTCATATATAGATAGGGCTGCAAATGAACCGAACGAACACAAACAAGGCATTGTTCGTGTTCGTTTGTTAGATATATACGTGTTCACGAACTGTTCATGAACACTTATCGAACGAGATTTTATGTTCGTGTTCGTTTGTTAAGGAAATGAACTTGTTCGTGTACATTTGTGTTTGTTTGTTAATTTTATGGATCAAACGAAAATGAACGTTGGTGAACACATATGAGCACAAACACATGCTCGTGAACACAAATGGTAACAAATGAACACAGCATGAACAAAATATATAATACACTGACACTTATTAAATATTTTATTTGTTGGAATTTTGAGGTATTTAAATTAAATATAAAAACTAAAAACACTAATAAATTATCTAACACATTACCAAACATTCACAAACATAAATGAACGAACGTGACCTCTGTTCATGTTCGTTTATTTAACTAAACGAACGTAATTTCTTGTTCGTGTTAGTTTGTTTAATAAATGAACGAACACAAACGAACTTCCAACCGAACGGTTCGCCGAACATTTGGTTCATTTGCAGCCCTATATATAGATGTTATTAAATTGGTTATATAGTGTTAAAACCTCTTAAATTATTATCTTATTTAAACAATTTTGATATCTTATGAAGTAGTCCTTTTTGCTGCTAGCATGAAGGTGAAACATATGATTAAGGTAGGTGGAATATAAGCATATGAGACTAGATAGATAGAAGGGGTGAGAGGCATGATGGAGTGTGTTAATTTATTAGGAAAATGAGTTGGGTTGACAACTATTGTGACCAACATAAAGTGACGGTTGCCACCCAATTGATTGCCGTCACGTAAAACCCAACCACTCCACATTATTTTCTTCATATCATTCTTGTGATTCTCCCTCCGTCACATTATTCACAACTGGCCAATAAGTCTAAACAATGAAGTAGTAGTAGTAGTAAAACTGAATTGATTTTATGCCGGGCGTTGTGGAGTCGGTACGTCACGCTCCCCGCCACATCCGGATTTACACGCCGTCCCAGGGGCGTTAAAGTTGGGCCGTTAAGCACTCAACGGGCGCCAACTGTTAGAAAAGATGGGGCCCACTCAAACACACACACACACATATATATATATATATATATATATATATATATTTAACTTCTTTTTTTTATTAAAATATTAGTTAAACACGACATGATAGTTGAAGGGTGTGTTAGTTAAAGACTCGTTGTTTATGTGACAATGACGTGGCACTTTAATGCCCCATTCCATGTTAAATTACAACGTATAGTCTTATCAAGGTAGTTTAAATACACGTACTTATTGTAAAATATGTTATAATTGTTGAATATAACTTGCTTTCTATTATTTTTACAAGTTTATTAAAAAAAGGAATATTGGATTTTAATAATCCTAACTATTCGTTATTGGCCGCTAACAGTCCCAACTTAAAAAATAATCACTGGCAGTCCCAACTATTGACATATTGGCCACCAATAGACCCTGACTAACAGAATCCTAACGTCATTAGTCTCTGGTCGCCGGAAAACCGATTTTGGCCAGAAAAATGTTTCTAAAGGTCCGATCTAAGGTTACAAAGAGGTTTGAGACGAAAATGTTGAGTTTTCGGGCCAAAAAGAAGTTTTCCGGCGAAAAAAGAGTTTTCCGGCGATTCAATAATTGGGGCTTTTACTAGAAAAATTAACTAAAGGTCCATAATAAGGTTAGAAAGAGGTTTGTGACAAAAATGTTGAGTTTTCCTGTCAAAAATGAGTTTTCCGGCGAAAAACGTTTTTCCGGCGACCGGATACAAACGACGTTAGGGTTTTGTTAGTCAGGGTCCATTGGAGACCAAAATGCTAATAGTTGGGACTGACAGTGGTTATTTTTGAAGTTGAGACTATTGGCGGTCAACGACGAATAGTTGGGATTATTAAAATCTAATATTCCTTAAAAAAACTAGTACATATATATTATTAATAAATAAAATGATTTTAAATATTTATCAATTTTATTTTGATCTCAAACTTTTTAGTGCAATGGAACCATCATATTTAATTCATACAATCGCATTCACTTTGATATTTCCTACTCCTGTACATGCCGACCAAAGGTGACAACGAAAATGACATGAACCTTGTGATATCTTCCAAGTTTTGTATTTCTTAAATGAAAAGGTGTCATGAAAACTATTACTTTTAGTATTGTTAGTTTGAGGATGTGACAACGAAGATTCCCAAATAAATCCCATGACATTTGTTTTTTTTATGGGATGGGGCACTTTTGTGATGAAGCGAAGTAATCAAGTGATGGCGTTAAACCCCGTCTTATGGATTTAACCACGTCCAAGTGATGGATTGTCGTGTTCATCAACACTGCTAGATGGAGAAAAAATTGGAGAAGTTAACCCTAAAAACCAAAAAAAAAAAAAAAGACAAAGAAAACACTTTATCATGAAGTTAACATTACTTTGAAATTTTACATGGTTTAAATTAGTATTAGCAACAAGTTGATGCATAGAGGTGTTGTATCCCATGCTTTGAAGGTTTACAATTTTTTTTATATTACACTTTTAAACCAAAACTACTTGATTTTGTACTTTTAAGTCAAAAGTTTTCAGTTTTTCTAATTTAACCTCACAAACTTTTTTTACTTTCAACTTTGCTCCCCTATGTTTTTCATACTTGGCAAATATATATGTTTTACGTTTCGTTATAAATTTAGCGAGTTAACACGACACAATGTGCGTGTGTGGTTCAACGTTATTACGTTTTGTTATACAATTTGTTCTAAATTTTGCGAGTTAACATGACGCAACATACGTGTGTGGTTGTAACACCTCGTAAATTCATGTCCAATATAATGAAGACACGTGTCATAAGCTTTAAAAGTGTAATGGATTATATATGAAGGACTAAAGTTGACAAACAAAGAAAGTATGTGTGTAAAAGGATTCAAAGTGTCAACATTGGATAATTATATCATTCAACAACCCTACACGATATTTATACCCTTAAACGAATGAATTATGAATCATACGAAGCCGCTTGTGGAAGAAAGTGAAAGATTACAAAACGCAAGGGTTAAAAGTATCAACATGTTTAATCTATACATCTGAGTGACCTTTTAACAAACCCGAAGCTTTGTAACAATTAATTATGCTCACTAGAATAAGTGATGAAAATTTCACAAGGTTTCGATATCGTATGAGAAAGTTACGCTAACATTCGTATGTGAGGGGTTAAAGGCGTCAACGTTGAAATTTCAGGACTTTTCTGTCACACCCCGACTTTCCACATGTCACCGGTGGGCCCGGTGGGGAGTATCGTGACGTGGTTGGCAACATAATAGTCAAACAACACAATATTTAATATGCACAGCGGAAGCAATTTAAAAGATATAATTCAACCGAATATGATATTGTAATATCATATCTCACAACTGACGATTGTTTATCCACAGACGGATCGAAAATAAAATGGAAACAATAGTTCAACAGACTTTAGGCATCTAAGCTTGCGAGACTCTTTAATGATGCTAGGAGTAGCCAGCCGATTCCGATTAGTACCTGCACTTAGCCTTTTTGGAAAATACGTCAGTTTACACTGGTAAATACAATCAACCGACTCATTTTGAAAATGATTTAAAATTGGTTTGAATGCACATGGCATAAATGTTTTATAATTTGAGTAAAATGCACAGAGGCAAAATTAACCTTTTATAACTTGGGATAATTATTTAAATATAATGCTTGTAAAGGATTCACATGTTTCTCCGCGTTCAGTAGCCCGGATCGAGCCGGGTTAAAGATCAATAGACACACCACATTATGTAAATGAGACACTAACAGGTGTACGCCTACACCTGAGTGCTGAGGTCGTGGCCATTTCGTAAAATGATGCTAGGGATATCCGGGACACGGTCATTAACCCCCCAAAGGCTTTAAGCAACAAAACAATTTAAACGGTCATTTCGATAATACTTAACCACCAAACGATTAAGGTCGAAATGCCCGACCAAGCGGTATTTTATATACCGTACCCCAAGCCCGTATAGGGAAAATAAGTTAAAAGTATTTACCTGAGCTAAATATAAATTCAATCCCAGCCGTATCAAATCAGCAAGTACAGATAGCTTTTACTGGGCTCCTAAATCTGGAACGAAGGTTTATAATAACCTATTAGAATCCTAACGGGTCTTTAGTTAAGCTTAAGCTTAGACCGGCTAGTTTCAAAGATACGGTTCGTACGCAAGTTTAAGTGATGACCGGATAGAATGTGATTTAGACCCTACAAGTTCAGAGACTTGTTTAATATGGGTATTTCATGCACACTCTGGATTTTGAGATAAAACCGATAAGGTTTGACCCGTTTCGGCTAATTTATGTAAACTAGTTACATAAACCGAACCGAACGCGCAAAAGGCGTGACGGGTAATCATAAGAGTCCTAACCAGGTTTCCTAAGTTAATATGCCTCAAATATGTTGTGACATCAGTAAGATATCTTTTATTATGCCCGAAACGAATTTAAACACAAACTATGCCACGTAGGGGTAGTTTGGTCATTTTCAAGTTTATAAAAGAGTTTAAGTATTAACCTGAGTTACAGGTCTGATGTAATCAGCAAAAATACTCCATTTAATAAATTATAACAGTAGGGTAAAGTATATATGTGAAATTTATCAATTATAACCAAACTATGCACCGTATGGGCATTTTGGTAATTTCACATAAGCCGAAAAGCTCAAAATTGAAGTCTGAGTTTAACAACCTTTGTTTACTGTTAAAATATTATAATTTGCCTCAAATATCAGTAGGTATTACCCTTGATATGTTTAAAATACTCTTAGTACATACTATGCGTTAAAAACGCTTAATTAGGCGATTAAAAGCCGTTTACGGGTTCGATACATAAAGCTGATATTTTTACCATTCCAGAAGGCTTAAAATAAATTATTTATCATTTAAGATCAGTAGCAAAAGGTTTGGAGTCGTTTAGATATGTAAAACCCATTTTATGGCCCGTAAGGGCAAAACCGACAAGTACCGGGTTAAGCCTACGACTATGAGTTATGCTCAGCCTAAAATTAATTAAAAATCTTTAAAAATCCCAAAATAATATATTACATCAGTGGGTAAAAGATTTGATATCAAAAAGTATGTTTAAGTAGGCTATATGCTAAATACGCCGTTTAATTAACATGAAGCTTTCAATTTACGCTAATGAGCATAACTCTCAAACTACACCTCAAACTGATGTCAAACTTTGGGTACAAGTTTATATATCAGTGACTAAGGTTTTTACTCTTTTACATTTCCAAAAATCACGTTTTATGGTGAAAATGGCATAATGGTCAACATATGAGCAATTAACGGAATCATGCATATTAATTGGATAACTAATGATCCGAGGTGTATAATCACAGAGGATTATACTAGCATGTAACCTGGTCCAAATGAAGCTCTAAGGTATTTCTAAAACATACCATAACGGGTCAGAACTGAGAGTCGAAATATAAGTCAAACTATGCGACTTTCGGTTCCGAACCGGGTCTAAACAGGAAATTGTCGGGTTGAACATGTTTAGACATGTTCTTACACTAATTACCAAGTTATATTAATGATCAAACAGGTTGTATGTGTTCTACATTGCTAATTATGCATAAATTGTAATTTACACATTCTGTTGATTTTTTAAAAACAAGTTTGACCCGACATTTGACCTAGTTAGAGTGGGAATCAGAGGGTACCCTTTTAAGGGTTTAATGCCCACATAATATAACAAAATTCGAATCGTTAAAAATTTTACCGAGCCTCGTGTTGACTGCGTTGACCAGCAGTTGACCACATTTGACCGATGTTGACCAGGTTTGACCGAACCCAAAACTGAACCGAGGCACTAACATGACTCAAAACTTCCCATTGACCAGTTTTGACCACGTTTGACCTGTTGACCAAGTTGAACCGAGCCCGAGAGCGTCCCGAACTTAAATTTTTCACCCGAGTCGAAAGTGGTTCGATGGACTCTACAGGTCACTAGGAGTCCAAACATATATTTTTCTTCGAAAACTGATGGCTGGAAATTGCCAGAACCATGTCAGAAGTCGAGCCCGAGAGCGTCCCGAACTTAAATTTTTCACCCGAGTCGAAAGTGGTTCGATGGACTCTACAGGTCACTAGGAGTCCAAAAATATATTTTTCATCGAAAACTGATGGCTGGAACTCGCCAGAATCATGTCAGAAGTCGAGCCCGAGAGCGTCCCGAACTTAAATTTTTCACCCGAGTCGAAAGTGGTTCGATGGACTCTACAGGTCACTAGGAGTCCAAAAATATATTTTTCATCGAAAACTGATGGCTGTAACTCGCCAGAATCATGTCAGAAGTCGAGATTTCGCCGGAGAATAGAATTTCTTGAAACTGTGCAGGAATGCTCCTAAAGTCCCGATCGAAGCATCTGCAAAGTCAAAAGTTCAAAACGGACTCGCCGGAATTTGACCGGAATGTCGCCGGAGTTGCCATAGAGCTCAAACCGCTAAGAATTAGCTAAAACTAACCACACCACGCGATCCGGAACGTCGGATATAGTCGAAAAAGTGTACTCTTGGCCGGAAAACGGCCGCCGGAAAAATCGCCGGTCGCCGGAAAAGTCGCCGGAAAGTTTCTAGAGAGAGAGAGAGTAGAGAGAGTTTTAGAGAGAGAAAGAGATGGTGAAATGATTTTTTTTTTATTTATATAGTGGAGGTTTTGTGGGCTTGGGCCCAAGGCCCACAAGCCCGTCTTCGCTCCCGAACATCATGGAAGCATCGTAGAGCATAATATTAATACTAAAATACGCAAATTAGGATCGGTAGTCGATGTTTGCGTGTTCGTTCGTCGGTTGCGTAAAAATCGCGAGAAATTAAATCGTTGACGTTTTTAACCCCTCGTATCTGAATATTGCCATAACTTTCTCATACCTTAACGAAACCTTGTGAAATTTTTATCACACATTCTTGTGAGTATAATTAAGCATTACAAAGCTCCGGGTTCGCTAAAAGGTCACTCAGAGGTATACCTTTAAACATGTTGACACATTTAACCCCTGTAGTTTGTAATTCCTCACTTTCTTTCACAATTGGCTTCGTACGATCCAAGATTTATTCGGTTGAGGTTATGAACATCATGTAGGGTTACTGTAAAGTATATTTATCCCTTGTTGACATTTTGAACCCTTATATTCACATACTTTCTATGTTTGTCAACTTTAGTCCCTCTAAATATAATTTCACACGTTCAAGCTTATGACACGTGTCAATACATTATAGGACGTGAATTTTCGAGGTGTTACATTTTCGGTGATCCTAAAGCTAACCGAGGACTTAACAAAGTTTGTTTATGATTTGGGGTTCTTAAAAGTCAAGTTGAAGGGTTAAAAGTGCAAAATAATAAGTTAAAACCACTATTAGAAGGATCAGGGACTTAAAATGCAATTCTGGCAAACTTGTTACCTGAGCCTGGGAGCCATACCCGCCGCGTAAGACTCCTTTATGTCTTACGCGGGCCGCCTAAAACCTGTCAGCGTTCAAAACGCATGGCAGGTGCCTGTTCAGCAGGTTAAACCGACTTATGAGCGTGGTTTTCGATCCCAGGAGTTTGGCCAATGGTTTTTCATACATAGGGGGCACTTGTAATCATCTGGGATCAATCCTAGACTTGGTTGGAATGATCTTGTTCAATCAAAGTCCATATATATAGAGCACTTGTTGCAAAAATTGGAATGGCACTTTGAAAAATCATTCTAGCTTATTTTCTGGAGTCTCCTGGAGCTCAAGATCATTCCCTAAGGATCATTAGTCGTGCTAAGTACTTCAGTAAGCTTCCTTAACCTCTCCAATTCAGTTTTAATTAGTTTAATAGCCTAAAGTCAAAAACGTCGTAATTAAGGTTTGACTTAGTGATTAATCACTAATGGTCCAGTCAATTTTCGAATTGAAAGTAGCTATGAGTTGGTAATTATGTGGGTAATAAACCCTTAAAAGGGCACCCTCTGATTCCCACTCTAACTAGGTCAATTGTCGGGTCAAACTTAATCATAAAAAGTCAACAGAAAGCTAATTTTCAAATAAACACATAATTAGCAATGTAGAAGCCATGAAACCTGTTTTATCAATTGTATAACTTGGTAATTAATGTAAGAACATGTCTAAGCATGTTCAACCCGACAATTTTCAGTTTAAGCTCGGTTCGGAACCGAAAGTCGCAAAAGTAGACTCTTGCTTTGACTTTCAGTCTGACCCAATGTAGCATATTTTAGAAATGCCTTAGAGCTCTATTAGGACTAGGTTATAGGTTAGTGTAACCCTCTGAGGTTATACAACTTGGTTCATTAGTTATTCGATTCATGTACATGTTTCCGTTATATGCCTAAATGTTGACCATAATGCCCTTTTGACCATAAAACGATATTTTTGAAAATGTGAGAGGACAAAAACCTTTGTTACTGATTTATAAACTTGTCCTAAAAATTTGACATCAGTTTGAGGTATAGATTAGGAGTTATGCTCAATATCGTAATTAAGAAGCTTTTTATTAATTAAACGGCGTAATTAGCATAAAGCCTATCTAAACCCAAATTTTGACACCAAACTTTTTAACCACTGATGTAATATAATATTTTGGGATTTTTGAAGATTTTTAATTATTTTTAAGCTGAGCATAACATAGGATTCTTGCTATAATTCGGTAATTGTCGGTTATACCCTTTTCTTGAATAAAATGAGTTTTACATAATATTTTGACACCAAAAATTTTTCTACTGATTTTATATAATAAATAAAACATTTTGAACTTTATAAACTGATCAAAAACTCAGATTTCCTATTTAAACCCGAAAATCGCTTAAAACCGACTTTTACGCGTTTTAAGCGCATAGTATGGGTTAAAACCATTTTTATCATATAAGACTTAATACCTACTGATGTTTTAAGTAAATTTTTATAATTAAACAGTAAGCAAAAGTTTTGAACTCAGAATCCTAATTTTTGACCTTTTAAGCTTATGTGAAATTACCAAAATGCTCCTACGGTGCATAGTTTGGTTATAAATGGTAAATTTCACATATATGAAATACCCTACTGATGTAACTTATTAAATTAAGTATTTTTACTGATTATATCAGACCTGAATCTCAGATTAATATTTAATCTCTTTTGTAAGCTTTAAAATGACCAAAATACCCCTACGGGGCATAATTTGAGTTTAAATCCATTTTGGGCATAATGGAAGGTATCTTACTGATATCACAACATATTTTAGGCATATTAACTTAAAAAACCTATACATGACTCATTTGGTTACCCGTTATGCATTTTTCGCGTTCTGTTCGGTTTATGTAACTAGTTTGCATAAATTGACCAAAACGAGTCAAACCTTATCATTTTTGTCTCAAAATCCAGAATGTGTTTAGTTTACCCATATTATATAAGTATACAAACTTGTTGGGTCTAAACCACATTCTACTCCGGTCTTCGCTTAATCTTGCGTTTTGAACCGTATACCTCCTTTAAAACTAACTGGTCTAAGTTTAGGCTTAATTAAGACCCGTTAGGAATCTAATAGGTTATAAAAACCTTCGTTCCAGATTTAGGTGCCCAGTAAAAGCTATCTGCAATTGCTGATTTGTACGGCTGGGATAAATTTATATAATTTGCTCAGGTAAATACTTTTAACTTATTTTCCCTTATACGGGCTTGGGGTACGGTATATAAAATACCGCTTGGTCGGGCATTGAATTGTTAATCATATGAAGGTTAATTTATTGAGATGACCCGTTTAAATTGTTTTGTTTGCTTAAAGCCTTTGGGGGGTTAATGACCGTGTCCCGGATATCCTTGGCATCATTCATTGAAATGGCCACGACCTAAGCACAGGGTATAGGCATACACCTGCCAGTGCATATATATAAAAAGGTATAACCGACGGATTGAGAATAACTCGCCGCGGGACTATATCATGTGGTGTGTCTATTAATCTTTAACCCGGTATTCAGCCCGGGCTACTGAACGTATAACGAACATGTAATTCTTTTACAAGTTTATATATAAATAATTATCCCAAGTTATAAAAGATGTTTTGTGCCATGTGCATTCAAATCAATTTTCTTAAACTCTTTTCAAAATGAGTCGGTTAATTGTATTTACCAGTGTAAACTGACGTATTTTCCAAAAAGGCTAAGTGCAGGTACTAAACGGAATAGGCTGGCTACTCCTAGCATCAATAAAGAGTCTTGCAAGCTTAGATGTTATTAAATCTGTTGAACAATGATCTTTGAACTTTGATCCGCCTGTGGATCCTTTACAACCGTTTTGTAATAAATGATATTACTTTTATTCGGTTTGTAATGATATCAACTACGTCACGATACTCCCCACCGGGACCACCGGTAATATGTGGAAATATCGGGGTGTGACAGTGGTTCAGTGGTTTTACGTCATCTTTTTTCCTGTTTAATATGTTTGTCGCAACGCGCGAGTCTTAAGTCGAGCTAGTTATTATATTCTATGTTTTATGTGTCGGTCTAATTTCTCCGCATTAAGACACCGCAACTTCAGTGTTGGTGGCCGTTTGCTGTACTGTGGTAGTGGTGTTATTTGTCACGGTTTTACACCCCCACCGCAACGAGAGGAGGGGGCTTAATACTAGTTTTTACTTAAATATCACCTCTAAACCTCTATCAGTTCAAGATACAAATTTACTTACAAGATACCCAGAAAATTCTTAATGCATCCATTTTGAAATCTTAATGACTTTTGAGTTAAATTTATCAAAACTTTACTTGAAACAAACATCATAAACCTATAAGTTCTTTTCCTTTGGAATTTGAATGTCACAACTTATAAATAGAATGAATTCTTGAAGTTCAAATCAAAACTTAATTTTCAAAAACTTACTAGATTTACATTTCAGAACATTTAAAACAACTAACTTTATGCTTTCCTGAAGTTTTCATATTCACAAACACAACTCCGGGAACATGATCTCCAAAGAAATATTCCATTTCTTCATAAAGCTCTTGAAATATGAAAACGTTATCCATAAGCTAGCAATATATATATATATAGTTACTTTTCAAGAGTTTAGTTTGTTTATAAGATTTTAACGTTACAACAAATTTAAAAATACAAGCAGGTGATCGAGAAAAATCCCTTGGAAAGTTTTTGGGGTAGATGATCAGCAGCGTCACCCAACATTCTGTTTCTCGTCCAAAACAAAAACAACGTCGACGCACCTATGTGTTTATGATAAATTAAGCGTACGAATGAGGGACGAAGTCGTGATAGTAAATCAGGGCTTGCTGGAATCATGGTTGTGAATCGGGGCTTGTTGGAATCTTATTTTGGGGTTTAAAGTAAATCGCCGATACTTTTTTTGGTTGTGCATCACCAGAATCTTCGTTGTGAAACGCAGGAGTCATCGTTGTGAAACGCAGGAATCATCGTTGTGAATCAGAGCTAGCCGATGAATGTGGTGGATGATGGTTGTTCTTAGGGGTGAGCATATTCCAAAACCCAACCCGAACCGAGGAAAACCCGACCCGACCCGAGAACCGAACACCCCTTAAATACATACTTGCAACTATACCCAAATCAATATCTCAGTTCCGGTTATTTTATAAGTCGGGTACAATGGATCTCGGGTAATAACCCGAGCCGGCTATAAAACTTCCCTCCCTTCTAATTTGTTTCAGTCGATATATGTTGTTAAGTGGTAAAACACATTATAGTTTCAACTTTTGTTTTGCAGGGTTTTTAATTTACCATCAATGATCGAATTTCATGAACATATTTGTTTGAACTTGTGATTTGGGGTGATCTGAACAAAGTTGGATTTTTCTACGTTGCATTGAAAGTATTCTTACAAGCTATTCGGTGATATGCCTAAGTGAGAATTGCATGATTATTTCATAACAAGCTTGCGAATTAGGATGTCAAGCAATCAAATCAATATCTATTGTAAACCGTTATTCCCATTCTTGTTATTCCCATTCTTCTTGATGTTAGAAATTGAGTTGAAGTTGCTGCCTACTGCTGCTGAATATAAATCATAATGGTTGTTAAATGTTTTTCATTTTAGTTGTTTTGTATCGGTTAATTAAATTTAATTGGACCTCATCTTTAGAAAAAGTCGATTTAGAATAATTACAGGTAATACACATGTGAAATATAATATTATCGGGTCGGTTTTCTTTTATATGGTTTTGCTTGGTCTTGGCCTGAGGACCGACCCGAATCCGAGAATCTAAATACATTGGAACTGGTATTTTTCGGTTCGGTTTTCGGGTAATTTTGGGCTCGGTTCGGTTATTTTTCGGTTCGGTTTTCGGGTAATTTCGGGCCGACCCGACTTTTGCTCACCCTTAGTTGTTGTGGTGGAGGTGGTAGTTAGAGAGAAAAGGAGGGGCTATGATGGTGTTACGGAGGTGATATGGTGATGATGGTGGTGGTGGTGGTAGTGTTGGGTGATTGTAATAATAATGAAACCACATTGACGCATACCGTAATAGAAAAAAAGTATAACAGTCATTTACTCACGTTTTGGATGGTCAAATAGACGTTTGACTGAGGGATGGAGTCAAGGTGTGATGAAATGCAGCCACAGGGAGCCAATTTGCAAAAAAAAATGGAAGATAGGGAGGCGAAGTGCAGGCACCGACAAACCACAGGAGGCAAATTGCAGTTTACTATAAAAAAGTAATGATCAATAGGTTTATAACCTAGCAGTATCATTTATTTTAGCGTCAACCCTTAGTAAAGGAAAATTAGGCCAGGACCCACTTTCCCGATGGCTAACTTTTTAGAATATTCCTCTTATTAACATAAAACTTTTGTTCCAAACAAACACGATCATGATCATCCAAGGATCAAAATGACATTATGTTTAAGGATTTTAGCATTTTAATTTGGCTGCTTTTAGGTACATCAACAGTTAGTAATGAAAAGCTCGGTGGTGAAGTTAAATGGATGGGCAAGCCATATCAGATTATATATAAATTAGCCATATGTCATGGAGTATTCTTTTGGACTCACGGGCGGCACTTAGATTGGATCTAAGTTAACCTTTTAAGCTGGGTATGTTTATGTTTAGCAGCAAAATTGTTGGATTGCGAGAGCACGAGAACGATTTATAGTACTTGGTTTACAAGACTACAAGAAAAGATGGCTTTATATTGCTTTGAGAAGGTTTACAAGTCTTTGAAGTACAAGGAACTTGGTTGCCTTCAAATGAGGCCTTACATGTCTATTTATACTTGATTTTATTTGCCTATAATATTCCTATTCTAAATACATTTATATAATATTTTGGATGATTTATTGTTGATGCATATTTTGTGGACACGACTCGGTTCGGTTCAACTTGGCTCAGTTCGACTTGGTTTCGACTTGAAGACACGAAGATCAAGACGAAGACTTGTGTTTGTACTTTGTCTGTATTCGGTCACGATGTAAACGATGTCCTTGTCAGTCCTGTAAGTTGACCAAGTCAACCGTCCTCCTGGTTTGACTTGGCCAATCTGTTAGAAATATGGTTGTCTATGTCGAAGGATAAGGCATCGAAGGATAGTGTAAATCCTTCGATGCCCACGAAAGATATGCTTCGATGGAAACTAATAGACCTCGAAGGATACACCATCCTTCGAGGTGCTTGTGAATCCTTCGATGGCTTTGACATCGATAGATGATCCTTCGACCATCTATCGAATCCTTCGGACAGACAACCAATGCTGGGTATATATATACCCATGTATTGTGTGTTCAAAGTATGACTTGAGAGACTTGGAAGACAGAGACACACACACTCATTTGAGAGCATTCTGTCCAGGAACACACACACACTAGAGGGTTTGCAAAACTGATTTGTAAACATTGTGCTTGTAACCGAAACCTTTCATTCGCATTAATACAAGTGGTGTTAATCGGTGAATCTTTGTGTGTTTGTGTTTGTGCTTGTTTCATCCCGGTTTGCTCACTAGCTTGGATTCCGCACTTGCTAGTGGGTTAGTATAACAAGGTTTAGGTTCGTCATCCTCCTAGAAGGGACCTACAAGTGGTATCAGAGCCATGGTGCCCGATTTAGTAAAACTAACCGTTTACTAAGTCACATGTGCTCTAGATCTGTGATTTTTGTGCGTTTTTGTTCAAGATGTAAAAATGGTGAAAATGAGAAAAACTCAGATCTGAACCCGAATATTCAGATCTGTGATAAAGCGAGTGTTGGGTTTTATGTTTTTCTCCTAAAAGTTCAAGTTTTCTTCATCAAAATTCGTGTACAAATGTTTTCATCAAATCTGCAAATTTTACACAGTAGCTGTGTTCTTGAAGTTCTTGATATCTTCATACTTCGAAGGATATCTTCATACTTCGAAGGATCAGTTATCTGTTCGAAAGGTCATCTGTTTGAATCGAAGGATCACATTTCCCCTCAACAACTTCGACAGATACTTTTATTCCTAAACTACTTCGAAAGGTCAGCTTCATTTTGTTTTTCGAAGGGTCACCATTACCAGTCAACAATTTCGAAAGGTCATCTTGATATTTTAGAAAGATCAGCCTTGGCTTCGAAGGGTCATCAAGCAATAGTTCGAAGGATCAACATCATACAAGACTTCGAAGGATCAACTGTGTGTGTGTCGAAGGATCAACCACAACAATTCGAAAGATCATCTATCTGATTTCGAAAGATCATCTTGATAACTTTACTTCGAAGGATCAATCTGATTTCGAAAGATCAAAGCATTCGAAGCATTCGAAGGATCAAGATCACTTTACTTCGAAAGATCAGCATTATCCAGGCTTGTTGTGTATCAAAGGATCATCATACTAATCGAAAGATCAGTTGTTTCGAAGAATTGAAAGTCGGCTGGATCGGTTTGATTGGTGGTTGCTGGTCATTGATCATTGACCCAATCACATTAAAAGCACCACCCAAAGCACCGATAGTTGTTGCTTGTAGTGCACCGCCCAAGACAATTGGTTGTTTGCTGTTGATTGTGCACCGCCCAAGCCCAAGTAACCGCCCCAATAAATCAATAAGCTTTGGTTGGTTGTTGTTGGATTCACGACCAAGGCACCGCCCACGATAATAGATCAGATATATTTGAAAGACACTTTCTTGTTGATTGGTGTGCACCGCCTTGAAGTAACAAATAAATTTGTTGTTTGCTGTTGGTGTTCACTGCTAAAAGCACCGCCCCACTAAGAAGAAAAAGGCCAACAGCCCATGTGCTTCAATTAAAGCTTTGTGTTCAGTCCAATGCACCGCCCAAGTGACCAATTTCGCCAAATTTCAAGTGGTTTTTAGTGAAGTTTCGGCCAAAACTCGTGTTCAGGAGTGTCGATTTTCTGGAAAATTCAAATTTTTCTGGGTCTTTTGATCAGAGATCTTTCGGCTGTTTGTTTCTCTTCAACTTTTTTAATATAGTTTGTGAAAATTAATTTTTTTTAAATCAATTTTCACTTAATATATTAATTTTTAAAATGGGAACAAGCGGTGAGTGGTGGAATCAATTGATTTCGACTTCACAATCATCAGCTAAACAACCTGAGCCAGAATTCGACAAAAATGCATTCTTGCGAGCACTTGCCCCACCTCAACCCAAATTTGATCCAACTGCCTATTTTTGGAAACCACCTCAAGCCCAACCTCAACAAGGCAACCAAAATCCTTTCATAAATCAAACAAGTACATCCACGTCCAACTCAAATAAAGCCGATGATGGGTGTGACTGGTCTGTACAATGTGGAGGTGGAAATCAAGGAGGAACTGCGTTTTATGCTGAAATTGTCAAGAATGTTAGCAATGGTGAATCTTCAGGAACAGATGACAGTTCAGGATGTAGTGACACTGATGAAGATAGCTCAGGTGTGAGTGAATACAGTTCAGAATCGGATGTGAAGGAGGGAGTGGATTCTGAAAGTGATAATTTGTCGAATGATGCTAATGAGAAATCTGACTTGATCAAGAAAGCTGATGCTACATCAGAAGAAATGGAGAAGATTCTCACAGCAGATGGATCTTTTTCTTTTCATACAGCCGTTATGGCTCACGTAGAAGGTCAAACTTCTCAGATATGTGATACTAATTCTGACTCTAATTCTGATCCTGTTGAATGTGCAAAGTGCTTAGAATATGCAGAAAAGGAAAGTCAGTTTGAAATCACACACAAACACAATCAACAATTGATTGTAGATCTTGCTAAAGCAACTGAAGCTAACATATTTTTAACCAGAAATGAAAAGGAATTTAAAACAACAATTGCGTCATTAAGACATGATGTTTCTGAATTACAAAAAGCTGTTTTGAGAAAACAACATGCTAACAATGATTTAATTGACACAATTGAAAAGCAAATGGTAGAGTTAGCAACAGCTAGATGTGAATGTGAGACAATTAAGCAGAAATTGGAAAGCTATTCCAATTCCCGCTATGTTTTGGATCACATTATTGATGTTCAAAAGAAAAAGGGGGATAGGAAGTGTAATGGATTTAAATCATGTCCTCCCCCAATGAATCACAATTACTCCAAATTGCCGGATGACGAGGATATGCCCCGTTTTGAACCTACTGTGCCACTCTGTCTTGATGACTTTGCAGTAGGCCTCGGGTTCACAACTGGTACATCATCCTCGGGGCAATCTGAGTCTGAGAAAGTGAAAGACTCATCGTGTGATAAGGAACAGAGTCCTCCCATTATTGAGGATCCTGATTCTTCGGACGATGAATCTGAAGAAATTGTGAAACCTCAGTCTAACTCGGTTACACCAGACATCCCAATCGAGAATCACATCTTGTGTGATCCACCAGTGGAACCGAGTAAGACTGAAATGTCAAAAGGAATGGAGTCCCTTGTTTCTAGTTGTGAAAGGAATAACTTGTTGTATACGCTCAAAGGAGATGACAAAATCTACTCTAACAAAGATTTTCCAATTAAAAATGTAAATCAAGATTTAATTGAGCAAATTTTTGAAGGATGTATTGATAAGTTTTTGGGAAACAAAAGTGGCAAAGTCACCGTCACTCAATGTGATCCAATTCCGTGTGAACAAGTTAGAAAACAATACGAAAACCAAAAACAATCAACTGAGCGAAAACAACAAGTTAATTCCGGAAAAGGGAAGGTACAGGGGAAGAAAGCTCAGAACAAGAATGTTCAAGCACCTAAAGTTCAGCAGCAAAAGGTGCAAAACAAAAGAGCTCCCGTTAAGAAAAGAGAACAGAAGGTGAACTTTGTTGGATCAAAGGGTACAGATAAACTGGAAACATTTCAGAATAAATCTAACATTGATTTTGTAAAACAAGTTAGAATTTTAAAACGAAATGATCAGAATAATTACACCCAACACACCAAGGGATGTGATTTAGGTCCAAGTACATCTAGATCACAGAGTTCATTGTCTGGTTCTCAGTCTGGTCATCAACATGTTTCTCCGAGGTTTGTAGAGCGGAGAATGTGTTTTGAGTGTGGCACAATTGGGCATATTGTGAGATACTGCCCATACCTGCAAAAGTTGAAGGCTCCCCAAGAAACCAATTACCAAAAACGATCTGTTTCCCCGAAACAAGACCCGCGTGTCTTGAAAGAAAGGGAAAAGAAGTTGAAACAAAAGAATCAAAAGGTAATTGAAAAGGCCTTAAAAACAGAGGTCAAAGAAGAAAAACCTGTTCAAACAAAACCTAAAACGGTAAAACCAGTAAATGCAAAAACAAATTCAAATACTGGTAAAGAACAAACAGTTTGGAAACCAAAACAGGTAATTCAGTCAGGGGGAGCTCCGCAGGTTCTTTTTCCCAATCATCAGGAGATTGAAATCACTTTCCTTGATGATCAAGGACGACCCAAGTCCACAAAGGCTTGGGTCCCCCTCTCCAACTAATCTTTGAGTGAGTGTGTAGGATATTCCAGGAGGAACTTTCGATAGTCGTAAGATTGTTGATAGTGGAGCATCCTTACACAAGATAGGCGACAGAAGAAATTGTTGCCTGTGATGGAGAGAAGAAAAGAAAAAGATAAGGGAAAACAGATTGTATGTTGAAAGAGTTTGAAAAGCTTCGACAAAAATGCAAAGCCTTTTACAATCAAGCTGTGATCGGGTTCCCCAGGGTAGATTCAAATCAAAATGTACGCACCTGCAGCACGTCTGAAGTTCACAATCGACAAGATGAACGTGCAGTGTACATTTCTTCGTGGTGTGATTGAGGAAAATGTGTTTGTTGAACAAACCAACAGGGTGTGCGGATGCCTTGGCATGGGTTGAACAACCGCACACTACTTCTCAAGAGAAAGACAAAAACCTTCGCTGGTGAAATGTGGAAGACCAGCCGGACCCAAAGGTTTATGATCTTGTTGCTGTCAAGAGACTTCTCAGTAGCTACAAAGAATCGACTTTGAAATCCACACCGGGTGGATATCCAGTTTGGGAGAGCACTCAGATTCCTTGCAATGCACGAAGCAGTTGCAGGATACGGTTTTTAAATTTCTAATCTCTCCTATACTTGTCGATATTTAAGCTGCTTTGTGAATTGTTATCTCGTTCAGCACTCTTTGGCCAGACAATGCTGTCATGGTCCACACCACTTACCGACATGCCAACTGATTTTTCCAAAAATTCGCTAAATCATTTCTGATTAAAACTTAATTTTGGTAAACGGCATTGAGGTAAAACATGAGTTAACCAACATCGGAAAATCATTTTTGTAAATACCTTTGTGTTTTAAATTTATCTTAGTTTATTGATTTTAGGGGGAGTAAATCCAAATTTGAAAATCCAAAAACATCGAAAAATTTCAAAAACACAAAAACAATAGAAAAGCAAAAATGAGTTTCCTGGCGAGCAAAAGAGAAAATGATAGTACATCAGTGGTCTGTCTAACCCTCTTTAAACCTAAAATGAAAAACGATAAGCAGCTCTATATAAGATGTATCGGTAGGCTCACAATCATTTTAAAGTGTGCAGGGTGATATATACTTAAATCGACTGAAGACTGGGTGGGAACCATTCATTGGCATATGGTCTTAGTACCGAAATTTCGTTTGAGAGATTGCCGAGGTTCTGAGATATTCGGTCTTTATGCTGCTTATCATCTGGGTATCATGGTTGTATCTTTTACCGAGAAAAAAAAAATAACGGGGACGCAAGTCTAGATCTTCCATGATACTATACATACGTGTACATATTGCATTCGACCTCAATAAGTGATAAACAATCACATGTCCATACAAATAAGTGATAAAATATCACATTTATCCGGGAGTCAAGTTCGTCTCTCTGCTGTACGAAAGTACTGACCTGTTCACGGACTTGCTCCTGTGCCCTCATGCATCTGAAAATCAAGTTCCTCATCAATAAGTGATTCTATCACATAGGGCTTGTTTTTCAAATCAAAATAAGTGAGAATCTCACATCATATACGGTCAAACAGATGATAATCGGTATACTCACCGGTAAGATGAACCCTCGTGCATACCTTGATACGGGAATGTGTCGTGATGTGGATGAACACCGGTCGGTAAGTATAAATCATACCTTAACGTATCCCCTCGCCATGATTACAAATGATAAGTTGAGTTTATGTGGACAACAATACCGATAATCGTTATAGGATGCTTATCTTAATGTTAACTAATTGAACAACAAGAGCGTTTTGGCATGACCGTACACTGATATGATTCTCTTACCCTCGAAATTCGCAAAAAGAATGTCTGTAGATATTTATTTACTGTCTTCAGTTTATGTATCTTTGTATATATTTATTTTTATTTTTTTTGTTTTCTGCCTTACGTTTGAAAAATGAAAAATTTCAAAAAGATTTTAGGTGTGTTTTAATTTAAACTTTTTAAAATCCAAAAAGATTTTGCTTCTAGTTTATTTTTGATTGACTGATGTTGAAACTCGAGTCTATCCTACCCAAAATCCCGATCGTAAGCCTGAAAACAATTACATCTTCATAAACTGTCGAAGTTAACAAGTTTTGAAAGTTAAAGGATTAAAATTGAATCATTTTCTAAACTTTCAAACTATTGTCGGTTGGTGTTTGATTGAGATTTGATTTCATATGTGTCTTTTGTTTATATGTTAACTATATTCCAAGCGGTTGTTCTCATTATGCGTTTAGCTTTCTTGCATGTGCAGATGCTAAAGGCGAGGAGAACATGTTCGATGACAAGCTTTGGAATGAAGACACGAAGTGGAGGCACTCAAAGGATAAAGTGATCGAGTTGCCGCTGACACTTCATTAACACCATAAGGATCTGAAGATTTGACAAGTCAAAAGATTCACGAGCATGACTCAATGGAGAGTTCAATCTAAGGGGGAGTTTATTGACACACTTCCTAAATGAAAAGGGGAGTTTGTTGATACACTTTCTACTTACGTCGCGTGAAGACTTTGAAGATCCTCCGACGTGAAAGACATCGAAGTTGAATCTTACGAATAGCGTTGAACCTCACAAGAGTGTGAAAGGGGGAGTTGTTGATGCAAGTTGAACCTCACGAGTAGCGTCCAAGGGGGAGTTTGTTGATGCATATTTTGTGGACACGACTCGGCTCGGTTCAACTTGGCTCAGTTCGACTTGGTTTCGACTTGAAGACACGAAGATCAAGACGAAGACTTGTGTTTGTACTTTGTCTGTATTCGGTCACGATGTAAACGATGTCCTTGTCAGTCCTGTAAGTTGACCAAGTCAACCGTCCTCCTGGTTTGACTTGGCCAATCTGTTAGAAATATGGTTGTCTATGTCGAAGGATAAGGCATCGAAGGATAGTGTAAATCCTTCGATGCCCACGAAAGATATGCTTCGATGGAAACTAATAGACCTCGAAGGATACACCATCCTTCGAGGTGCTTGTGAATCCTTCGATGGCTTTGACATCGATAGATGATCCTTCGACCATCTATCGAATCCTTCGGACAGACAACCAATGCTGGGTATATATATACCCATGTATTGTGTGTTCAAAGTATGACTTGAGAGACTTGGAAGACAGAGACACACACACTCATTTGAGAGCATTCTGTCCAGGAACACACACACACTAGAGGGTTTGCAAAACTGATTTGTAAACATTGTGCTTGTAACCGAAACCTTTCATTCGCATTAATACAAGTGGTGTTAATCGGTGAATCTTTGTGTGTTTGTGTTTGTGCTTGTTTCATCCCGGTTTGCTCACTAGCTTGGATTCCGCACTTGCTAGTGGGTTAGTATAACAAGGTTTAGGTTCGTCATCCTCCTAGAAGGGACCTACATTTATCTAGAGAACTCCTTGAAAAGATCCAACTTTGTGGTGATTATGGGTTGATCTAGAAGTCTTCATGGCAGCCCTTCTTGGTCCAACATTTCTAGACATTTATTAGGAAATGTCTATGCCTTTTTTATTTTAGTAACTTTGCGTTTGAATTTCCAGCCGAATCTAGAGTCTTCCGCACCCTTGAAACATTATTATATGGACATGAGCTTCGTAGCTGTATCCGGAAAGTTCCAACATCCCTTAGCGCATCTTGAATTGATCAGAATGTCCCGGAAAAAAGGTGCAATGATTTGAATTTTAGGTGGGACGGGGCTATGGCGAGTGTTGATGCATCTAACTCAATTGTTGTGATATTGAATTAGGTTGACAACATCATGACACAGTGACGTAGCCGTTTCACGATCGTTTTGTTACGCCACATCTCACGCATTGCGACACATCACTCGGTCTATCCACTATCATAAACTACCCAATTTAATGGCGTTACTATCTGAAGGGGTAAGGTCTCAAAAATCTCGTTTCAAGTACCTGGGACCATACCACAACCTCATCTCTTTAACCCTCATTAGACCTTGCGCAACCGCGCACTGGTCCAACAAAGAGGACACAGAAGAAAGACAACAAGCAACACCTGCGCGCCAAAAGGGAACTAATGTGTCCTTGTGCCTCTCTCTGTAACAAACAGGGATAAAAAATCCCAACAAGCACTCCCGCTTAAATAATACCTAGACTTGGATATTATTTACTTCACTGATACCACATGATAAGGAGTCACACTGGATTACTGTAACACCTCGAAAAATCACGTCCAATGATGTATTGACACGTGTAATAAACCCTAATGAAGTCAAACACTGAAACTTAGGGACTAATTTTTTGAAAAATCGAAAACTTTGATTATGAAAGGACTGGAAGTGTTAACATACCTAAAATAAGTTTCATACGATGTTTATATTCACAAATGTGCCACTTGATAATTAAGTGTAGCCGTTTGCGTAATTAATTGAAAGTTTGTTAATTCTTACCTCTGAGTGACCTTTTAACAAACCGGGAGCTTCATAATATTTAATTATACTCTCGAGAATGCCAAATATTGGCCGACTAAAGTTTTTATGCCTATAAGTAAAATTACGCGCAACTATGCAAGTTAGAGGGGCTAAAAGTGTCAATATGTTTAATTATACATCTAAATGACCTTTTAGCGAACCCGAAGTATCGTGATGTTTAATAATACTTTCAAGAATTCCTAATATGGATTAGATGAGGCTTCAATGCTATTAAATGGTGAGATGCGCAAGTTTGCGCAATAGAGGGACCTAAAGCGTCAACTTTTGAATCTATGCCTTTCGGTGACTATCTAAGCGAACGAGAGCGTATTAATATTTAAGTATATTATTGGGAAGGATAAATATGGGCCATGGAAGGCTTGGATAACATTAAACGGCATTCCGCGCTACTTTGCGCAATTTAAGGACTATTTGCGTCAAACTGTAAAAGTATGTCGATTCGTATGGTAACGGACCTTCCGGAAAGTGTACATGAGTTAAACATGCCCTAATTATCATTTCTATAGCTTATATATAGGCTTAGAGGTGTTTGGTGCGCAAAAAATAAACTTTTATGTCATGCAGGGACTAAAAGTGTCAAAAAGTGCACAAGTTTGCACTTTTGCGCATATCTCGCATTCTGAGCATACTCGGACACCCAAAATTTATGTAAGCACTAAAATATTTTATTTTAGTGATCGCCTTGATAAAATTCCACTCGTCGCGTAATTTGGACCGTTTTTAGCATCCGTCCGTGTTTCGTCATAATTCGACGCACAACGAGACCGTACGGCCAAACGAACTGACATCCGACATGTTTTTGAGCATGTTTCATGTCCCCTATGTTAAGGCATCATTGTGTAGCTTTGAAGATGGCTTAACGGACTTTGAACGTGTCATAAATGACATTTAACATATACGGGGACTGAATCTGTAATTTCAACAAGCTGTTTCTGATCTTAACAGCCCTCAAAAGTTGTTTTAGACCTGTAACCATCTGATTCAGAGGTCAGAAGGACTAAATATGTCTTTTTATAAGATGTACGGGTTTATAAAGGGCTGTTATATGCAGATATGTACTCACAGGGACTGATGTTGCACATTCTGGAACTATTTTCGTTGATGTGGACATGCAGGCGGGCCGCGTGAGTTTCCTGGGTTCTCTAGGCGGGCCGCGTGAGTGGATCAGATGCAGAAACAGCTGGTAACAGCCTGTTTCTTGCTGTTTTCATGTTCAATCTGGTTTCTACACTCACATAAATCATTCTAGGGGCTGCCCATTGTATCATTAAACCATGGGTAAAGGTGTACGGTCCAGATTCGGTCACGTTTATCAAGAAACGATCCTAACGGTCCTTGTTTTCCTATATAAACCCACTTGATTTTTGGCTCACATTTGCACCTCTCCTTCTAATCTGATCTATTCTCTGAGTTGTGAGGATCTTGAACCCTTTTTGAGAACCTCCTTCGGTCCATTAGACCCTTGTAAGTTCCCTTTCGTTCTCAGTTTAATTATTTAACAGTTTATAGCCGAAAAAGTCAAGTGTTTCGATAGACACTTTGACTTTTAAACGGTTGGGCCATGGTTCGCAACGAACATGGCTACGTGACCGTAATTAGGTAGGTGATTAACCCTCAAAAGGGGCACCTCCTAATTACCACGTTTACTTAGTTTAATTGTCGGGTCAAATAAAAGTCAAACGGGTTAGTTTTAAATAAAATACATAACTATTAATATAAAAGTCATAAAATCAGTTTTCTCACTTTAATAACTTAGTAAATATTAGTTGAACATGCCTAAGCATGATTCAACCCGACAATTCTAAGTATAGGCTCGGTTCGGAACCGAAAGTCGCAAAAGTTGACTTTTGCTTTGACTTTCAGTTCTGACCCGATTTATATTAGTTTAGATATGCCTTAGGATTCCTTTAGGACCATATTATAAGTTAGTATAACCCTCCAAGGTTATACAACTTGGTTCCATAGAAATCCTAGTTCATGCATGTTTCCTTTAAATGCCTAAAATGTTGACCGTTATGCCCTATTGACCTTAAAACGATATTTTTGAAAATGTGAAAGGATAGAAACCTTTATTACTGATATATAAACGTGCACCTAAAATTTGACATCAGTTCGAGGTCTAGATTAAGAGATATGCTCATTAGCGTAAATTGAAAGTTTTTATTAATTTAACGGCATAATTAACGTATATCCTATCTAAACCCAATTTTTAATTCCAAACCTTTTACCTACTGATATAAAATAATATTTTTGGATTTTTGAAGATTTTTAATTATTTTTAGGCTGAGCATAACATAGGGTTCTAAGCTTGATTCGGTTAATGCCGGTTTTGCCCTTTTAAGCCATAAAATGAGTTTTACAAATCCTTTTGACCCCAAACCTTTTTCTACTGATTTTATTTGACAAATAAAATATTTTGAGCCTTCTGGAATTATAAAAATATCAGCTTTCTTTTAAAAACCCGGAAATGGCTCCAAATCGCCTTTTTAAGCGTTTTTAACGCATAATATGTACTAGAACTATATTAAACATATAAGGTTGATACTGTCACACCCCCAAAACCCACCTGCAAAAGACCACCGCTTGGAGGCGTGACTGACCAGGATCTAGCCACCAATTATACTGAGCATTGATTAAAAGTAAAATTGTTCACTAACCACAATAGTTAGTAAACACCATAGTTCGAAGTTTTAAAAGTCTAAGTTCAAATAACAGTTTAAGTAAACAGCAGAAGCATAAACCAAACAGTTTCAAAACAAGGTTCATAGTTCAAGATTTATTTAAAACCCAACACATGGGCTAAACGACCACTACACATTCCCAAGCTGCAAGCTCCTGAGTCACTAGGTACCTGCAAAGCATGCAGTAGGGTATCAACAAAAATGTTGGCGAGTCCACGAGTTGTCTAGTTTAATTACCAAAAACTTGTTTCCCCAATTAATTTATCCGTTTATACATGTCATGGGGAGCTACCCCATAAGTAAGCGACTAAACTGTTTTTACAATACCGAATACTATTCATCCGTACGTTTTCGTAGAGTGCCCCGTTCTTCAATGTTCTATCATCATTGACGGTTTTTCCAGAGTACATTAGTTCACGCCCGATCCCATACGCGGGCATGGTGTGAGGTTGGTGAGACCTAAATAGCGCTATCAACTAATAACCCGTTCGCCCGACCCCGGCGACTAATCGGTATTAGAAAGTGAGGACTTGAGTGATAGAGTTTCGTTTAGTGTTGCTTGTTGCATCCAGTATAAACAGTAATTAACTAAAAGTCTCGTTTACGGGGAAGAAAGTAGGTTTGTATCCCTTACGAGAGGATAGCGTTGTTTAAGTTTCCGTTTCCCAAAACCACCGGGAACGCATGCTTTAATAGTTGTGAACTCACCTTGGGTTGCTAGGTAGACAGTTTACTTGGTCAAGTATGCTTGTCACCACGTCCTAATATGGTTACCAGTATAGGTCAGGTTGGGTACAGAGAAACCACGTATACTCTACACGTATCTAACACGTTGTATGCATACAAAACACACAAGGTTATTGGGCCAGCTCTAATAATGGTACACTCGAACAGTAACAATTAACACGTAGTCCAGTCAATCAGTAAACATACATGAACAGTCCATACACTTTGGCCCAATAACGGAGACCAGTAGCCCACTCGAGACAAGGTGGTCTCGAGTCGAGACCGAGAGGTCTCGAGTCGCAACCAAATAGTCTCGGGTTGTAGCGGAGTGGTCTCGAGTAGTGCAGGTATGAGTCGCAATCTCAGATGTCTCGAGTCCCATCTCGAGTCGAGATCACGGGGTCTCGAGTCGAGACCTTGATGGCCTTGAGTCCCTGAAGTCTGTCTCGAGTTGTCACCATGTGGTCTCGAGTCGCAATCACCGCGATCTCGAGTTGTAGTTCGATGGTCTCGAGTCGAGACCGGGGGTCTCGACTTGCACACCTGATGACCGAGACTTTCTAGAACCTGCCCAGTTGTACTATCCAATAGAATTTTGTTTTCATGATAATATGTACTATCCAACCAAAATGCATAAACATGTTTTATTGTCTAATTCTATTTCAACATGGATCAAACACAGCATATTCATAACACATTCGAACTTGTTCATCATTAGGGTTTTCATCCTTCACTATCATGTTCATCCTACATGATCATGCATTCTATGGACAAGAATTCATAACACATAACTAGCTGTCAAGATCATCTTGTAAACTACCATTAAGCAAAACATTAGTTCTATAACCTTTTAACATAAATCGGATGACCCTAAACAAATCCTAACCATCATGCTTTTATCATTCAAGCTTATCTTAGCAAGTCATTATCACACAAAAATCACACTTTTCACTAAGAGAGAACATTGTTCATCTTATGCATTTGGAACCAAGTATGTATCATTAACAAACAAGAACTCATTAAGTCAATCAAACACTTTCATCATACTAAATAACAACAACAATGCACATTATAACATAGACAACACTTATATCATGTATATACATGTGTTTGCAACGAAACACTAACCGGCCAAGGATTTCGGGTGCAAGAGATGTGAAAGATTGATGAAAACGCTCCCGAGTGTTGGTCTCAAACAGATCCGAGAACTCTTTGATCGCCGGTTTGATCCGAGAGGAGGAGGAGGAGTGGGTGATGCTTGATGGTTAGGGTTTAAGGTTTTCTAGAGAGAGGGAGAGTGAGGATGAAATGAGAGAGAGTGTAAAGGGGAGTGTGTGTGAGGGTTTTAGGTTCTTATAAGAGGTGGTGCACCCTAAGTGGGTTCCGGATGGATTAAAGGAGGGGAGCGGCCCAAACGGCCCAACTGTTTACTCGAGACCGAGTGCTCTCGAGTCGGGTTCGTGGTCTTGGCCCACTACAAACATATATATATACACTACATATACACACTCACATAGAACAAGAAGATAACACGACTTTCATTTAATAACATATATACACCTAATGTAATTACAAGATATTTGCTCGGGAAAAACCTAGAGTGTCACATTATCCCCAAGTTTTAAGAACTTTCGTCCCGAAAGTTAAGGCAGCCACTGACAAGCTAGTTTAAGTGAGAACGTTTCAACGGGGTGTCACATCATCCCCCCGTTAGTTTGGAATTTCGTCCCGAAATTCGGTTGTAGCTTCAGTGCTGGGAGTTTCATTTGGGAACAACTGGGGATACTTGCGCTTCATCTGGTCTTCCCGCTCCCAGGTAAACTCTGGGCCACGGCGTGAGTTCCAACGAACTCGCACGAGAGGTATCTGGCTACGTTTGAGGGTTTTGATCTCACGATCCGTGATCTCAATCGGTTCCTCAGTAAAGTGTAGCTGTTCGTCAATAGTGAGTTCCTTGAAAGGAATGATGAGTGTTTCATCTGACAGACACTTCTTCAGATTAGACACGTGGAAGACGTTGTGCACAGCACTCAGTTCTTCAGGCAAATTCAATCTGTAAGCGACCTTACCGATCTTTTCGGTAATTTCAAAGGGTCCGACATATCTCGGATTAAGCTTGCCCCGTTTTCCAAAACGAACCACACCCTTCCAGGGTGAGACTTTAGTAGAGCCCGGTCACCAACCTGGAACTCTAGCGGTTTCCTATCCTTATCAGCGTAGCTCTTCTGACGGTCACAAGCTGCCGCCATGCGTTGCCTAATCTGGGTAATCTTTTCTGTAGTGTCTACTACATGTTCTGGGCCTGTGATCTGGCTGTCACCAACCTCCGCCCAGCAGAGAGGCGATCGGCATTTACGACCGTACAATGCCTCAAAGGGTGCTGCCTGAATGCTGGTGTGGTAGCTGTTGTTGTAGGAGAATTCCACTAACGGTAGGTGCTTCTCCCAATTCTTGCCAAAATCGATCACACATGTCCTAAGCATGTCTTCGAGGGTTTGGATGGTGCGTTCAGATTGCCCATCCGTTTGCGGATGATAAGCGGTGCTCATGTCTAAACGTGAGCCAAAAGATTTGTGCATAGCTTGCCACAACTCAGAAGTAAAACGCGCGTCTCGATCGGAAATAATAGAGGTTGGCACTCCGTGCTTCGAAACCACTTCCTTTAAGTATGCCTCTGCTAAGGTAGAGAACTTGTCCGTTTCTTTAATAGCCAAAAAGTGGGCAGATTTAGTTAATCGATCCACTATCACCCAAATGGTGTCATTTCCGCGTTGAGACCTAGGCAAGCCAGTAACGAAATCCATGGAAATTTGCTCCCATTTCCACTGTGGGATTTCTGGTTGTTGGAGTAGGCCCGATGGTTTCTGATACTCAGCCTTGACTCTTGCACAAGTCAAACATTTTCTGACATATGTTGCTATGTGGGCTTTCATGCCAGGCCACCAGTATGTAGTCCTTAAGTCGTGGTACATCTTATCCGAACCAGGATGTACTGAGTAACGGGACTTATGGGCTTCATCCATTACAAGCTCGCGCAAATTCCCATGAAGTGGGACCCATATACGCCCGTTTACGTAGTAAGCACCATCTTCTTTTTGTTCTAGCCGTTTCCTTGATCCTCGCAGGGACTCAGCCCTGACGTTCTCGGCTTTCAATGCTTCGACCTGAGCGTTTCGGATTTGCTTAGGGAGGTTCGAGTGGATGGTGAGCTGTAAGGCACGAACACGCTTAGGCTTGGTTTCCTTCCTGCTGAGGGCATCGGCTACCACATTAGCCTTGCCCGGATGGTATTTAATTGCGCACTCGTAGTCGTTTAGAAGCTCGACCCATCGGCGTTGCCGCATATTCAACTCCTTTTGTTCCATTATATGCTGGAGACTCTTGTGATCGGTGTAAATCGTGCACTTGGTACCGTACAAGTAATGCCTCCAAATCTTGAGCGCGAAGACCACAGCTCCGAATTCTAAGTCATGTGTCGTGTAGTTTCGTTCGTGGATCTTGAGCTGTCGCGAAGCGTAAGCAATAACCTTCTCGCGTTGCATCAACACGCAACCTAGTCCTTGAATGGAAGCGTCGCAGTAAACAACGAAGTCGTCGGTACCTTCAGGTAAGGAAAGAATAGGAGCACTGCAGAGGTTCTTCTTTAGTTCCTGAAAGGCAGATTCCTGAGCATCACTCCATTTGTAAGCAACACCCTTCTGAGTGAGGGTCGTAAGTGGTTGAGCGATCTTAGAAAATCCCTTGATAAATCTTCGATAGTATCCTGCTAATCCCAAGAATTGGCGAACTTCGGTCGGAGTCTTAGGTGTAGGCCAATTCTTAATGGATTCGATCTTAGCGGGGTCAACATGAATCCCATCCTGATTGACTATGTGCCCAAGGAAATGGACTTCTCTAAGCCAGAAATCACACTTCGAGAATTTGGCATACAGTTGCTCATTGCGAAGGAGTTCGAGAATATGACGCAGGTGTTGTTCATGCTCCTCTTGACTCTTCGAGTAGATAAGGATGTCGTCAATAAACACAATTACGAACTTGTCGAGGTAGGGTTTGCACACTCGGTTCATGAGATCCATGAAGATCGCAGGTGCGTTGGTCATTCCGAAAGGCATAACAAGGAATTCGTAGTGACCATAGCGGGTTCTGAAAGCCGTCTTAGAGATGTCCTCATCGCGGACTCTCAGCTGGTGATAACCCGATCGCAGATCGATCTTGGAATAATGGCTCGACCCTTGCAGCTGGACGAACAAGTCGTCGATACGGGGAAGTGGATAACGGTTCTTGATGGTAACCTTGTTCAGTTCGCGGTAATCAATGCACATTCAGAATGTGCCATCCTTCTTTTTGACAAAGAGCACTGGGGCTCCCCAGGGTGATTGTCACACCCCAACCGATGGCGGAATCATCGGGGCGCGGCACTAGGCGAATCAGATTGCTCAAGAGAATCCATAACAACTATATTGCGATAATATTTAATACATTCGTTATCCCATACTAACAAATAATACAATCACATAAGTTATCACAGATTTCTTGTCCTCTCGAACAATACAAATCCGACAACCTAGATTTTAGTTGAGTTTCTAGACTTCCTAGCTTGATTTGATATAGTCTGCGATCTAACCTGCAACATACGTTAAAATATTTGTCAATACAAAAGTATTGGCGAGTATACAGGTTTGATAAGTATAGCATAATAGATTGAAAGAGCTGCGAATTTCCACATGCATAAACGTAATACACGACATATATACTCACAAAACTGATACTACCAACTAAGTCCTCGATGCTCGAATGTACGATGGCATAACTAGACCCCGTCGGGCGCAATAGTACTAAACTAGTCGTGGTGGGACGTCGCGAGTATAAGCCCTAGCACATATGCAACTAGCATCACGTATATCTATGCATAACAGTTATTCGCAAGTGATAATTCGATTGATTGAATATTTCGTTTGATGAGTTCGATTTGTTAGAAACGTATGTTACACCCAAAATTCGATTAAAAAGGGTTCAAGTATACTCACAGTGCGTATTTAGCGGGAATACAACTTGTTTGGGTCGGTTGCGAGTGCGTCTGCGTTAATCATTGAAGGATATAGTAAACGATGTACGGTTAGGCGAGATTAGCATTGAAAAGTCAGTCATCTGGTCGGATGGTGCTTACCCATTCGGATGGGCTCATCCGATCGGATGGCATATGGACCTGAGTCGGATGGCTGTCATCCGGTCGGATGACAGACTATCCGATCGGATTAGTTGCTGACTCGTGCGGATTGTCATTCGTTCGAACAAGAGTGATCCGTGCGGACTGGCATGTCATCCGTGCGGGCTGGCATGTCATCCGTGCGGGCTGGCATGTCATCCGTGCGGGCTGGCATGTCATCCGTGCGGGCTGGCACGTCATCCGTGCGGACTGACATGTCTGTTTCGCACTCTGAACACTGTTTCCGAGTGTTTTACGGAAGGAATACGTTCGTTTTTTACTAAGGTAGTGTAATTTCGCACTAACACTTGAAATTTCATCAGTCCCGACCCATTCTAACGGCCGGGAATCACCCCGTTCCATTAGATCTGGTCGTTCTTGATGGTTTTTCATGGCTAACTCGAAATCGCACAGATTTAGGTGAGCTACAGCACTCACCCGAGAGTCCTTGTTAGCGTTAATTGTTTACGTTCGACACATCACGGCCACTGAGGAGGGTAGAATAGGTCCTTACTCAATGCCTCCGTGAGTGTTAGTGTGATAATAGTGTAGTATAGTGATATTGTATTTCGAAAATATGCGATTATCCTTCGAATAGCGATGTATACGATATGGTTACATTATGATCCGAATCTCCGGTGCTAGGCGTAACGAGTATAACGAGTAGTAACAACGCACAAAAGTGCGGGTTGTTACAGTCTCCCCTACTTTAGGAAATTTCGTCCCGAAATTAATCCAATAGGTAGGCTTCTAAGAGTTGGTCTCGTATGAGTAGCGATACAGCGAGCGATTTGATCGTAGGTTGACAGCGAGGACGTTTCGAATAAGAGAGATCGACTGGGATAGCGAGAAGGCGACGTAAAGACGAAAGTATTAATCCCACGAGTTGGCATTCCAAAGTACCTTGTCTTGTGTAGAATTCGTTAGTTCGATGCAATTGTAATTTGAAAGGTTTCTCATGACGTAGAGTTAACTGAGTCGATCGTTAACCAACGTTACAAGAAGCGTTCGTTTTAGACATTAAAAAGGATTTAGGATGGAAATCTTTGAAAATTTTCCTTTTAACGTGCGGTCAACAGAGTCGATGTTAATCGATGTTGCAAGGAAGTTTAAGTTTCTAACATTTTAAGGAATTCGAAGATGAGGACAAGGGTTACGAAAACTCTCCTATGACATGGGTTCCAGCTGAACTCGATGTTGAACCAACATCTCAAGAAAGTCTTGTTTTGATCTTAAAAAAAAGTTTTACGGAAAAATTGAACTCATGAAGCTCCCTTTGAACATGGAGTTAAGCTGATTCGATGTTACCTCCACATTGTGAGGAATTTCACTTGTTCCATGGTTTTAATAAAGGTTTTATAAAAATCAGTTTTAACCTTTTAAAAAGGATGATTTAGCATCAAGCCCCACTTGGCACCTTCCCACGGAAGTTCGTTAATATGTTTAAAACACTTATATATAGGAAGTACCAGGGGCGTATCCACCATGCTTTGCCCATATTACTTCCGTTTCGTGAGGCAGTGTCAGGTGTGCCGATATAACTCGGATAGAATTGTGTTTACTCGGCCCAATCGATAGGAAGTCGGACCGAGCATAAGATAGGATCGAATAGATTAATCCAGCGAGTTGATAAGCGAGAAGCGAATAGCGCGTTTTCGATTAGATTCCACATTACACCCACATGGCACGTTTCCACGGGGGTTTGCTAACATGGCGAAACACCATGCTTAACCAGGCTAGCTTTGCCTCGTGAAGCGGTGTCATGTGTACTTAATACCATACAGACTGCAATGAACACCAAGCGAGCGATAAGCGGTAGATTGTACACGATAGGCGATCAGCGATTGGGTGATTAAACGAATGATACAAACACAACACTAGCAATGATGGTGATGATAATCGAATTACGATAAGCGGCAGTTGTTGCGTGCAAGCGATGAAGGTATGCGGTTCGATTTTGATTGATTAACACCACAGAGTTTGACTAGCATTAGACCCCACATGGCCTTTTTCCACGAAAGGTCGCTGATATGGCTAAAACACCCTGCCTTAACCATATGAGCTTCATCTCGTGAAGCGAGGTCATGCGTGCTAACTTAACACGAATATCACGGCTACCGGTATCGCGATAGATTGATACGCAACAGGCGATATAGATTCACATAATAAGCGATAGAGATTGCGAGATACACAAGGTAAGCGATTTCAACTAGTCGGGTTTGTTTCGAATAAGCTTAACGTTACGTTGCGACGCATCACGGTTATCGAGGATGGTAGAATAGGTCCTCACCCGATAGTATCGTGAGCGCTAGTGTGTTTGATGAGATTGATCGCTATAGACTTACGACTAGTCTTGCGTTGATGCAATTGTCCTGCGAGGTAGACTCTCCAGAGTCCATCGATGAGGCGTTTGCATTGCGTTTGCAGACTTACGACAAGTCTCGCGATGATACGGTTTGTTACGCCTTGCGATTGAGTGTAGTGTGTTGAAAATAATCACAATAGTATAATAGGTCTAATAACGTTCAACTCCACGTGGCACTTTCTTCACGGAACTTTGGTAGTATGATAAAACACACCTTGCTTGACCCCTACTACTTTCATCCCGTGTCTTGGTGTCACCTTTTGTTAAAACGCTATGGCACCTTTAGAATTCACTACGATCACCGTGCACTGACCCAAATAATCCTGTGTGCACCCGTGATTATTCGTTCCTTGCACGTTTATCGTACCTCGTTCTAAGAGTGTAGTGAGGGTAAAACACATTATTTCGTGATATAGTATATAGTATATAGTATGTGTGTGAATTTAGTCTAAATGCGGCGACTAAAGTGGGATGGAGGAAATGAAAACGAGAGTTGTTGTTACACATAGTGGTAACTTCGAATAAGAGAGTAGGTTCAAAACTTAGAAATTAACGTCGAAAATCGTATCATTACAACTTTATCCTACGCTTGCTAGGTACTTGACGCTGAAGACTTTTGCTGGAGCTGTTGTTGAGTTCACGGTTCGACGCGGCAGCTGTGGGTGAAGTGACCGTAACGGTTGCAGTTATTGCAATAGCGACAGTCAGCCCCAACTGGATGATGATAGGTGCATGAGTAACACTGAGGATGAGCTCCAGTGTAGGCTCGTTTCGGAAATATCGGAACGGTTCGAAGAGGTTCCGGTTGCAGTAGTTCGGTTGTTGATGAGTTCGGGCTTGAAGTCTTTCGCTTGCGGCTGGGTTTGTCGGTGTCTTGCGAAGAAGTGTCGTCGTTGGAGGATTCGTCTGAAGACTCACTTGCAGAGTCTTTGGCTGATTTGTCGGAAGATCCGTCGGAAGATTTGTCAGAAGAATCGGCAGCAGATCCGTCCGAAGAATCGTTAGCAGATCCGTCAGAAGAATCGTTGGCTGATTCATTAGAAGAATTGCCAGCAGATTTGTCAGAAGATTCGCCAGTAGATTCATCAGAAGATTCGTCAACATGTTCGCCTGAAGGATTACTGGCGATTGCTTGATGAGCTTGCTTGACAGGATTCCTTGAGAATAATCCTTCCATGAGTCGTTTGTTGTTGATTTCTGCGGCTAAGCGGTATGTTTCTTCGATGGTAGCAGGTCTTGCAGCTTCGACAAAATCACCCACACACTTAGGCAAGCCGCGAATGTACTTCGAAATGGCTTTTTCTGAAGTGTTAACTTGACTCGGGCAGATTATGCTAAGCTGTTTGAACCTTGCGGTGTAGCCAGCATTGTCACCTTCAGTTTGCTTGATTTCCCAAAATTCGTTTTCTAGCTTCTGGATTTCATGAGGGGGGCAGTACTCTTTCTTCATGAGCTCTTTCAGCTCATTCCAAGAGAAAGCGTAAGCTGCGGAGATCCCACGTTTGTTACGTTCGGTGGTCCACCAGTCGAGTGCTCGTGATTGAAATACTCTGGTAGCGCAAGTAGTACGGAAACTATCGGGACACCCGCTTTGACGAAGGGTAACTTCGATAGAATCAAACCACTGGAGTAGTTGAGTTGCACCTCCTTCACCCGTGAACTCCATCGGGTCACAGGCTTTGAAGTGCTTGTAGAGAAAAGTAGATTGCGGCGCTTCCGTCTTGGGGTCTTCCGAGGCTCGAGAGTTGCTGAGAGAGTGCACTTGAGCGGCAATTCGAGGAATTGACACTTCGTTTGGCTTTCCTCTTAGCTACTCGTCTCGAGGTAGAGTTGTTGGAAGGCATCTAGACAGGAAGAGACTTGGAGTGAGATTCGATCATAATGATTTTTGAGTTTTGCGTTGCGATTGAGCGCGTTCAAAACTTGGTGCGATAGTATAGTAATACGAATCACATAGGAGCCACGTAGGAAACACGAAATTCCTAAGTTCTCACACAATGACTTGCTTGTTTATACGTATATATATATATATATTTATATAGATGTAAGTTGTAACCCTACACATACTGGTCGATCCAGAATAAGCGAGGACGCGTTGAGGTGAGAAAACGATAGCGAAGGCGATAGATTATGCATTAGTTTTGTTGCGAACATTCGGGTTTCGTTTTAGATTGCGATGGCTGTGCGAATCGTGCGTTTATAAAGTAGGGAGTGGAATTCGTTAAATCGAGAATTCGATAAAGCGTAAAGTTTCAAATCGTAAATAAGTTCTAACCATTGGTAAGATCGGCGGTTCGTATGCGAGAGTGCCTTGGGTGTTTAGGCGTCGACTACCCAAGGTAACCCAACTATATTCAACAGGTTCGTGCACGCGCGTTGACCTAGAAGACTCCATGCTTCCACTGGGATGCAGCTCATGGCATTCGTCTTCCTAGTCATCGCGTGGCTCGAGTTATTGCAATAGTCGAGTCCTTGGTGAGAGCTTTTTGAAAACCAGTTTATAGAGAGTGGAACGACTTATTAAGGTACGGGTTTCACCCATGTCTTAACAGTTTCGTTCCTACTTGTGGTTATGCTCTTCGAATAAATTCGTGAGTTCCACTAGATTTGGAAATGGAGACTTTCGTCGAGATGTGGATGTCACTCCTAACTCGATGAAAGGTTCTCGTGCTAGAAAATGCGCTGAGTGAGTGATCTTATCGAGAGTTCTTGGTTTTCACACCTGGTCTTGACAGGATCACTCGGTTTCGTTATGCGAGTATTTTCGAAAACATGTGTATTGTGTCGGCCTTAGGAAAGGCTAAGTAGTATTTCAGCCTTAGGAAAGGCTTCTTCGCGTGAAGTTGTAGTATGCGGTGTTCACACAAAGTTGTAGCTTTTAGCAATTTCGATCGAGAGTATCAAGTTGGCCCGATACAACCCTAATGGGTTCGTACGAGTCGGCCTGTTGGTACTTAGACTATAGACTAGGTCAATTTCTAAGACGTCGACCCGGACTAGGTCGAGTCTGGCCTAATTCCCTATAGTTATAGCTCTGATACCAATATGTCACACCCCAACCGATGGCGGAATCATCGGGGCGCGACACTAGGCGAATCAGATTGCTCAAGAGAATCCATAACAACTATATTGCGATAATATTTAATACATTCGTTATCCCATACTAACAAATAATACAATCACATAAGTTATCACAGATTTCTTGTCCTCTCGAACAATACAAATCCGACAACCTAGATTTTAGTTGAGTTTCTAGACTTCCTAGCTTGATTTGATATAGTCTGCGATCTAACCTGCAACATACGTTAAAATATTTGTCAATACAAAAGTATTGGCGAGTATACAGGTTTGATAAGTATAGCATAATAGATTGAAAGAGCTGCGAATTTCCACATGCATAAACGTAATACACGACATATATACTCACAAAACTGATACTACCAACTAAGTCCTCGATGCTCGAATGTACGATGGCATAACTAGACCCCGTCGGGCGCAATAGTACTAAACTAGTCGTGGTGGGACGTCGCGAGTATAAGCCCTAGCACATATGCAACTAGCATCACGTATATCTATGCATAACAGTTATTCGCAAGTGATAATTCGATTGATTGAATATTTCGTTTGATGAGTTCGATTTGTTAGAAACGTATGTTACACCCAAAATTCGATTAAAAAGGGTTCAAGTATACTCACAGTGCGTATTTAGCGGGAATACAACTTGTTTGGGTCGGTTGCGAGTGCGTCTGCGTTAATCATTGAAGGATATAGTAAACGATGTACGGTTAGGCGAGATTAGCATTGAAAAGTCAGTCATCTGGTCGGATGGTGCTTACCCATTCGGATGGGCTCATCCGATCGGATGGCATATGGACCTGAGTCGGATGGCTGTCATCCGGTCAGATGACAGACTATCCGATCGGATTAGTTGCTGACTCGTGCGGATTGTCATTCGTTCGAACAAGAGTGATCCGTGCGGACTGACATGTCATCCGTGCGGGCTGGCATGTCATCCGTGCGGGCTGGCATGTCATCCGTGCGGACTGACATGTCTGTTTCGCACTCTGAACACTGTTTCCGAGTGTTTTACGGAAGGAATACGTTCGTTTTTTTACTAAGGTAGTGTAATTTCGCACTAACACTTGAAATTTCATCAGTCCCGACCCGTTCTAACGGCCAGGAATCACCCCGTTCCATTAGATCTGGTCGTTCTTGATGGTTTTTCATGGCTAACTCAAAATCGCACAGATTTAGGTGAGATTTGTCATTAAAACATGTGGAAATCACCCGGATCTGAGTCGTTTATAGTGAAATGAGACCCCAACTTGAAGTTCATAAGAACTCTTGGTGACATCACCTCAAAACACCTCAAATCCGCAGATTTCACGGTTAGAATTTCAGTTTTGAAAGATAGAATGATGTAGAATCGAGTGTAGATTGTAGAAGTACAAGTTTTAGGTTGAAATCTTACCGGAATCGCGAGGAAATCGAGAGAAAGAGGTCTTGGAGCGTGTTTGGTCGAGTGGGAGCTGTCACATCACTGTTCAAGTGATGAGACATGGTATTTATATGCAACAGAGGAGAGGAAGGGAGTCTGGCCCGGATTGCCCATCCGTGCGGATTGCCCATCCGTGCGGATGGCCCATCCGTGCGGATGGCCCATCCGTCCGGATGGCTATCCTGACGCGTTGGACTTCTCCGTTTTTGATCGTTTTGATAGTTTTCGAAGTGCGTACTTTCCATAAGTAATTTATATTATCATTATATTGTTATTATATATATATATATATATATATATCACTAGGGGTCGTATTTACGTATCCATAATCCAAAGTTTCGATAATTAACAATCGGTTTCCGATTCGAGTATGCGATTATTAGCGACGTTTCACGGCCATCATTGAGGGTAGTATAGGTCCTTTCTTGATGTCATCGTGAACGTTATTTCGTGTGGTGCCACAAAGACTGACGGGGTACCGTTTACTCGTATTGTCATCATCGTCATGATGACTAGAGCTACAGCACTCACCCGAGAGTCCTTGTTAGCGTTAATTGTTTACGTTCGACACATCACGGCCACTAAGGAGGGTAGAATAGGTCCTCACTCAATGCCTCCGTGAGTGTTAGTGTGATAATAGTGTAGTATAGTGATATTGTATTTCGAAAATATGCGATTATCCTTCGAATAGCGATGTATACGATATGGTTACATTATGATCCGAATCTCCGGTGCTAGGCGTAACGAGTATAACGAGTAGTAACAACGCACAAAAGTGCGGGTTGTTACAGTCTCCCCTACTTTAGGAAATTTCGTCCCGAAATTAATCCAATAGGTAGGCTTCTAAGAGTTGGTCTCGTATGAGTAGCGATACAGCGAGCGATTTGATCGTAGGTTGACAGCGAGGACGTTTCGAATAAGAGAGATCGACTGCGATAGCGAGAAGGCGACGTAAAGACGAAAGTATTAATCCCACGAGTTGGCATTCCAAAGTACCTTGTCTTGTGTAGAATTCGTTAGTTCGATGCAATTGTAATTTGAAAGGTTTCTCATGACGTAGAGTTAACTGAGTCGATCGTTAACCAACGTTACAAGAAGCGTTCGTTTTAGACATTAAAAGGGATTTAGGATGGAAATCTTTGAAAATTTTCCTTTTAACGTGCGGTCAACAGAGTCGATGTTAATCGATGTTGCAAGGAAGTTTAAGTTTCTAACATTTTAAGGAATTCGAAGATGAGGACAAGGGTTACGAAAACTCTCCTATGACATGGGTTCCAGCTGAACTCGATGTTGAACCAACATCTCAAGAAAGTCTTGTTTTGATCTTAAAAAAAAGTTTTACGGAAAAATTGAACTCATGAAGCTCCCTTTGAACATGGAGTTAAGCTGATTCGATGTTACCTCCACATTGTGAGGAATTTCACTTGTTCCATGGTTTTAATAAAAGTTTTATAAAAATCAGTTTTAACCTTTTGAAAACACAGTATGAGTGTGATGTCGTAATGTAGCGAGAATGAGATAGAAGAGAGATGTGTATCTATCTAATTAGGCACACTAGTATGTATAGTAGAGCAGTCAACATAAGATAAACAAGCAAGTAAACACAAGTCCGAGCTATGAGGTCTAATATGCTGAGTCTTGCCCTTAGAGTGTAGTGTCGTCACGAGTCACGGGTTATAGTCTGGTTTTTCTCAAAAAGACTTTCTTTTTTAAAACCAAGTTCACTATAACCAATGGCTCTGATACCAATCTGTCACACCCCCAAAACTCACCTGCGGAAGACCACCGCTTGGAGGCGTGACTGACCAGGATCCAGCCACCAATTATACTGAGCATTGATTAAAAGTAAAATTGTTCACTAACCACAATAGTTAGTAAACACCATAGTTCGAAGTTTTAAAAGTCTAAGTTCAAATAACAGTTTAAGTAAACAGCGGAAGCATAAACCAAACAGTTTCAAAACAAGGTTCATAGTTCAAGATTTATTTAAAACCCAACACATGGGCTAAACGACCACTACACATTCCCAAGCTGCAATCTCCTGAGTCACTGGGTACCTGCAAAGCATGCAGTAGGGTATCAACAAAAATGTTGGCGAGTCCACGAGTTGTCTAGTTTAATTACCAAAAACTTGTTTCACCAATTAATTTATCCGTTTATACATGCCATGGGGAGCTACCCCATAAGTAAGCGACTAAACTGTTTTTACAATACCGAATACTATTCATCCGTACGTTTCCGTAGAGTGCCCCGTTCGTTAATGTTCTATCATCATTGACGGTTTTGCCAGAGTACATTAGTTCACGCCCGATCCCATACGCGGGCACGGTGTGAGGTTGGTGAGACCTAAATAGCGCTATCAACTAATAACCCGTTCGCCCGACCCCGGCGACTAATCGGTATTAGAAAGTGAGGACTTGAGTGATAGAGTTTCGTTTAGTGTTGCTTGTTGCATCCAGTATAAACAGTAATTAACTAAAAGTCCCGTTTAAGGGGAAGAAAGTAGGTTTGTATCCCTTACGAGAGGATAGCGTTGTTTAAGTTTCCATTTCCCAAAACCACCGGGAACGCATGCTTTAATAGTTGTGAACTCACCTTGGGTTGCTCGGTAGACAGTTTACTTGGTCAAGTATGCTTGTCACCACGTCCTAATATGGTTACCAGTATAGGTCAGGTTGGGTACAGAGAAACCACGTATACTCTACACGTATCTAACACGTTGTATGCATACAAAACACACAAGGTTATTGGGCCTGCTCTAATAATGGTACAGTCGAACAGTAACAATTAACACGTAGTCCAGTCAATCAGTAAACATACATGAACAGTCCATACACTTTGGCCCAATAACGAAGACCAGTAGCCCATTCGAGACAAGGTGGTCTCGAGTCGAGACCGAGAGGTCTCGAGTCGCAACCAAATGGTCTCGAGTTGTAGCGGAGTGGTCTCGAGTAGTGCAGGTATGAGTCGCAATCTCAGATGTCTCGAGTCCCATCTCGAGTCGAGATCACGGGGTCTCGAGTCGAGACCTTGATGGCCTTGAGTCCCTGAAGTCTGTCTCGAGTTGTCACCATGTGGTCTCGAGTCGCAATCACCGCGATCTCGAGTTGTAGTTCGATGGTCTCGAGTCGAGACCGGGGGTCTCGACTTGCACACCTGATGACCGAGACTTTCTAGAACCTGCCCAGTTGTACTATCCAATAGAATTTTGTTTTCATGATAATATGTACTATCCAACCAAAATGCATAAACATGTTTTATTGTCTAATTCTATTTCAACATGGATCAAACACAGCATATTCATAACACATTCGAACTTGTTCATCATTAGGGTTTTCATCCTTCACTATCATGTTCATCCTACATGATCATGCATTCTATGGACAAGAATTCATAACACATAACTAGCTGTCAAGATCATCTTGTAAACTACCATTAAGCAAAACATTAGTTCTATAACCTTTTAACATAAATCGGATGACCCTAAACAAATCCTAACCATCATGCTTTTATCATTCAAGCTTATCTTAGCAAGTCATTATCACACAAAAATCATACTTTTCACTAAGAGAGAACATTGTTCATCTTATGCATTTGGAACCAAGTATGTATCATTAACAAACAAGAACTCATTAAATCAATCAAACACTTTCATCATACTAAATAACAACAACAATGCACATTATAACATAGACAACACTTATATCATGTATATACATGTGTTTGCAACGAAACACTAACCGGCCAAGGATTTCGGGTGCAAGAGATGTGAAAGATTGATGAAAACGCTCCCGAGTGTTGGTCTCAAACAGATCCGAGAACTCTTTGATCGCCGGTTTGATCCGAGAGGAGGATGAGGAGTGGGTGATGCTTGATGGTTAGGGTTTAAGGTTTTCTAGAGAGAGGGAGAGTGAGGATGAAATGAGAGAGAGTGTAAAGGGGAGTGTGTGTGAGGGTTTTAGGTTCTTATAAGAGGTGGTGCACCCTAAGTGGGTTCCGGATGGATTAAAGGAGGGGAGCGGCCCAAACGGCCCAACTGTTTACTCGAGACCGAGTGGTCTCGAGTCGGGTTCGCGGTCTTGGCCCACTACAAACATATATATATATATATATATATATACACTACATATACACACTCACATAGAACAAGAAGATAACACGACTTTCATTTAATAACATATATACACCTAATGTAATTACAAGATATTTGCTCGGGAAAAACCTAGAGTGTCACATTATCCCCAAGTTTTAAGAACTTTCGTCCCGAAAATTAAGGCAGCCACTGACAAGCTAGTGTAAGTGAGAACGTTTCAACGGGGTGTCAACTACAATGGTACGCGCTATTCCTTTGTCGGAAGCCACCGATAGCGCCCCCTTTAATAGAGACGGGGTGGTATAACTAGATAGGGCGCTAAACTTCACGAGGTGGCAGGGGCGCGAAACCGCACCCTCCTACCTTAAAGAAATAAGCTAAAAAGAGTAATGATTTTACCGACCATTTTATGTGTTGGATCCAATAGAATATAGTTACGTGTCCTCCCCATAGGTTTTATCTTCAGTCGCAAGAATCATCCCCAAAATCCAATAAAGAAAACCCTAAAAATTATAAAAACTTTGGAATATGCCCCACCATTTTCAATGCCACAGTATAAATACTAGATGAACTTCATCACGTCAAACCCACCACATGTTCATACTTCACAATTATATATAAACCTTCTGTCAAACCTCAAAAACCAACATACATTCATACCCTTTCTCTCTTCTTCAGATCCTTTCTAACCAATACAACACAACCCACTTTGAATTCTACATTAAAGCTTCAATCTTTATACATATTCTTGAATCTTGATATTTGTAGTAGTAGTGGTTAATTCTTGATGGGTCCGCCTCAGTGCGTGTTGGTGACCGGTGGTGCCGGTTATATCGGCAGTCATACTGTGTTGCAGTTGTTGTTGGAAGGTTACAAGACGGTGGTTGTTGATAATTTTGATAATTCATCTCAAGTTGCTATCAATCGAGTTCAGAAACTTGCTGGTGATTATGGCTCTAATCTGTCTTTTCACAAGGTTTAACCAACTCCCTTTTTCAATTTATTTCCTTTTTTGTCCCATTTTCTGAATTTTGCAAAAAAGATTTCATCTTTAGTTAAGAAACTATATATTTTTGTTACCCTTTTAACTTTTTTGTATAAACTGTTTAATCTGAATTTTGCAAAAAAGATTTGATATTTAGTTAAGAAACTATATATTTTTGTTACCCTTTTAACTTTTTTTGTATAAACTGTTTAATCTGAATTTTGCAAAAAAGATTTGATCTTTAGTTAAGAAACTATATATTTTTGTTATCCTTTTAACTTTTTTGTATAAACTGTTTAAAAATGGATTTTGTTTTCTGAAAATTGATTATAAATTTTGGGATTTTTTTATTTTTGTGCAAATCTGTTTGTGGGTCTCTTCAAGTTTCAATCTTGTTTGGGATTTTAAAACTTGGTGCTAATTTGATGTAGCGTGTTGAAGTTAAATATTTATGTACATTTGAGGCTAAAAAAGTTGAGTGCTTGATACAATTCCTCTAATTGTTAGGCTAAAAACTGATTTAGCGTCTTTCTAATTGTGAGTTCTAGGTATGTTGATGGTGGTATGCACCAAACCGATAATCGGTTTAAAGGTTTTTACAGACAGGGGCGGATCCAGCCCATATTTGTGGGTTCCCAGAACCCAGTGCGTTTGGAAAAAATGAAAATAATTAGTGAGAACCTTATAGAATTTAGAAAAAAAAAAAATTAGTGAGAATTAAAGAGAATTTAACAAAAGGAACCCATTTGGATAAAATCCTGGATCCGCCACTGTTTATAGAGCATTTGGGATTTTTATTTTATTTTATTTTATTGTTTTTTATGCTTACATGTTGTAATCTTGAACTACTTGTGGTGCGGGTTCAAATCCTTGTAAACGCAAGGTTATGTGATATTTAGGTGTAAAAAAATTGTCGTTCGAAAAAAAAGAAATAAAACCTGTCATGTGTGTACTTTGGTTTTGCTGTCACAACATGGTCATGTCTGTTACTATCTTTTAGGTTGTAATAAGATCTGCAAAGAGTAAATCTTATAGGGCTTTGTTTAATTCAATTAAAATAACTGAAATGTCAGTAATATTGCCGTGTTGGATGAGTAATTGAGTATTACATGAAATTGTTTATGTTTAATCTCGTTGCTTTCGTGTATATTTCAACGTGTAACACTAAAGTTTCACTGTTTTTACTTCATTGCAGATGGATATCCGGAACAAACCGGCATTAGAGGAGCTTTTTGCGTCCACAAAGTACGATATTTTTTCACAAACTAATCTTACGTCATGCCCTTTTCAAAGTATTTTACGATTCGAATTAATATAATCTGGTGTGTATGTAGGTTTGATGCTGTTATACATTTTTCTGGATTAAAGGCGGTTGGTGAAAGTGTGAAGAAGCCCTTGATGTATTACGACAATAATCTCATTGGTACTTTAACTCTATTAGAAGTTATGGACGCCTACGGGTGCAAAAAGGTAACTAGTTATCGTTTATTCTTCATAAAGCCGTTATTAAAAAGTTGAATTGCTAATCCGTCATGTTTCTGTTGTAAAACATTTTATTCAGCTTGTGTTTTCATCATCAGCAACGGTTTACGGTTGGCCAAAAGAGGTACCCTGTACCGAAGAGTTTCCGTTATCTGCAGCCAACCCATATGGACGAACCAAGGTACAAACCGGTCAACCTTGTATGTGTTTGGTCAACAGTCAACACAAAATATTATGGACTAATAAATAGTTAATCATTCTCTGCAGCTGATGATTGAGGAGATATGCCAGGATCTATATGCTTCAGATAATAAATGGAAAATAATATTATTGCGGTACTTTAACCCTGTTGGTGCACACCCTAGTGGTGATATCGGTGAGGACCCACGTGGGGTCCCCAACAATCTTATGCCGTTTGTCCAGCAAGTAGCCGTTGGTAGACTACCGACGCTAAGAGTTTTTGGAACTGACTACTCAACGAAAGATGGAACAGGGGTATGTTTGTAACTCTTACTTGATCGAGATATTTGGATATACAGATCTTGTAAATTTTTTAATCGAGTAATATGCCATTTCCGTCCCTGATGTTTGGTCAATTTTGCTACTTTCGTCCAAAGGTTTGTGTTTCCGCATCTGGATCCAAAAGGTTTGAAATCTTGCCATTTTCATCTGGCTCTTTAAGTCCATCCATTTTTTTCCGTTAAGTTAAGCGTATTTTCATCCTTTTTATTTAGTAAGGGTATTTTGAATACTTGTACATTTTGCTAAATGCTTGTACATAAAGTGAAAAGACCGAATTGCCCTTTAAGTTAACAAAAAAGATGAAAATACCCCTGACTTAACGATTTTATGGATGGAGTTAACGAGCCGGATGAAAATGGCAAGATTTCAAACCTTTTGGACCCAGATGCAGAAAAACAAACCTTTGGACGAAAGTCGCAAAACTGTCCAAATCTCAGGGACGAAAATGGCATTTACTCTTTGTAATTTCATAGAAGTTTGATGATTTTATTTATGCAACGATTGCGAATTTGATCTTGACGTTGCATTTTACAACTTTGATTTTCAGGTACGGGATTATATCCATGTTGTAGATTTAGCAGACGGACATGCTGCTGCATTGAGGAAACTCTCTGACCCTAAAATAGGTGTGTGTCTAATTCCGCATGTGGAAATTTATATGAATTGGTTGAAAATTTAGATAATGAAAAACTTTTGCCTTATTTTGATTGTTTTTACGGTGTTTGACCTTTGACCGACATGGTTCTATCCTTTCTAGGTTGTGAAGCGTACAACTTGGGAACTGGTAAAGGCACATCTGTTTTGGAGATGGTAGCAGCATTTGAAAAGGCATCGGGAAAGGTATTATGAGTTTGAAATGTGTTTTGGTTTTCCTATCCAAAATCAGTCGTCGTAATAAATTAGCGGTTATTTGTAATATATGAATCATGATATTCTTTCTTTCAGAAAATTCCTCTTGTAATGTCTGACCGTCGACCTGGTGATGCTGAGGTCGTATATGCATCAACGGAGAAGGCTGAACTTGAGTTGAACTGGAAGTAAGTCGTGATCTTATATTTTTAACGAGAAATAGCTGAGGTGGCAATTGGGTGGGTCGTGCGGGTAGCGTTGACCCACAAACAATTATGCATTTTGAATACATCCTATGTGATGTTTGACCCACTTGACCTGGTGAACCCGTTTCATTTGAACCAATTTTATAAATTGTACCCTTTGATCTGTTAGGCAAAACATAGTTTAATACTCTTAATCAACATAGTTATCTATAAAATGGGTCGAAATTGCCACACCTGTAAAACATGGATATATGATTACCAATGATTTTCACTTTTGAGATTATGCTGATCTATTGGTCCGTTGTTAATTGCAGGGCGAAATATGGAATAGATGAGATGTGTAGAGATCAGTGGAACTGGGCTAGTAAGAACCCATACGGTTATCTAACGAAAGATGAAGCCAAACAGAAGTAAAGAAGAAAATTGCAAGGGTTTTTATTCATATTAATGGCAGTATTTATTTGGTTACTATGAAGCATTAGTTCATGAATCTTCTAAAATAGCATCAGGCTTAGAGTTTGGAGTGATATGTTCTTAGTTTCTTTCTTTTCTGTAATTATTAGTTGGTTTTTTTCTTGTTTTCTACATAGATGTTAAGGTAGTCGCACTAACGCAGAAAGAACATATAGGTCGGTTTCTTGTATATCGGACGTGGTATTTGTGTAGTAATCTGTTCTTTTATTCATTATATTAAAATTTATTTAAGTAAAGATTTATGCTTTCTGCATCTATACTTTTGCTACTCTTTTGTGTTATTTGTATATGTATATGTAAAATTGGTTGGAATGTCATAGACAACTTCTAGTTTGATTTACGAAATCGTAGGTTAAGCCGGTTTTATTTGTTTTGAGTCATGTTTCTACTCTAATCTAGTTAAGGTTATATTGCAAATCATTGATGTTTCCAAAGTGTTAATAATCTTGTTGACTTTCTATACAAACCAACTAGAAAGTTACATCAACAAAAATACAAATGTAATGCTATAGAATAAATCTATGCACACGCTTTCGTTATAAATAAAAAGCGTAAAACAACAAACAGGACGATGATTGTAGACTTTTAACATAAAAAAATATTGTAAAAAACATTTTTTAATGTAATATATGTTACAAAATGAATGAAATGATTGATGAAATATTTTACCAAAATTTAACATATAATCATATTTATTATTTAACTATCAATTCATTAAATAAAATAAAAATCATTATACTAGACAAGCTTGTTAATTGTATAATGTTCAATTTAAGTTGCAATTCTTGAGTATGATTTCATTAGAATTAAATTCTAATTGATTAAAATAGTTTAGGAGTTGCTCAATTTAGAAGTTCTTATTAAATTTCCTTTGTCCCATAAAATTAAAATACAGACAAATCCCACAAAATTCCAACTTGACCTGAATCCTATATTTAACAAAGAAGGAAAAAAGAATCTTTAAATTTATGAAAACAATGAAAATTGGGGTCCATAAGAAGAAGTCTTTTTAGTTCTTGTGCTTCAAATACACCTATAAATAAGAATAAGAAGCCTCCTCCAATTGAACACAAACTCCTGCAATATCTTTTTACTAACTTTTAATGGAGAATTTGATCAGTTTAGTGAACAAAATACAGAGAGCATGCACAGCATTGGGTGATCATGGTGAAGCAACTTCATTGCCTACTCTTTGGGACTCTTTACCCTCCATTGCTGTTGTTGGTGGTCAGGTTATTCCATCATTCTTATATTATTATTTTTTTTATTTTTATTATTATTTTTTTGTTAATTTCATCAAATATCCAATTTCCCATCTTTGATTTTGCTCCTTATGCATAATATACATTAAAGATTGTTGCTTTATGTTTAAATAAATGCATGCATCTATCTCAGTAGAATCACCTTTCAAAAAAAAAGAAAAAAAACTCATGTATTTGAATGATATTTGTTTGTATTTTATATCTTTGATTATGAAACTACATATTAATCTTTTGAGTTAAGTTTGAATGATAATTAAACACCCATCTTTCATTTTTTTTAAATGTTTATGTTTAGCAAGTGGAATTTGCTTCTTTATATGATAAATTGCAGGTATTATCCATTAAAGATTCTTTATATTTTATAAATTGTTAATATTGACTTAATTTGTTGTTTAATATTGTTAGAGTTCAGGGAAATCTTCGGTTTTGGAAAGTGTTGTTGGCAAAGACTTCTTGCCAAGAGGATCAGGTTTGTCCGTATGTCATATTATCTTTATTTATTTGATCAAAATCTTGAAGATTAAATGTATAATATCACATACAGGAAGAAATTATTCTGTGTTTTTATGATTTTTCAACTTTGTTATATACAGGAATTGTTACTCGACGTCCACTTGTTTTGCAGCTTCATAAGATAGACAAAGGCAAAGAATACGCAGAATTCCTGCACCTTCCATCGCAAAAGTTTTATGATTTCGGTATAAGCTTACTTCATAACTCATAAACAAGTGGCATTATCTTCTTACTTGTATGTTCATCATTTGTATGGTTCATCGCTTTGTTAGAGAAGTAGTGATATAACTTTGGCGATTTTAAAAATGTGCAGTTGCTGTGAGAAAAGAGATTTCAGATGAGACCGATCGTGAAACGGGCCAAACCAAACAAATTTCAAGTGTACCGATCCATCTTAGTATCTATTCTCCAAATGGTAAATTTTGAAAAAAAAACATTCGACATTGTTGCAACGTATATTTACATAACATAGGCCTATACATAATTCAGAAAGAATTTTGATGAATTCCTTTATCTTGACAGTGGTCAACTTGACTTTGGTTGACCTTCCTGGCCTTACAAAAGTCGCAGTTGGTAAGTACATATAAAAAAAATTAAAGTGACATGAAATAAAATATTAAGCTAATTTTAATTGAAAATCTGGAATGAATATAGATGGTCAGTCTGAAGGGATTGTGCAAGATATTGAGAATATGGTCCGCGCTTACATTCAAAAGGTGGATTATAAATTCAGTTGCTAAAACAATGAGTATATAATCATTGGTTTCATTCGTTTAATGAGATTGTCTTGATGCAGCCGAACTGTATTATCTTGGCAATATCACCTGCTAATCAAGATCTTGCTACATCAGATGCGATTAAAATGTCGCGTGAGGTGGACCCCACAGGTACCCAAATGCATTTCAGTTTTGTGCAAATTCTCAAACATAGTTAAATTATTGTAAAATTTATATTTATGAGCTTGAAATGCCTCTTTAGGTGAAAGAACTATTGGAGTGTTGACCAAGATTGACTTGATGGATAAGGGTACCGATGCAGTTGATGTAAGTTAATCGGCTCAAATAATATGTAAACTATTCTAGAACGATGGTACGATACTTGAAGGGGGTTTGATTTTCATGCAAATTCATATCTTCTTGAGTTTTAGATTCTAGAAGGAAAATCTTATCGGCTAAAGTTCCCATGGGTCGGGATTGTTAACCGTTCACAACAAGATATTAATAAAAGGGTCGATATGGCTTCGGCTAGACGTAAAGAAAGAGAATACTTTTCTACCAGCAGAGAATACAAGCATCTGGCTTCAAGAATGGGTTCTGAATATCTTGCAAAAATGCTCTCAAAGGTTAAAGAATCTATAAATATTAAAACAAAGTTCTTCAAATGAATCTTTTATCTGATATATGACTTAATTTGCTATCTCAGCATTTGGAAGGCGTGATTAAATCCCGTATTCCGGGTATTCAATCGTTAATCAACAAAACTTTAGCTGATCTCGAAGCGGAATTGAGTCATCTTGGAAAGCCTATATCTAACGATGCCGGTGTAAGTTTTCTGTCACATTTATTGTATAAAATAAAATGTTGGTCTTGATGGTTTAGTACAAAAATGCAGGGAAAGTTACTTGTGATAATGGATATATGTCGGGCTTTTGATCAAATATACAAAGAACATCTAGACGGGACGTAAGTATAAGATCCTTAACCATCTAGACGGTCCATTTTGCTACATCTAAATCTAATGGTTCTCATTTTGCATAGGCGATCGGGAGGAGATAAAATATACCATGTTTTTGAAAGCCAGCTTCCCTCCGCTCTAAAAAAATTACAGTTTGACAAGCAATTATCGATGGAGAATATCAAGAAACTGATCACTCAAGCTGATGGATATCAACCGCATCTTATAGCTCCTGAACAAGGATATCGTCACATTATTGAATCTTCATTGGTTACCATCAAAGCTCCCGCTGAAGCCTCTGTGAATGCGGTAATTCAAAACAAGTAGTTTATGTTGAGTAATGGGTCAAAACTAGTCTACATTGAAACAGGCCATTTTTGTATCACTCGAAATGGGCCAGGCTGCATTGCGTTAGGTTGTGTAGACCGACCATAATTTTATTTTATCAACCCGGTAAACTGAAACAAAAAATTATGAAAAGAAGTTTTGGCATGACCCGTTTGAGATAAACACAACCCGATTTTTTTTTAAGTTTTTCTATTATTGGTTTTGGAAAAGAAGTTAACTTTTCAAGATTTTAGGTTGATATCATCTTAAAGGAGCTGGTTCGAAAAGCCATTAGCGAGACAATGGTGCGTCTTTTGTAGAATTTTCTTGTTTTTTCTACGAAAAAAAATTATCCTTTTTTTATATAAAAAGATTGTTTGGTCAGGAGCTGAAACAGTTCCCGAGTTTAAGAAAAGAAGTGGAACGGGCTGCAAATGAGTCGCTTGAAAGAATGAAAAACGAAAGTAGAAAGGCCACACTAATGCTTGTCGATATGGAATGTTGCTATTTGACCGTTGACTTTTTCCGGACCCTTCCTCAAGAAGTCGAGAAAGGCGGTAACCCAACACAATCCATTTTTGACCGATATAACGAGACGTACCTTCGACGAATTGGTGAGCTACTGAATACATTGTTACTTCCATGTTGTGGGTCCTAATGCTAAGAATATGAAAACAGGAACGACAGTACTGCAGTATATGAATATGGTTCTTTCGGGCCTGGTGAACTCTATTCCTAAATCGGTGGTTCACTGTCAAGTGCGCGAAGCTAAACTCAGCTTACTTGATCATTTCTTTGCCGAGTTGGGTCGAAAAACAGTAAGTCACTAATTATCTATTGTTTAACTTGACCATTTTTTGCCGAGTTGACTTGAAACATTTTTTTTAAACAAAAACTATTTTCTTATAAACAGTTTTCGAAGGTAATGTTTTAATTTTATTTGTAGCCAAGTCAGTTATCGAAGCTGTTGGATGAAGATCCCGCGATCATGGAGAGGCGTTCGTCGTTGGCTAAAAGATTCGAGTTATATAAAAGTGCACAAATGGAGATTAATGGAGTTTCATGGTGATAAATTGAATAGGCAATGAAAACTTGTTATTTGTGTCTCAAGCTCTTTGGAATTATTATATGTTTGTTAATTGTATGATTTTAGTACACTAAACCAGTTGCGATTGCGCGAAGTGCAAAGTAATTTGGTTTTTATTTATAATAGATAATAAATCGAAAATAAAAATTATGAAAATCACTTATAATATTATTTAATAGATATTGATTCAAAAGAAAAAGAAGGTTTTGGCACAACATGTTGTCCGTTTACCTACCATTCTACCGTAAATTTCTGAAGGTTTTTATGCAAAAAAAAATTTACTAAAGTTTTAAGAGAAAATGGCTTACCCTTATTATTATTTATGGCTATATAAGCATCATAGTTAAAAGTAAGGGTGTTCATTGTTTGATTCGAAGCTGAATAAATAGACCGAAATTGAATAAACTGAAATTTTCAATTTAGTTGACCCAAATAACCCATTTTCAATCCATATCCACTTAGCCCAGTACTAATACACAAGCCCAACAGTGAATAGCCCATTATTGTACAAACCTCTGTTCACTCAAGAATCAAGATTGATAGAAAGATCCGAACTAGGGTATATTTTCGGTTCGGTTCTCGGTTATTTTCGGTCCGGACCTAAACTTCCTCACCCCTAATCCGAACTCTCAGCCGCTCACTCAAGAGTCAAGAGTCACGATTGTAAATCCTCTCGAATGTGTAGTTTCTTTTATTTATTATTTTTTTTTTGTAATTTATTGGTTGAAAACTAAAAACTGAACCTCATTCTTATTCGGTTTTTGGTTCAATTTGAGCCTTAAATTCAGTTCGGTTCCAAAATAAAATCCCAAACCAATTAACTCAGCAAACCAAAAATCAATGAACACCCTTGTTTAAGACAAAATAAAAAAAACATAATTTCATTAAAATAAATAAAACATTACAATGTACTTAAAAATAAAAAAATGCAAAGTTACTTAAAATAATAAACTACTTGAAAATAAAAAACTACATATATTTCGCTCGGATTTTTGTCTTATGAGCCTCTAAAATGACTCGGTCCTCCTCAGGTAGGTGGGAAAAGTCTTTCTCGAGAAACTCCATATCCTTCTGGATTTGTTTCTCCATTCTAAGTTCATGCTCTTTTTCCTTGATCGAGAGAAGCCGATTGAGTATATGGTCGAACTCGTCCAATCTTGACGGGCCATCCGATGGCGTTGAAGAAGACGTGTCTTGTGCTCGTGCAGCTGTCTTACTTCTATCCCTACCATTCGGTCGTGGCGGTTCTTCAAAATCCTCGAACTCGTCATTTAGATTAGTAGTAGTACGAACATCAGACTCAGATGGTTCGGTAGTCGTTGTTGCTTTGGATCGTTTTGACCTATGGGCCATTGTGTCAAACGGCAATACAAGATGCCACTTGAGAGATTTGTAAAGATTTTAGATGAAGAAGAGATGAAAATTTGAGTAAAGAGGTAGTGTATTTATAGTATTAAAATAAAAAAATTAAACCTAATTTTTTTTTAAGTTTTGACCGTTGCCAAACGGTCTTTTTGACCAAAATCCTCGAAACAACCACTTTTTTACCTGTTACCGGGCTGGCGACGGGGCTATAGCGCCCTATGTGAAGGTGGGGCGCTATTGAAAGTGATGTGTACAGTGGCGGTATACACCACCGGACAATACATTTTTCCCGCCATTTTTCTATCTCTTACGGCGGCGATTATTTAGTTTTTAGGTCGGATTCATAGTTAAGAAAAGAAAAAGATGAAGATTCAACGAACAGTAGAGGAAGCAATAGTACTCCTTCGTAAACGACTCTGTGATCCCGATTTCATCTTCTCCTTATTCTCCGATTCTCCCGATAGCAACTACAGGTTCCCCCTTCTTTTCTCTCTCTAATTCATGTATTTTAAGTTAAAACCCTAATTAATTAATTAATTTTCTTAACAATTTCAGCAAGTTGAAATTTATCGTATCAAGTTCGGTAACCGAGGCCTGTAACAATTCAATCTTGCTTCTAGGTCCTCGAGGATGCGGCAAAAATGCGGTACACTACCTACCTACCTACCTTAGGTTTTGTATTTGAAATTTTGATAGTATGTAATGTGATTAGGGTTTTACTATTTTTTTTAGGTGTTGGATCTTGTTCTAGAAGATTTGTTGAAAGAGTATCCTGACATGATATCAGTGGTATGTGTGTTTGTTGTTCTAGGTTTTAAGTTATTTTTGGTGTCTGATTAGGGTTTTTTTTTATGGTTGTTGTAGATTAAACTGAATGGGCTTTTGCACTGTGATGATAATTGTGCTCTAAAGGTGAGATCTTTTTTTTCCCAAATTTATTTTTGTAAGTTATGCATTGGTTTCTGTTTTGGTTTTGTGAATTTATTTTTACTATTGTTGGTTGTGTTTTCATCATCATCATACTCAGTAAATCCCACCAATAGAAAAGCTAAGGTATGGTCTGAGGAGGGTAAGATGTAGACAGCCTTACATCTACCCGTAGGATTAGAGAGGCTGCTTCCAGTGAAACCCCCGGCTCGATAGTAGTTTTGCATCAAGCCTTGGACGTAAGGCACATAACAGTCAACAATTGAGACAACTGCTGATTAGTGCATGTACCCCCTTGTCTTTCGGCTATCAACGTCAACACATGATGCATGATTAACCATCCCCCTCTTTTAACGTTATTTTCACGAAATTAGTAAAATAACGTTAAAATTAGTGCACTTAACACGCCGCAACGTGCGTGTGGGGTTCAACGTTTGTTCATCTATTTTTTTCCTGTTTGACATGTCCGTCGCAACGCGTCTATTTTCCCCGTTTGATAGGTCTGTCGCAATGTGCGAGTCAGAGATCGACTTAGTTATTTTTTTCTCGATTTTACAAACAGGCTCGTGGTCATGTGAGAAACATTTGCCTTTCATCTAACATGATATACCGCAAGCGGGGCGTATGTTGGTTTTGTGTTTTGATAAATATTAATTTTGGTTTTAGATGATCAGAAGAAATTGCTTTGCAAATGTGAAAAAATGTATCTTGGTCTTTTTTCTCTTTTTTTATATTTATTATTTCTTAGATTGATTGTTTCAAGTTCATTACAGGAAATTGCTAGACAATTATGTATTGAACATGAACTGATGTTCTCTAAAATGGTACTATCTCAAATCCACCCGTTACTAAATGATACATATGAACAAAGTTAACTTGCAGTTCATCACGTTGTAAATTTGTTGCAGGCGTCATCTGATGATAATTCTCAGTTCATGATAGCCATGTTACGGTCAGCATCTATTCGTTTTTGTTTTTATTTTCTCTAATATATATACTCTCCACGTTCAATAAAAGCTACAACACTTTAAGCTGTTACATTTAGATTGCAATATTTCATTTTTCACAAGGTTTTTTTTTTTTTTTTTTTTTAAAGTGGTTTTGCTGATTTATTCATTATGATCTTTATGACCAGAGAATGCGGATTAGCACACAAGACAGTAGTTTTTGTATTGGACGAGTTTGACCTTTTTGCTCAGGTGAAGTCAACATACACATTGTGATAATGGATTCTTTTCTTTTATTTTCACAATTTGATGTATATGATTGTGCTATTGCTATTTTTATTTATTTAAGACCGACATATCATTGCAGGGTAAGCAAAGATTACTGTATAGCTTGTTGGATGCAATGCAATCTGTATCGTCACAAGCTGTTGTCATCGGTATTAGCTGTCGACTGGTATGTCAAAAAATTTAACTTCATTATTTCATCGTAAGTTTTTTTATTAGTTATAAGTTTTATACATTATGAGACTCGATTTTGCCAAGCAGGATGCTGATCAGCTGTTGGAAAAACGAGTACGATCTCGGTTCTCACACAGGAAACTGCTGTTTCTTCCTCCACAAAAGGATGATTTACAGAGGTGATTGTTACAAAACTTTCTTTGTGATGTGGTTATATTTTTGTACCAGGTTAAAGCTTGTTATAGTTTATAAGTTTTTGCTTTAATACTTGTGTGTTTATCATGCAGACTGTTGAAACACATTTTACTGTTGCCAACAGATTCAACCTTTCCTCGTGACTATGTAACTGATTTTAATTCACGAATTTCCGTATCCTTTTTCGTTCTCTTTTGCTAGTGACATGGTTTTTAATATATAAAAGTGAGTAAAATGTTATTTTCGTCCCTGAGGTTTGGCCAGTTTTGCGACTTTCGTCCAAAGGTTTGTTTTTCCGCATCTAGATCCAATAGGTTTGAGATCTTGCTATTTTCACCCGGCTAGTTAACTCCATCCATTTTCTCCATCAGGGGCATTTCCGTCTTTTTTGTTAACTTAAAGGGCAATTCGGTCTTTTTCACTTTATGTAAAATGATCGAATACCCCTGAAAAAGATTGAATTGTCCTTTAAGTTAACAAAAAAGACGGAAATACCCCTGACTTAACGGAGAAAAATGGATGGAGTTAACGAGCCGGATGAAAATAGCAAGATTTCAAACCTTTTGGATCTGGATGCGGAAAAACAAACCTTTAGACGATAGTCGCAAAACTGGCCGAACCTCAGGGACGAAAATGGCATTTTACTCTAAAAAAGGCAAATGAGACTACATGTGTCATTCCTTGACATGTTCTAGAACATAATAGCAGATAAAAAGTTCAATGAAATCATTGATAAATTAACAGATGCTGACTGCACTGTTAGTAATTTCGTGCGGTTTCTGTAAGTTATTTCTTGTATTTTTGCATATGCAAGTTTCCTTTTGTCATAGTTTTGCTGTGATTATCTTCTAAAGCTTTATTTGTCATGCTTCGTTTCTTTAGGTTTTCTGCTGTATGTTGCATTGATTCTAAAAGTGGTTATATGACACTTGAGAACTTTAAATATGCACTTTCAACCGTTCAAAGGCAGCCTAAGTTGGATTGTCTAAAAGGTATGACTTAATTTCTTTCGGGTAAAAATCAAGTTAAAGTTGTTTGATATTGTCTTCGTTACAAAGTATTAACGTCTGATTGGGTCCACAAGAGTGTCATTTTTTTAGTGAGTTAACTGCCATTTCCACTCATGTGGTTTGCCCAATTGTGCCAGTCCAGGCGAAATTTCAAATTTGTACCATTTTCGTCCATGTCCCTGACATTCTTGAAACATGCCGGTTCCGTCCAAAAACTTAACGTCTGTTAAAATCTGTCGTTTAATGAAGAGTAAAACCATCATTATTTTTTAATTTTCCCTATTTCTAAAACCGATAAACGGAAAATAAAAAAGGGAAAATGGTGTAAAAAACATAAAATAAAAAAAAGGAAAATGACGTTTTTACCCTTCATTAAACGGCAGGTTTTAGCAGACGTTAAGTTTTTGGACGAAACTGGCATGTTTCAAGAATGTCAGGATGAAAATGGTACAAATTTGAAATTGGACAAACCACAGGGATGAAAATGGCAGTTAACTCTTAATAAAAGTATTTATAAAATTTTGTTAATCACAAAAACGGTTTTTATTGACATTAAACGGATTCATATCTTTTAAGTATCTGTTCATTCCTTTTTGTCTATTACTCTATTTTGAGAGAGAAACGGCATGATTTTCTTTTTTTTTTTTTTTGCAGATTGCTCAATTTTGGAGCTTTATATAATGGTTTGCATGAGGAGGTTGGAATTCAAAGAACAAGAATCATATAATTTCAATTCCATAATGAAAGGTCAGTGCAAATGTGCCTCACAGATTTATCCTCTAAATCTCTAGTTATGCTCCAATGCTTTAATGATATATTAGTAACACATTCTACATGACAGAATACAAAACTATATATGATTCAGTTCAGAATGTGGATAATTATTCACGTAATGTATGCTTACGGGTAAGTTTTTCATTTTTTCATACCTTTTATTATTAAGTTATGTTCCCATATTTGCTAGTAATAATTTTTTTTTCTAACGATTTTAAATGTGCAGGCCTTTGAGCACCTTCTTGATCGCCAGTTAATCGAGTTTGCAGATAGGGGACATAATCAGTGTATTGAATTCCGCTCAGTGAAGCTGCTAATTTCACCTGCTGAACTGCATCAAGGATTGAAATCAAATCGTACATGTCCAGTAAGTTATCTAAAGAATTAATTCGTTTGGGTCTTGATTTATATGATATGATTATGGAACGCAAAGTTGTTTATTGGCTGAAGTTTCTTTTATATGGCTTGTGTAGGCTATCCTTCAGAAGCTAATGAATCAAGAAGCCAAATTTGTTGCGAACGGTTAGTACTAGAAACAAAATGTTTGCAACGGCATTATGAAGACTGATATGAGATGAGACATCAGATTTGTTATTTTAATTGATCTTTATGTTTTGCATATTGTATAAGTTTGAATGTATTGTCCTTAACAAAGCTAAGATAATGAAGTGGTTGACCTTTTTAATTAAGACTAGTAAGTGATGATCATGACCTGCTAATCGCTACTACTTTACTGAAAATAGTATTTTACTGAACAGTGCGACTTTTTTTTTAATTTTGTTCTTCATATGGGTTTTTTTGAATAACTAGCCGTTGCAAGCTATCCGTTATTTATTAGTTTTAAATAAAAAAAATATTTTTTTTTATTTAACAACACCATTTCTCACTTCTCTCATCACAATCCAAACTTCTATCAACTAAATCTTTTCTTTCACAATCCAAAAGTCTCACCTTATTTTTTGAAATGGCGGATGATATACCGCTGTTTATTTCATACGACATTAGTGAAGACGATGATTCTTCCTTAAGCAATAGTAGCTTAATTTTTTTTCAAAAAACTAATCGAGCAAGCCGAACTAGAAGACACGAGCACATCTAGTAAAAAAATTGTCCGTCGTGATCGAGAGAAAGGCCACGAAACCCTTATGGTATATTATTTTGTCGAGGAGCCCAAATTTAATGATGAAGTTTTTCGTCATAGTTTTCGTATGTCAAAACGGTTGTTTTTAAAAATTGTGAGCGACGTGCAAGCGAATAACCGGTGATTTCAAGAGGGTGTGGATGAGAGAATAAAGAAGAGTTTTACACCGTTGCAAAAAGTTATATCGGCAATTAAACAACTTGCAACCGGTAACCTTTCAGATGAGAACGATGAGTATTTGAATATGGCCGAAAAAACTTCCCGTGAGTGTCTAGAATATTTTTGCCAAATGGTATGTAATTTATACGCTTCCGAGTTCTTACGTAGACCAACAAACCACGACGTTGCGCTTTTGTACCAAGCTCATGAGGAGAAAACATCACCTTCCTGGGATGTTGGGTAGCCTTGATTGTACGCATTTTGTTTGAAGAATGTGTCCAACAGAGCTGCACCAAAATGGCCATTTTACTTGAACAACCACTTTTACAAGCATGGATATCTTACCAATGAAATCTACCCTACTTGGCCAGTGTTTGTGAAATCATTTCCATATCCTCACATTCCAAACGAAAAGAAGTTTAAGAGGCAAGACGAGGCGGTAAGAAAAGACGTGGAATGGGCTTTTGGTGTTTTAAAGTCAAAGTGGGGAGTACTTAATCGACCAATGCGTGCTATGAGTGTAAAAAAGATTAGGTATGTCGTATATACGTGCATTATTATACACGATAGCACCGGTACACATTCGGGATCCTCCAGTCGAACCCATTTTTTGATGATACTATTTTTAACGAGCTTATTGATGAAGATACGCATTGGAAACTAAAATACGATCTCATGAGCAGAACTAGATTTACCCTACCGTTTGGCGGATTCCGACGACGAATAGTTAAATTAGTTATTTTGTTTAAAATATGTTTTATTTATTAGTGCATAATTTGTAGAAATTAATAATAACTAGGATTGCGACCCGCCGCAATGCGGCGGGGATTCTTTAGTTATAACTAAGTCAATATAGGACCCGCACGTTATGTTAAACCTGTCAAACAGGGAAAAAATAGACGATGTAAAAACGTACACCCACACACGCACGTTGCGTCGTGTTAACACGCAAAATTTAGAACGAAACGTAAAAACCTTAAACCAAAGACGCACGTTGCGATTTGTTAAGTCACAAAATTTAGAACCAGGCATAAAGAGAAAAATTTGCGGAAAATGAAAACTATAAAGGACCAAAGTTGAAAGTAAACAAAGTTATGAGGATAGATTGCAAAAGAGAAGAAGTTTTGGGTTAAAAGTAAAAAAAAAACAAATAGTTTTGTGTTAAAAGTAATTTATGAAATACTTTTGGGTGAAAAGAAAAAAAATCAATTTTTTTGGAAAACCCCCAAAGCCAACGTTACGACAACCATATGCATAACCATTTTTTCTTTGAAAACCCCCCAAAACACACCCCGCGTTGCGGCGTGGCGTAAAACGGTGTCAAATAGTACTAATGTCACACAAGCGTCATCGACCACCAACACTGACTCGACTTAGGATATGCGTGTTGCGACGAACCTGTCAAACATGGAAAAACAGAGGTAAAACGTTGAAGCACACATATACGTTGCGTCGTATTAACTCGAAAAATTTAGAACTATACGTAAAACGAAAAATTTGCGAAAGATGAAAAGTATAAGTGACAAAAGTTGTAAAGTTAAATTGCAAATAATGAAAAGTTTTGGGTTAAAGTTAAAAAAACAAATTATATGGGGTAAAAAATGTAAAAAGTAAAAACCCTTAGGTTAAAAATAGAAAATTAACTTTTTTTTTTTTGAAAATCACCCAAAGCATAATTTACAAGTGACAATGCACAAAAATGTTGGAAACTTATATATGGGATAATAATAATAAAAAAAAGAAATGAACTTCTCACGGAGAACACCCCTAGTGTTTGAGTGCAAAATGAGGAATAAAGATGAAAATTGACATGACATGAACTGATTGATTAAAGTGGAGAGGTTACCGCTCCCCACGTGAAGAGTACCCCTTCCACCCTAATACCTCTTTGTGAGTGTTTGTTCATTTTGATTTGCTAACTAGTAGACAGTTTGAATCGGACCCGATGTAGAACTTCCCAATCCTACACTATTTGGACCAGTTGCAACTCTAATATATATTTATTCTATGTTTCACGTACGACAAACCAGATAAAATCGGTTGTGACCAAAGTGACTAGAACTTCCATTTCATGTTTGCTACTAGCAACATGTTTAACTAGAACATATCACTTGGAAAGTCCCAAGTTCTAATCTCTTGGACTATGTCCAATGTTTTATATCATCAAGATAACCCAATGTATATAACTAGGGATGAGCTCAGTTCCGAATCGGTACCCGATACCATTTGCTTATCCATTTATATAAATAAATATATTTTATATGCCAACTCAACCCATATTTTACGAGTCTTGTACATGGATGAGCATTTGGCACCGGTTACTGGTACTGAACCGTACCGGGTATATTCGGTACCGTTACCGGTTTCCAGGGCGGATCTATGCCACTTTTGTGGGTTCTCAGGAACCCAGTCGGTTTGAAAAAAAATGGAAAAAATTAGTGAGAACCTTGTATGATTTGGAAAAAAATAACGAGAATTAGTGAGAATCTACCAAAAGGAATCCAGTGAAAAAAGTTCTTAGATCCGCCATAGCCCATTTTCCGCGTTTTTCGATACCGGTACCGGTATTTACGGGTAAAACACCGGTAAGTATTGGTACCGTACCGGTACCACCTTTCCCTGTTTTTCATTACCGAACGGGTTCCGTGCTCATCCATAGTCTTGTATATACACAGTTAATCTTGTCATGTGTGATAAAAGTTGGTGTATATTGTTGAATTTTTAATATTGAAAAACTATAAATTTGGGGGCTGTAACGTCTCACTCACGGACGGTAGACCACTCAACAAACAAAATAATTTAAAAACAAACTTCCATTTTCATTTGTGCAGATCTCAACAGTCTTCCTGAAGCTTCCTATTCATTCCATTCATATAACCAGATCTCATCTCCTTATATCATTCTTACCTAGGTACATTTCGCCACTTAAATTTTCCGTCTTACACTTCAATCTGTATGTTTAATTCATCAACCTAATAATTAGGGTTGTTTAATTTGTATGCTTGTTGTTAAAGTATTGATAATCAGAATGAATCCTCCATTGATGCCTGCTTGATTGCAACCCCCAATTTATCATTTATTGTAATACGAATTTGTTTTGATTTGGTTGAATATGTGTTTATTCTTTTGTTCTTATGATGTTCCAGTATAACTTTGATCTGATCAAGAATAAAGCAACATAGATGTAATGGCTTCAGAAAGGGATATTTTTGAAATTTCAGGCCCCTTACACTTGACTACTATTGACTGGTAACACTGTTTTTTAATTTTATCAGTTTTTTAGCCATAGACATTTCATCGAACACCTTGTGTGCTTAGAGCCCGCATTGTATTCGTAAGATAACTAGGTTACCCATGATGATTCAGGACCGATGTGGATCACCGGAGGTCGGTGGCAGCATGTATGGTTCAAGGTGTGTATATCATGCAGCATGACCGCCAGGAAAACCGCCATGGGCCGGCTGCTCTTGCTCCTCCATGGTGGAAATTCTTCAGTTTTGACTTGCACAGTCAACTCATAGACGATGCTGATTCGTCCATCTTTGGTGTCGTCTTCAAATTTAAACCCAAATCCGACCCATCAACGGACTACGCCCTCTCAACAAACGCAACACCGTCCTATATCGTTGCTTTCAGAGGCACATTAACCAAAGGTGATGCGTTTGCTCGAGACTTGCAACTAGATCTCCACTGTGTCAAAAACATATTACACCAATCGTCAAGATTTGAAACCGCTGTTCAAGCTGTTCGAAACTTGGTTGCTTCGGGTAATCGAAACATCTGGTTAACTGGTCATTCTCTTGGATCAGCCATGGCCATGCTTGCGGGAAAAAGCATGGCGAGAAATGGCGTTTTTCTCGAATCTCATCTTTTCAATTCACCGTATGTTTCGCCTCCAATTGAGAACATTAAAAACAAGAAAGTCAAACATGGGATCAGAATCGCTAGCAGTTTTGTTACAGCTGGACTTGCGGTTGCTGTCAAGGCTAAAAAGAATGTTCAGCAAAGAAACATCGCACCAGACAACTCGTTTTCGAATTTGGCGTCATGGGTCCCGTGTTTATATGTGAATCCACGCGATCATATCTGCTCAGAGTATATCGGGTATTTTCAACATCGTAGAAAGATGGAGGGTATAGGGGCGAAAGGGGTGGAACGATTGGCCTCGCAACATTCATTTTCTGGTCTGTTGATGGACGCGATTGGAAAGGAATCACATGAACCACTCCACGTTCTTCCGTCTGCGAATCTGACTGTGAATTCGACTCCTGCGCGTGATTTAAAGGAAGCTCATGGTATTCACCAGTGGTGGAGATGTGATCAGCAGCTGGAATCTAGAACCTACAGATCCTAATCAGGAAGATGCTTTGACTATTCAGGGTCAAACCTTTGGCTTATGCTATTGTGTTTCAACATTGTTATATATGCCTTATATTGGATGTTTTCTTGATAATTTTGGTTCATTGTAGACTTGATAGCTGCATGATGCTAGTGGTCAACTTTATATATAGGGGTGTAAACGGTCGCGTTTGTTTGTTGATTGGCGGGTCGAATCCCGAAGACATGCGGCTGAAATCATGTCAAACACATGAACCTGAACACAAACATAGATATTCACGAGTTGACACGAATATGAAATGTATTCACGAGTTGACACGGATATGATATGTATACCGAAATGTTTCCTTTTTTCGCATATGAATACTCAAAAATATAAAGTTTACAACATAAAATACAACTCTATGTAAACAATTTCCATAGTATAAATTAACAACATATGTTGGCTTCATGTTGTTGTAACTTATGTTTTGCAATTTAACCCCAACACTTTTTTTACTTTTAACTTTGGCCCCTATATCTTTCGCAAGTTTTCCATTTTGCGTTTGTTCAAAATTTTGCGAGTTAACACGTCGTAACGTGCGTGTGGGGTTCAAATTTTTTTTTGTGTATTTTTTCCTGTTTGATAAGCCCGTCGCAACGCGCGGGTTCTAGATCGACTTAGTTATTTTTCTATGTTTTACGTTTTAGCCTAAATTTTTCGCATTAACACGCCGCAATGGGTGTGTGTGTTTCAACGATTTTACATATGCTTTTCATTCGTTTTAGTTTTTTCTTTTTTATTTATTTTGTTTTTACGAGTTTTTCGGTGTTGGTCGCTGGCAGTGGTGTGACATTGGTGGTACTTTGCGTGGTTTTACGCCCCCACCGCAACGCGGGGGCCTTAATACTAGTTACTATTAAATTATAAAAGATATCCGATTTCTCTTATAGCTTTTATAATTTTAATATAAATAATCGATTGTTTTAAGTTATGACATAAAAACACATTTAAAAAAAAATACCAAAGTAAACGGGTTATATGTCAATCCAGTAACCCTAACCCGTGAGATCAACGTACCCAAATCTTACCACTTTAGTTAAACGTGTTTATGGATTTAACCTGAAACTGAATTGAACCGGACTTTTTAGACTAAATGCAAAGTCACGAATGTCATGTTAGGTTCGTGTGATGATCCTGGATCGATCTTACCTGGGATCGTTACAAATGCACAGAACACACCCTCCTTTGTAAATGTTAATTGTATAAAAACTAAAAAGTAGTGTACTCAGGGGCGGATCCAGCCCACATTTGCGTTTGGAAAAAAAATAGTTAGAACCTTTTAGAATTTAGAAAAAAATAGTGAAAATTAAAAACAATTTACCAAAAGAAACCGATTAGATTAAAATCCTGAATCCGTCATTAAAAAAAGCATTTCATTAGAAGTAAAAAATGCCTTTCTTTTATCTATCTATTTTTAAATAATAAAGGCGTAAATGTTATTCATGATATTTCTGTCAAACATACATAAAACAAAAGAAAATTAAAAAGAAAAAGAAAAGAAAAACACCACAGATATAGAAGCAAATCAAAACAAGACATTCTGATTGGCTACAACATATCACCTTATCCCACTCACCTCCACATAATCCAACTCCCCCTCATTCCCTAAAACCACCACCACCACACCACACCACTGACCACACCACCAAACCATCTTGATCTTCAATGGCCATGGCTACTCAAGCTTCCCTCTTCACCCCAACCCTCTCAAACCCATTCAACCAATCCTCCTTCACCACCCCTAACCACACCCACCTCAAACCCACCACCCGCACCACCTTCACCATCAAAGCCACCGCAGCCGAAGGCTCAACACCCCCCACTCCAGCCCCAGTCAAAGAAGCCCCAGCCGGGTTCACCCCACCCGAACTCGACCCAAACACCCCCTCCCCCATCTTCGCCGGATCCACCGGCGGGTTGCTCCGAAAAGCCCAAGTGGAAGAGTTCTACGTCATCACATGGGAGTCTCCGAAGGAGCAAATCTTTGAGATGCCGACAGGCGGCGCCGCTATTATGAGAGAGGGGCCCAACTTGTTGAAGTTGGCTAGGAAAGAACAGTGTTTGGCTCTTGGTACTAGGTTGAGGTCCAAGTACAAGATTAAGTATCAGTTTTATAGGGTGTTTCCGAATGGTGAGGTGCAGTATTTGCACCCTAAAGATGGGGTTTACCCTGAGAAGGTGAACCCTGGGCGTGAAGGTGTGGGCCAGAACATGAGGTCCATTGGGAAGAATGTTAGCCCCATTGAAGTTAAGTTCACTGGCAAACAGCCTTATGATATATGATCATGATGATTTGTGGTTATGTAATCTATTTTTCGTAATTATAAACAACTGCCTTTTTTTATATTTTATGTTTGTGTGGTTTTATTTTGAATTATACTTGTTTGATTATATCCCATGATGATGCGTTTATGTTGTTATGTTATGTACTCTAGACTAGATCTTGATACTTATACGGTATGGTTCATAGTGGGTGTTTGGGATTCCTTATTCTTTCAACTTATTGACTTATTAACTTATTGAATAGTGAAAAATGACTTTTTGAGTGTTTAGGATTTCTTTTGATGTGAGTGTAGAAGTCAATAAGTCAGGAAATCCTGACTTATTAACTTCTTGAATAGTGAAATATAAGTAATAAGTTGTTTTGAGAAGGAATCCCAAACATGCCCATAGTTGATGGTCATAAAATCAGGAGTAAAATGCACGTATAGTCCCTGTGGTTTGTTAAAATTTCACCTTTAGTCCTCAACTTTTTAAAATTACACTCTTGCTCTCTATGGTTTGATCAATTGTTACTCGGATAGTCCCTGAAGTGGACGGAGGTTAGTTTTCTCAGTTAAATGGGCATGAAATTACAAAAATACCCTTATCATTAAAAACTCTTAACTTCATCTTCATCCCCAGTCTCCACCCACTCAAACCATCTGCACATAAAAACCGATTTCACGCTGGTAACTGGTTATACAACTATATTTCTTAAAAGAGAATTCGATTTGGTTCCATGTGAGAACATTCAAGACATTAACTTCATTCCTACAAAAGTCAACTCTTCATTTTCCATTGAAGTTGTGGGGTTGTTTCAGCTTCTTCTCAGTGACAACCTTAAAAGAGATGGAAAATAAGGTACTTGTGTATGTATTTATTTAAAGCAGATCAAGTGAAACCCCAATCTAAGTTTTGATTTTGAGTACATATATACCTCAGTTTACTTTATAAAATATTAAATTCTAAATCACCATTTGCGACCAGAAACCATTTTCTTATTCTAGATGAAGCATTGGAACAAACCTATCTGAATATTAACCTGATAAACGATAGTGCCGGAAACCAGGCACTGGTTGCACTAGTTTAGGGGAACACATGTAAGCGGAAAAAACGATATCGTCGAATCCCCAAATCCCTGATGTCGTTCAAAGGGTTTGGCGGTACTAACCTTAGATTCGGTGGTCTCCGGTTCAGGTTCGTCCTCTCGTTGTCACGGCGACGATTCCTCTTGTGGGGTGTCGGTCTTGAACTGCAGCCACATGAAAAGCTAGTTAGAGGGCCCGAGGGGGTTCACCCCGAGGGCACTCCGACGCTCAAGTCAGTATCTTGTGTGGTAAAGATGTTGTAAGTGCAAGTAAAATATATAATCTAGGGAGAGGGAGCAGATGTATTAGAGAAGGAAGAGAAGTAACCTTCTTATTTTGTGGGGCAAATGTAATCTTAGAGAAGTGGAGTAAGTAGTAACTTTTTTTGTGGGGAAAATATCTTCTGTCCCTTCTTGGGGAAGGAAGTTCTCTTAATGTAGTGAGATAGTTGGGCCATAGCCCTAATGGGCCGATCCAAGAGTGGGCTTATCAGGACGTGGCCCACTCAAACCAACTAAACATACCGAGAAAGACACAAGTGGGCTCGAGCCCAGCCACCAATCTAGGGCGATGAGCCCGGACGAGGAGCCCAAGCGGGGACCCTCGTCGTCAAGTCATCCTTAGTCCAAGCCTATTTACTCATGAATGGGTGCAGGACTTGTTCCAGTCCCTGAAAATCTAGGCGGGTCATTATCCGCCCTCAATATATCATCCCGGCCTGTCGGGTAACATAGCCTGGGGCACGTTATGCCAAAGTTATCTGTTTTGTTATCCTTAGGACAACCTTGCATTCGGCGCTCGAAATAGCAAGGTGACCCCTCAAGTAGGGTAGCACGATACCTTACTTCAATCTATGCCTCCTTGACGGCATTTTTTCCCATGCACTTGTTTGATAGTACCTTTTTATAGCGTTTATGCTATTTAGATTGTTTTGCCATGTCCTCCTTTAGGGCATTTCGATTGAGGTACTCGTTCAAGAGTAGTTTCTTTTAAGAGCATCGACTGGGATGCTTTATTAACCGTGTTATACTCCTTGTATGGTGCTCCTCTAATGAGGGTTTTTGCCTTGCTTGAACTGTTAAAACTTTCTCATGAATTTTCTCTGTACCTTGTTTAAGCCGTTAAGACTTTCTATGGGTCGCTTTGTAACTTTTTAAGTTGTTAAAGCTTTGCATAGACCCGTTTTGTGACTCGTTTAAAACCTTGCATGAGTTTGCTTCGCAACCTGCTTGAGTTGTTAAAACTTTCCTATGAGTTTGCTTTGTAACGTGTTTGGGTTGCTAAAGCTTTCTATAGTTTGCTTTGTCGCTCGTTTAAGTTGTTTAAAGCTTTATATAAGTTTGCTTCGTAACTTGCTTGAGTTGTTAAGGCTTTGTACAAGTTTGCTTCGTAACTTGCTTGAGTTGTTAAAGCTTTGTACAAGTTTGCTTCGTAACTTGCTTAAGTTGTAAAGGCTTTGCCTAGGCCCGCTTTGTAACTTGTTTTAAGTTGTTAAAGCTTCTGTTGGGCCTGTTGTCCAATGGCGTTTGGGCCACTTGGACTTTCATATGCCTGCTTCGGCTTTTTTGGACGTAGTCGACTTAGTCCTAGCCCCACGGCCGGGCTTTGCCTTGTTTTGATTAAGGCGGCATGTCTGTATGCCTATGTACATGTTTATTTTATTGTAAGATCGTTCGGCACGTCTTCCTAGATGATCCTGTTTGACCCGTTAACAAGGTCCTAAAACCGTTCAGGTTTTTGTTCTTCGAGAAGGGGTGGCATCTTCTCCTTTTGGAGAGGTTTTATGAGCACTTTAAAAACACCTGTTATGTAGAAGGAACCTTCCTATGTGAGTCCTTGTTAAGGGCTCTTTCCTACCCTGGAGAGATGTTGTAATTCTCTAAAAATTGGTGCCCATGGAATGTGCAACCCTCTCCTCTTGGAGAGACTTCTTCAAACGTATGCGACCCCGAGATGGGGCTCCTCTTCTTTGGAGAGATACTTTCTAAAACACAGACCTGTGGCGGAGATCTTTTCTTTTCAAGGAAGGGATTCTCCAGATTCGAAGTCCCTTGTCAAGGGGCTCTCCCCCTCCCCTTTTTTTTTTAATAAGTTGTTCAGGTGCGAAATTTTAAGGAGGATTTTTCTCATATATCAAATCCCTGGGATGTACTTTCCCGTCCTTAGAAGGAACTTTACCAATACTTGATCCCGTAGTCGGGTGCACTTCTGTTCGTTGAATAGACTTTTGCGATACTTAATCCCACGGGAGGGGATACCCTCCTTTTCTTGGGAGAAACCTGTTCCTGTTCGTTGAAGAGACTTACGAGACCCCTAATCGCATAGGGTGGGACATCTTCATTTTTTCGGAGGCGGCTCCTCCAAGACTTAATCCCCAGAGATACTAATCCCCATCGTGAAACTCCCACTTTAGTTACCTTCCACATTTAAGTTTCAAATAATGACACACTGGTCCCCAAACTCATTTACTTCACATTCCTCTTGTATTTTCATTCAATTCAACTTTTGATTAATGACCGAACGGCCCTTGTACTTCATCATTTCATATTCTCGGAAGGAGTTTCTTCAAGGCTGAATCCCGAGTGAGGGATATGTTCCTTCCTATTCTTGGAAGGAGTTTCCTTAATACTGGATCCCGAGGGGGGGATATGTTCCTTCCTATTCTCGGAAGGAGTTTCTTCAAGACTTAGTCCCGAGGAAGAGGTATGGTCATGTTTATGGAAGGGACTTCTAAAACACTTGATCCCAGGGAATGGGATACTCTTCATAATCTCGGAAGGAACTTTTCCTGGACTTAATTCCATGGAAAGTATACGTTCTTGTTCTTGTAAGCGACTGCTGAGGTACCTTATCCACAAGAGAAGGGATTTTCTTGTTGATGGAAGGGACTTCCAGAATGCTTTAGCCTTTAGGAGAGAACATCGTTTTGTTCCGGCAGATAAGGGTCCCGTCCCTGAGGAACTTTACAATTGGTGTCATCCATGTTTCTTGTGTGTTTTCAACTGCAGCTACCTCCTCTGTACTAATGGAGGGGGAGGTTAGGACTTCCACTTTGACTTCTCTTGCTAAGTGATCGAATGCTACTGAGGCTAGCTTACTGAGGGCATCAGACTTTCTGTTTCTCCCTCGGGGAATGTATTCCAGCTTAAAAGTTTTGAATACCTTGGCCATCTCTTTTACTTTTGCCATGTACTGAGCCATGGTGTTGTCTTTGGCTTCATACTCTCCTTGGTATTGTTTGACTACTAACTGTGAATCAGTGCTAGCTTCCACATGTTTTGCTTTCATCTTTTCTGCCAGCCTCATCCCTGCTAAGAGGGCTTTATATTCTGCAGTGTTGTTGGTGTTTTCGAAGTCCAGTCTTATGGCATAGGTTATCTCGATTCCCTCGGGGCTTATCAAAGTAATGCCTGCTCCGCTCCCTTCTTCACTGGAGGTTCCATCTGTGAAGAGTTTCCACGCAGCCTTGTCTTCCCTCTCTTTCTCTTTTCTTACCAAGGCTTCCCATTTTAGGAGTTTTTTTTTCTTCATCCTCAGGGACTTCTGCCAGGAAATCTGCCAGTATTTGTCCTTTCACGGCTGTCCTGGGTTTGAACTCCAAGGAGTGTTCTCCCAGTTCCACGGCCCATTTAGCCAATCGTCCCGACAGCTCCGGCCTCCTGAGCACCTTTTGAAGGGGCTGATCTGTCACACCCCGACTTTCCACGTGTCACCGGTGGGCCCGGTGGGGAGTATCGTGACGTGGTTGGCAACATAATAGTCAAACAACACAATATATCAATGCACAGCGGAATCAAAAGATAAATATTATTACAATCCGATTATAAAGTAATATCCAGTATTACAACAGAAGGTAAAGGATCCACAGGCGGATCTTAAAACATATCACTTGTTCAACAGACTTTAGACGCCTAGAACTTGCAAGATTCATTATTAGCGCCCTGAGCTTCCAGCCAATTACGTCCAGTACCTGTTACTTAACCCTTTTGGAAAATACGTCAGTTTTCACTGGTAAATACTCTCAACCGACTCATTTGAAAAGAGTTTAAGAAAATTGGTTTGGATGCACGTGGCACAAAATATCTTTCATAATTTGATTAAAATGCACAGAGGTAAAATTAACCTTTTTAACTTGGAACAATTATAGTTATAACCTTGTATACAGATTTACATGTTCGTTGTACGTTCAGGGCCCGATGTAGAAACCGAGTCAAGATTAACAGACACACCACAAGTATAAGCCCACAAGAGAGTGAGATACCGTTTCCCTTTAAGCAACTTTCAGTGTATGCCTACACCCCGTGCTTAAGACGTGGTCATTTTATAATACAATGATGTCAAGGATATCCGGGACATGGTCATTAACCCCTAAAGGCTTTTATTTCAAACAATACAGATTAAACCGGGTTACCTCAATAATTTAATCACAATCCGATTAAACATTCAATACCCGACCAAGCGGTATCATTATACCGTATTCCAAGCCCGTATAGGGAAAATAAGTTAAGAGTATTTACCTGAGCTAGCTCCTGTCTTAAATAGCAAGAATCTAATAACTCAGCCGTATTCACTTAAGTAAGCGTAGGTACCATTTACCGAAATGCTCTAGTCTGGAATGATGGTATAATTAATCAATTAGAATGCTAACGGGTCTTTAATTTAGCCTAAGCTTAGACCGGTCAGTCTTAAGGGAATATATGGTTCGGACGCATGATTAAGCGAAGACCGGAATAGAATGTGATTTTATACCCGACATGTTCAGAGACTTGTCTCATATGGGTATTTCATACACATTCTGGATTTTGAGATAAAACCAATAAGGTTTGACCCGTTTCGGCTAATTTATGTAAACTTGTTACATAACCCGAACCGAACGCGAAATAAGCGTAACGGGTATCCGTAAGAGCTATATACAGGTTTCCTAAGTTAATATGCTTCAAATATGTTGTGACATCAGTAGGATGTCTTTCATTATGCCCGAAATGAATTTAAACACAAACTATGCCCCGTAGGGGTAGTTTGGTCATTTTAAAGGTTGTAAAAGAGTTTAAATGTTTAACTGAGTTACAGATCCGATGTAAACAGCAAACATACTCAATTTGATAAGTTATATCAGTAGGCTAAAGTATATATGTGAAATTTATTACTTATAACCAAACTATGCACCGAAGGGGCATTTTGGTAATTTCACATAAGCCGAAAAGCTCAAATCTGAAGTCTGAGTTTATCAACCTTTGCTTACTGTTAAAATATCATAATTTGCCTCATATATCAGTAGGTATCAACCCGGGTATGTCCAATATGATTTTAAGACATACTATGCGTTAAAAACGCTAATTATGGCGATTAAAGGCCATTTCCGGGTTTGATACTTAAATCTGATATTTTTATATTTCCAGAAGGCTTAAAATTATTTATTTATCATATGTGATAAGTAGCAAAAGGTTTGGAGTCGTTTAGATAAGTAAAACTCATTTTATGGCCCGTAAGGGCAAAACCGACAATTACCGGATTAAGCCTACGACTACTAGTTATGCTCAGCCTAAAATTAATTAAAAATCTTTAAAAATCCCAAAATAATATATTACATCAGTGGGTATTAAGTTTGATACCAAAAAGTAGGCTTAACTAGGCTATACGCTAATTACGCCGTTTTATTAACATAAAGCTTTAAATTTGCGATATTGAGCATAACTCTTAATCTACAAGTCAAACTGATGTCAAACTTTGCATACAAGTTTATATATCAGTAACTAAGGTTTCTACACTTTTACATTTTCATAAATCACATTTTAAGGTAACAAGGGCATAACGGTCAACATATGAGCAATTAACGGAAACATGCATATTAATTGGATAACTAGTGAACCAAGGTGTGTAATCACAGAGGGTTGTTCTAACAAGTAACCTAATCCAATTTAAGCTCTGAGGTATTTCTAAAACATACCTAAACGGGTCAGAACTGAAAGTCAAAGTGAAAGTCAAACTATGTGACTTTCGGTTCCGAACCGGGTCTAAACAGGAAATAGTCGGGTTGAACATGTTCGGACATGTTCTTACACTTATTACTAAGTTATAACAATGATCAAACAGGTTATATATGTTCTAGATAGCTAATTATGCATAAATGACATTTTAAGCATCCTGTTGACTTTTTACTTAAAAGTTTGACCCGACTTTTGACCTGGTTAGAGTGGTGATCAGGGGAAACCCTTTTGAGGTTTTATTACCCACATAAATACCAACTCATAACTACTTTTAATTCGAGATATGACTGAGCCATTATTGACTAATCTCGAAGTCAAACCGTAATTACGACGGTTTGACTTTTAGCTAATTAAACAAGCTAAACTCAACTAAAGAAGGACAAGAACACTTACTGAAGTCCTATGCACGACTTAAGATCAAATGGACCTGCTTGAGAGCTCCAGGAATGATCAGATATGCAATTGAAGGTGTGAGGAAAGCTTGTGCACTTGAAGTCCTTATATAGTGAACTCAATCACCATGATGGGTTGACAACAAGGTCTAGCACCCACCACAACTGATCAACACCTGCTCCTAGATGTTAGGAGGTGCCTAGGGGTCGTCCACATGTGAGAAAAACCGGCTACAAGGGTTAAATTCGCGCATAACAGGCAACAACCTGTTTTTCTGCATCTGGGCCTCCCACGCGGCCCGCCTCAAAGTTCTATAAGTCCCACGCGGGCCGCTTGGCCAAGCGAAATCAGAATTTTGATTTTATTTGTTTTCCAGGCTGACCTTTGGCTTCACGAAGGGGTAATTAGGGTTATTTCTTGCATTTTGACCCCCATATATTTACCCACAAGGGCTTTAGGACTTATACCCATTTTGCCAAGTCCCTGAACACTTCCGGTTAACCCGAAAAGTCTTAACTTTCAATGTTAACACTTTAACCCCTCGCACACGAATTTGATCATAACTTTCTCATACGATAACGAAACTTTATGAAATTCCTATTGTGCATTCTAGTGAGCATAATTAACATTTACAAAGCTTCGGGTTTGTCAAAAGATCACTCAGAGGTATATCTTCTACATGTTGACACATTTAACCCCTGTAGTTTGAAATCTCTCACTTTTAGCTTCGTATGATCCATGATTTATTCGTTTGATGTTATAAACATCATGTAGGGTTATTATGAAGTATATTTATTCACTGTTGACACTTAGAATCCGTATAATCACATACTTTCCATGTTTGTCAACTTTAGTCCTTTTATAACAGTCTTTCACACGTTCAAACTTTATGACACGTGTCAACATATTACAGGACGTGAATTTTCGAGGTGTTAGGGTGACCCTGTGCCCTTGGAAATACCTCCTGAGTCTCCTGGATGCAAAAACAAGGGCCAATGCTAACTTCTCCAGGGGCATGTAACGTTCTTCAGGGCCTTTAAGTGTTCTACTGATGAAATACATTGGTATCTGTTTCCCCTCCCGTTCCACCATCATGACCGCACTTATAGTTGTTTTTGAGGCGGACAGGTACAAGGTCAGATGTTCCACGGGTACTGGGGTGGCCAGTGTTGGGAGTTTACAAATATAGGCTTTCATTTCTTGGAAAGCGACTTCCGCCTCAGAGGTCCAATTAAAAAAAAACGGTTTAAAACGATTAGCCTCCCGTTGAAGGGAACGATTAGCGACTTCCACGGGTACTGGGGTGGCCAGTGTTGGGAGTTTACAAATATAGGCAGTCCTTCAGCACCTTCATGAAGGGAAGGATTCTGTCAGCTACTTTTGACAAAAAAAAACGGTTTAAACCGATTAGCCTCCCGTTTAGCTGCTGGATGTCTTTCAAAGACCTGAGAGATCGCATTTCGGCCACAGCTTGAGTCTTCTCCGGGTTAGCTTTGATTCCGCCCTTTGTGACTACTACCCCCAAGAATTTTCCTTCTTCTACCCCAAAACAGCACTTCCCGGGGTTTAGTTTCATATTCACATCTTGCATGGTGTGGAGGGTTTCAACTATATCGTCTATCATGGCCATTTCGGTTAGGCTTTTGATAACGATGTCATCGATGTATACCTCCAAGTTTCTTCCCCGTTGTTCCCTGAAGAAGGCGTTCATAAATCTTTGATATGTGGCCCCAGCATTTTTAAGACCGAAGGGCATTTTGGTATAACAAAATGTCCCCTCGTCTGTGATGAAGGCGGTTTTTTCCTCATCTTCCATTGACATCTGTATTTGATGGTATCCTTTGTAGGCATCCAAAAAGCATTTCAGGGGGTATTGGGATAAGGAGTCCACTTGGACATCTATTTTTGGGAGGGGATAACAGTTCTTAGAACATGCTTTGTTCAGATCTTGGAAGTCGATGCACGTCCTCCATCCCCCGTCTTTCTTCTGGACCATAACCGGGTTAGCAACCCAGGATGGGTACTTTACCTCCCTGACTATTCCCTCTTTGAGCAGTTTCCTGGTTTCTTCACAGGCGGCCCTCCTTTTGCTGGGACCCATGCTTCGTTTTTTCTGTTTCACTGGTTTTGCCCATGTATACGTATTGAGTCGGTGCTCAGTCAAGCTTCTCGGGATTCCTGTCATATCCCCATGTTGGAATACAAATACGCTATGTTGAGGAGGAGCAGTTCCTTGAGGGCACTCTTGCACTTGTCACTTAGGTGACTTCCCACTTTGACCGTCTGCTTCGGGAATCTGTCACAAAGGACCCACTCTTCGACCCCTTCCTTTCGAGGCTTCTCGGATGCTTCCCCTTCATACACGGAAGAAATCACTTCGTATGCAGATTTTACCCAAGCCAAGCCCTTTGGTGTCTGAAATACTAAGGCTCCGTGTGGGGTGGACGCCTGTGCTTGCAAATCCCCGATTCCGGGTCTTCCTAGGATTGCGATGTACTTCGAGGGTGCTCGAACCACTGTGAGTGTCAGGTTTATTGTTCGGACCCGGTCCCCTACCCCGACTGTGAATGGGAGTTTGATCTTCCCCAGGGGGTGTGACACATTGTTGTTGAACCCTACTAGAGGGATAGAATCATCCTCAAGCCGGTCTCTTACATCCCTGTCAAGTCTGAGGAAACAATGTTCGTATATGACTTCTATCCCAGATCCCCTGTCTACGTGTATTCTGGCCACTTTATGACCGGTTATTACAGCTGAGATGTTGAGTGGGAGCCGTTGTACCTCGTTTTCCTCCAAGTGTGGCATTAGGATGGGAGCTTTCATGCAGTTTGGGGAGCCCAGGATTTTGGCCTTTACACTCCTGGTGGTATCAAATTCATCCCTTCTTCTAATCATATCTACATCTGCCCTCCCAGGCTCCCTTGCATCTTTCCCTTTGCGATCCCCCCCTCCTTCCTTAATTTCTTAACCAAATGGGCCAGTTTTCCTGTTTTAACCGCGGCTTCTATTTTCTCTTTTTAGGTACAAGCAATCATCAGTTCTATGGCCAGACCCTTTGTGAAAGTCACAATATTCATTTGGTTATGCCTTTGGCCCAGGTTTAATAGGTGGTGGCCTTGGAAAGGAGCCCTTCACCCTCTCAGTAGCCAATATTTCATTTGGTGTCTTGGTGAGAGGGGTGAAGTTGTCAGGGTAAGGGGATGGGCCTCTTCCCCGAGGTCTGTATGGGGAGTATGAGGGTCTTGTTCTATCATGCAACATTCTTATCAAAAGCAGGCTTTCGGGAGTAAGGTGTACCTTTATCAAGAGGTTTTGCAGCGGAGGTGACCTTTCGGTGTGGGGCATCTGTCTCCTTGGCTTTGCTGACTTTGTCTTTGCCCCTGACAAAGGCTCTGACCATGTCCATGAGATTGTCAAACGAGTGAGGAAACTCTTCCCCTAGTTTCTCGCATAGTTGTGCATGCTTTAATTTGTTTATGAAACTGCTGATTTTCATGACCTCCGGGACGTCTTTGATGTTCATGCTTTCCTTGACAAACCTTTCCATGTATTGGTCTATCCGCTCGTTGTCCCTCTGCCTTATGTGTAAGATTTCGTTTGGGTTCTTGACCACCTTTCTTTGATGATCTTCAGGGTCTCTCGTCCCATCATATCGGTCGAAGTTTGGAGGTAGTTTTGTTTTAGGGGGCATAGGTGCCTCTGCAATTTTCCGAGTGAACTTTGAGACTTCAGCCAGATCCCGTGGAAGGTAGGGTTGGTCCAGCAGATAAGGGTTTCTTGAGCACGACGGACCGTAGGAGGATTTCACTTTCCCCTCTCGTATTGTCCTTCTCAGGTTCTTTTCTTCTTCAAGAGATGGACTAATAATGCAGCTCAAGGGTTCTTCCTTTTTCAAGGAAGGACCGTCCAGGGTTTCCTCAAGGACTAACAACGTAGTCCAAGGAGTCTTTCGTCTTCAAGTAGAGCGTCTGGATTTTCCTTAATAACATAATCTGATGATTCTTTCCCCTTCAGGAGGGGAGTCAGCTGCGTAGCCCAGCCTCCTCATTTCTTCAAATGGAGGATTGATAAGGTGATCCTTTGATTCTTTTTTCTTCAGGGAAGGAATTAGTAAGGCAGTCCATGCCCATTCCCCCTCCCTCCCCTTCTTTTTTCTTTCTCTTCTTTCCTTTTGTTTTTGAGATCTTCGAACATAAGAATTTATGGAGGGGCTTAATCCTTTTCGGATGAGGTAATAGAAAAATAAAGATCCTTTCGAGAAGTCTTCAATGTAGGACCCAATGGTGTTATACCATGCTAGCTCCCCAGTTCAGTGTTGTCAAGCGTAGTTGGTAATACTGAACTTATGAAATAGGCTGTCCTTGAGCCCGTCTGTCTAAACCATCGGTTGTGAATAAAGAATATAGTTACTTTCGATGAGTATCGAGAGTCTTCTAAATCATTATCACTTCTAATGAGTGACGTATTTATCCGAGACACGATAGCACGCAAGGATATAGCTGATAGATGTATCAGGCAGATTAGCATATGATTCCTTGTTGAATGAGAATAGCCCGAGGTTAGCAAAAACTATGTCCCACAATATCCCCCTAGACATATTAGTCCCTCAGTTCAATGTTGCACAAAGGTATTTCTTGCGTTCACTAATGTTGTGTTGCTTTCTTCCCAACCAAAGCTATATCCATGTTTAAGGATATTTTAGGTGACCACTGTTCTTTAGTGTCTTTTCAAAGATCATGCCACGTTTCTTGGATGCACCTTATCCAGTCCAATGCTAGCCTTCGTTGACCTGTCCCGTAGGTCGTGACTAATAGCTTCTTGCGTTGTTCATGTTCATGCTTCGATACTTGCCACGAAAACACTTTCAAAGAGGTAAGTCATACCAAAGGTCAATTTACTTATGTGGTAAACATGTTGTGTTGTGTGTACAAGTACTTGTGCCTCAAGCTTTATTTTGTGAAGACATGTGATCATTATATTGTTAATGGGGGTAGCCTACGTATCCTAACAACGTTGTAATGAGAACAATGAATATGTGTCTAGAAGTGGTGTACGATGCAAGACTTCGGAGAAAGGCCTTGTGTAAATGCTTTGTGTTAGGGTCTAGAAAAGGACCTGGCTGAAGGGCCTGAGGAAAGACCATGTGAAAAGACCTGAGGAAGGGACCAGTGGAAGGGACCCCGTGAAAGGGCCGGGAGAAGGACCGTGTAGAAGGGCCTGAGGAAGTGCCCTGGGAAGGACCCTATGGAAGGACCTGGGGAAAGGCCAGGTGGAAGGGCCTGAGGAAGGACCTGGGAAGACCCGGGGAAGGACCCTATGGAAGGACCTGGGGAAAGGCCAGGTGGAAGGGCCTGAGGAAGGACCCGGGGAAAGGCCAGGTGGAAGGGCCTGAGGAAGGGCCCGGGGAAGGACCCTGTGGAAGGACCTGGGGAAGGGCCAGGTGGAAGGGCCTGAGGAAGGACCTGGGAAGACCCGGGGAAGGACCCTATGGAAGGGCCTGGGGAAAGGCCAGGTGGAAGGGCCTGAGGAAGGACCCGGGGAAAGGCCAGGTGGAAGGGCCTGAGGAAGGGCCCGGGGAAGGACCCTGTGGAAGGACCTGGGGAAGGGCCAGGTGGAAGGGCCTTGTATTAGTAAAATATTATTTTTTATAAGAAAGCCAAAATAATTTTCTTTTAAAAATAAAACTTTATCACATGGGTAATAGTGAAGGCATCATCACTTTTTTTTTTTTTTTTTGACAAAAAGTAAGGTCTTATCATTCTGTCATCCTAGAATAATGTGAAACCCTTTTTGTGCATCATGTGTCTGTACATTATGCATAGACCTTTGTAATTTTTTCACCCACTTTAGAATTAACATAAAGTATGTGTATTATTATTACCAATTTTTTTTTAAACAAAAAAGTAGGTCTTGTGTGAAAGTACAAAAGTACTGTAACTTGATGTGTACATACATGCATACAAAAGTACGTTTAGAAAGGTTGATGTGTACTTGTACTTTGAGGGTAAATGTGAGTATTTAAACCATATTTCTAGTTCTATTTGAACCAGTTTCCAGTTTCCTGGTTCTTTTTCTCATACCCCCCCCCCCCTTTTTTTTTGTCAGAAAGTCTAAAGCTTTTTTGTAGTCAAACCATGTCATTACCCAAAAGATAAAAGCAAAAACTTTTTTTTTTTTTTGGGCAGTACGTGAGAACAGCTCATCTTTCACATGGTTTTGTATATATATATTTCTTTTTTATTTTATATATATATTTTACGAACGATACTTTTCCATTTAGATCCATTATGTTACTCCACCCAATAGAGGTTCATGATTTTATCCCAGAATCTATGTATAGGTTTTCATTTGGTAACATATACTTGTACTCCGTGCATAAGGGTTTGTAACCTTGATATATATATATTTTTTAAAAGAAAAGTGTCGCCAAGACTTTCTTCCTGTTCCCCTCAAAAAACCCATACGTGCTTTTACTTTTGCCAACAGAATGCATCTACCATTAACATTCACACTATTAAACATAGAGTTTTTTTTTTCTTTCAAGGATTTAACAAGTGTGTTGTTGCACTTCAATGAACACATATTTCAAGTAGACTAAGAAGTAAAGGGAGAGAGGTCTGGAACCTGTTTAACCGGAGATGGATGCAGATCTGGGAAGCATGTTGAGCACACGAGAATCACAGATCCGACCGTTCATATGAAGAGACCGAGACATGCTTGTACTCAGTCCCACGGATGGCGCCAATGTCGAATCCCCAAATCCCTGATGTCGTTCAAAGGGTTTGGCGGTACTAACCTTAGATTCGGTGGTCTCCGGTTCAGGTTCGTCCTCTCGTTGTCACGGCGACGATTCCTCTTGTGGGGTGTCGGTCTTGAACTGCAGCCACATGAAAAGCTAGTTAGAGGGCCCGGGGGGGTTCACCCCGAGGGCACTCCGACGCTCAAGTCAGTATCTTGTGTGGTAAAGATGTTGTAAGTGCAAGTAAAATATATAATCTAGGGAGAGGGAGCAGATGTATTAGAGAAGGAAGAAAAGTAACCTTCTTATTTTGTGGGGCAAATGTAATCTTAGAGAAGTGGAGTAAGTAGTAACCTTTTTTGTGGGGAAAATATCTTCTGTCCCTTCTTGGGGAAGGAAGTTCTCTTAATGTAGTGAGATAGTTTGGCCATAGCCCTAATGGGCCGATCCAAGAGTGGGCTTATCAGGACGTGGCCCACTCAAACCAACTAAACATACCGAGAAAGACACAAGTGGGCTCGAGCCCAGCCACCAATCTAGGGCGATGAGCCCGGACGAGGAGCCCAAGCGGGGACCCTCGTCGTCAGATATCACCAGAAAACGAGAACTATAGAGAGAGACATACCTGTTCCATGGAAAAAAACGATATTGCCGGAATTGATCTGTCTCTGATTCAGACCACAAAGTCGCTGTTGTACGGCGACTAGGGTTTCACCATCGTTGTCTTGGTCCGTAAGGGGCGGTTGCAGTCCGGCGATGGGGTTTTCAAGAAATGATGTTGTGGTGGTCATAGGGGTGGGGGTTTCAAGAAATAGTGTTGTGGGGTTGTTTCGTTGAAGAAGATGGCAGGTTAAGAAAATCGAAGATGGCCGGTGGCAGCATCAACGATGAAGTTGCAAACTTTAAATCAAGAATGAGATGGGGTTAAAATATCATAAACCAAGAAGAAGATGGGGGTAAAACTACTCAGGTGGATTGAGTGGGTGGGGGATTGGAGATGATGAAGATGAAGTCAACAGTTTTTAATGATAAGGGTATTTTTGTAATTTCATACCTACTTAACTGAGAAAACTAACCTCCATCTACCTCAGGGACTATCCGACATCCGAGTAACAACTGATCGAACCACAGGGAGCAAGAATGTAATTTTAAAAAGTTAGGAACTAAAGGTGAAATTTCGACAAACCACAGGGACTATACGGACATTTTACTCTAAAATCAGATTAAACCTATTGGTTCACAGTTTGAAAAATCGGAGCCAGTCATTTGTGGTTCATGGTTTATTATCTTTTACGTTTTTTAAATATTTCATTATCCATATCCATATGTATAATATTTTAAAAAAAAAATTAGTCAAATGGAACCATTTTGGTTGATCTAGACGACCCGACCAACCCAGCCGGTTTGGTTTTTAGAAAACGAAGTTAGTGATTTGACCTACATTTTTTTATCAAAGTCATCGGAACCGGAACATAAACACCTTATTGATTACACACCCTTAACGTAACATTATGAGGTTATTTAAACTAACTTTCAATGATATAATACGATCGTATCATATAAAGCTGAGATTAGAAACATAAAATTAGTGGAAAAAATGATTGAAATTAATTTTTGTTATATATTACAAAGAAATATGGCTCGTTTCTTGTGGTAGGTAACACCAAGTCACGAAGTTTGGAAACACTTGAGTGGTCTCCCTTTCTTGTGAGAATGGAAAATAAATAATTTGTGATAAAAGATCAATTGTTTATACCATAGTCGAGTTTATACTTACCGTGTCATAAAAACGGAAAAAATGTGAGATCACATAAAAATATATGATAATAAGTATAAACATGACTTTTGGTATAAACAATTGATATGTTTTATCACAAGCTACTTAAACACTGTAAATTAACAACACTTTTTATGCATATAGGTATTTTACTTAATGTTTAAGGGTTTTTTCAAAACAAAATTGTTTTTTAATTTTAACTCAAAATAATTTGATTCTTTTACTTTTAATCTTAAACTATTCGATTTTTTTTTTTTTACTTTTGATCCAAAATTTTTCATCTTTTGTAATTTAACATCACAACTTTTTTAACTTAAACGTTGGTCCTCTATATTTTTCATCTTTCGCAATTTTTTCGTTTTACTCTTTGTTCTAAATTTTCCGAGTTAATACAGTGCAACGTGCGTGTGTGGTTCAACGTTTACGTTTAGTTTTACGCTTCGTTCTAACTTTTGTGAGTTAACACGACGCAACGTGCGTGTGTGGTTTAACGTTTCCATGTCATCTATTTTCCCGTTTGACAGGTTCGTCGTAATGCGTGGGTCCTAGATCGACTTAGTTATTATTTTCTTCACATTAACACGCCACAACTTAAGTGTTGGTGGTTGCTGACGGAGATGTCATATTGATGCTATTTGGCATGGTTTTATGCCCCCACTGCAACGCAGGGTGCTTAATACTAGCTATAGTTATTTAATAAATGAGGTATATTAGGTAAACACATGATAGAATCCATTCCATAATTTTATAACTTTTAGTTCTTTTTCGTTATTACTTAGATCCAATGTTGTAGAAATCGGCGCCTAGGCGCTAGTCGGTGGGTTACTGCTTAAATTTAAGCTAGTCGGTCAAAAAAATCGGTTATGGTCAAAATCGGTCAAAGTCGGTAAAAGTCGGACAAAACCGGTAAAAGTCGGTCAAAATCGGACTAATCGGGCCCATGTTTTTTGGCCCAATAAACCCAATTTTTGAAACCTGGCCCATGGTTTAAAGCCCAAATTTTATTTATAAACCTATTTTAACATTTAAGTTTAGGTATTTTAACATTTAATCCCTTCTATCTTTTACTAGTTTACATATGGTTCCTAAACTTTTAAATTTATTAATAAAAAGTATAAAGTTATCTCCTAAACTTGTAAATTTATTAATAAAAAGTATAAAAGTCCAATCTAATTAATCCCGATTAATCCCTAGGCGGTACCTCACCGCCCGACTAGCGTCTAGCGCCTTCTACAACATTGCTTAGATCATGAGTAGTGGTTTGGTAACAGCATATTTTTTTATCACGTGGTTGCCACATCATCTAAGCCATTTCACTTGGTGAAATAGCTTGATCTTTAACGATTAGTTATTAATTATCTAATGATTTATTTTTAAATTTTTTATTTATAATTTATATATAAATTATACAATAATGTACAATATAAACAAATAAATGTTCCATTATACTAGAAATAAAAAGACTACAACCTACTAAATTAAAAAAAAAATACATATAAACTAGAGTACACGGCCTAAATTTGCATGCAAAATTCTCCAAGCTGCAAGATAACGGAAGCTTATGCTATGATGTGTTTCGTACCCGAGATGTACCACCTCAATCGCTTGATATTCAGTCATGCACTCTTCATGGTTGAGGACATTGGTAAAGAGTCTCTCATAAACCCACAACTTGCTCACATCGTCCTAAACCTTCCACTAATGTGATCCAAAGTACGACTATTTGCACCCACTTGATGACGGAAGTGTGTCAAGATTGCGTTCCAAATAGTAGGATTATTTGGAGGGAGCCCTAACTCCACTTCAATACACAAACCAAACGCGTGGCCTGGAGCACGAGCCAGACGAAGAAACAACCCACCACGAGGATGGGGGGCGGTGTTCCCTCGTTGTTGTCACCGGGTTGGGCCAATAACGAGACCATTACGCATGGTCTTAAACCTTTAATAATATTCCATATGAATCAAATTAACATGTACTCCACGCATAGGGGTATTAAAGAAGCCAATTCAACAACAAATTAAAAAATTCTCACCGTTCAAAAAAATATATATTCGTAATTTCGTATTGGATTTAGACTTGTGCATAATAAAACAGGCTAAAATCATCATTCTAGCTAAACCGAGGGTCCGAAACGTAAACTCGGGTAGGGGTTTATGTTCATTTAAACACCCACAAAAATTAGGGTTTATAGATCTTGCAAGAAAAGACACCGTTGGTAGCAATGGATTCCTTTTCATCGCCGTCGAGTTCATCGTCATCATCGCAGATGTCTACTGAAGACTTCATGGATCAGCTTAAGGTTCAACTTGCTCAGGCTTACGCCGAGGAGTTCCTCGAGGTATATCCTTACCTCTGTCTAGTTATATTTGCAGGTGTTTAATTATATATATATATACACACACACATCAGATATTAATATTTTGTTGTGTTATTGCTTGTTATTTGCTATAATATGTGAGTTTAGATTTACTATTGTGAAAAAATCAAGATTGTTATTTTGTAAAAAAAAAGGCTCAATTTGGGGAGACTTTAAACCTAGATCCGTGTTGTGAATCTTGATGGGATTGGCAATTTGACAGATAAATGACTTTTGAATGTGGTTTTAAGAATAAAAAATCACTATGTTATTGAGATGCTATGATGCATTAATAAAAATCATCTATCTTGTTGACACACAATCTGATTAGTTGTTGTTTTTATGTATAATTTTAAGTTTTATACATGTATTCACATATTTTTATACTTAATTTTTTAAGTAGACAAGTTTTGACCGGAATCTTGCAGGAAAAGCCCAAAAAACGATTCAGAGGCGCACCTCATGGGGTTTCTATTGTACTTGCGCCTCAGAGGGGCTGAGGCGCTAAAAAGACTGCGTCTCAGGGGCTTCTGATTTGTTTTTGATGTTTTTGACTTTTTGTGTCAATTTCAAGCAATTTATGTCTTTTTTATCTGTGTTTTTTATGATGAATTTAGTTAGTATTATTATTTTTATAAGATATATAATTTTTATATATATTTTTTAATTCCGCCTCGGGCTTACGCCTCAAGGTTTATGCCTCGTGAAGCGAAGGGAAAACGCCTTGAAACTCGTTTACGTTTTTTTAAACCTTGGGTTTGGTCGGAATCTGTAATTTTTTTTCTGATTTTACCCGATTTTTTTCTTATTTTTGGCCGGCCGACTAGCGATTAGTGGATTGAGTAAAGAAAAATTAATCAGCAGAGGGCCGACTAGCAATTAATCGGCGACTAGTCGTTGATTAATCGCGATTTTTGCAACACTGGTTATTTTATAGCAAGAAACATCAACTTATATTTATGGACAAAACTCACAATGATAGGTTTTAAGTTTTAACTAACCGATCTGCTTTCAGTAATCGGGAAGTAGGCAAACAGGCTATGTTTTTGTATGCAGTCAAGAAATTGTTGCTGGTTTATCGTTTATGTCAAATTTTTATAAAACAGGTGTGCATAAAAGACATTAACTACTGTAAACATTAGGCTGGTGGGCTTTGGGGTTTTATTTTTGGTCGTCAGAGTCTGTCAGTTGTAAGTTGTAACTCAAGGTTCTGAGGAGCGTCTAGGCACTGTAGTCCATAAAACATAAATAACCGATGTATTGATACTATGATGTTGTTGAAAATATAAAAAACAAACTACGTACAGACATGTAAATATGCTGTGTATGATTACCATTGCAAAGGTATTCTCAGAATGTTGACATTGTATTTACTATCTAAATTTTGTTTGGAAACAGACGGTGAGGGGGAAGTGCTTTGACAAGTGTATCACTAAACCAGGCAGCAGTTTGAGTGGTGGAGAGAGTAGTTGCATCTCGAGGTGTGTGGATCGTTACATTGAGGCTACCGGTATCATTAGCAGAGCCCTTTTCAACCAACGGTAAAAATCTGAAAGAAGAGGAATGAGAGGATTTTTAATTGAAATGTTCATGTGTAACTTGCATAATGCTTTCTTATTAGGAAAGTGAGGACCATAAGCTGTTTTTTTTTATAATTAAACTCGACTTTTTATGATTCAATGAAGTTTGAAACTTTTAGTCACTTATCTGAATGGTTTACTTTTGTATCTTCTTTCTTGCTTTGTTATTGTAGCCCGTTTGATCCCAAACGGTGGTTGACATGGTTATCTTATAGTTGTTTGAAAAAAAAAAATTATGATCATCCAAATGCTGCTTCCTGGTTTTGACATACTTTCTTTAGTTCATTCTTTCGAGATGGAAGATAAATCATAAACTTTTCATCAGTGCAAATGTCTGTTGATATGGCCATGGTTCATAAACTTTTCGAGATGGTAGTTGGTTGGCTGAAACGCGGTTGGGGCCACTGTCTGTGTTGTTGCTTAACCAGATGGATGAAGGTCAGTTCAAAGAGTGGTTTCACTGCATATTAAGCATCTGTGTGCAAGGCATCTGAAAATGGGAGTGAATCGGTTTCAAAAGATTTGATTCTCAGTTTTGTGTTGGTCTGGTATCGAATAGGTCTTGCAGATTAAGACTGTTGACCATCACTTATACGGGATTTGATTCTTAGTTTGTTAGGTTTGCTTTTATTTTAATCGTTCACCATATGCTAATATACCATTAGTTGACCTTTAGTTAAATTGCCATTTTTTAATTAAAAGTGGTGTTTTTAAATGTTTTAAAACAATCCCCTATCTAAACACTATTAGAGCATTCACATTTTATTGCATTTTATGTGAGTGAATTCTAAATATTATAAAAAGTGCTTTTGAGTAGAGGAGAGAAAAAGTGTTGTATATTTGGGATGAACAAGTTGGAGGTAGCAAATATGAAAATGTTAAGGTAGATGTTTGGACATACAAACTTGAATCGAATTATGAATGTAGTTTTTAGAGATGCATTTGGACGTGTACCAATAATCTCAGTTTTATTCATACTTTTTTTTTTATGTAATTCAATCTTTTATAGGTTAGAGCAAATTACAAATCATGGGTTGGTAGACGGGCAACATGTTATTTTGTGAAAAATTGACCGTTAGAATTTTTAAATGCAATTCAATCTTTCATACTTAGTCTCATACATGTTATTTTGTGAAAAATTGACCGTTAGAATTTTTAAATGCATTTTCTTATTAATTTAAATTTTTTATATAAATTTATCACCCTCAACGCATTCACGGTAGGTTCTCAATATCTATCACTATAATTTAACTAAAACACATATAACCCTTAAGTTTCGTTTATTTTTTTACAACCTCTCACATCAGATTCTTTATCTCTAGGTTTTATACACTCACGAAATTATATTTATATATGAATCGTGAGTCTCAATACTTAGAGAACTAGTATATATTCTATAAACATCATCTCTATCTTAGAGATGCTGATGGAGGGTGCAAATAAAAGAAAACCTTATATTTTTTCTGTATATTCAAGAAAATGATTATACAGATGACCTGACATGAATGCTCTTGGTAAATAATAGAACAATGAAATTGTAAGATTACTTTATTACTCAGAAACTGAAGAGGTATGGTCCCAATTTCCTGCCCACATGGCAAGGACCACACCACTTTTTCATCCTACATGGCGCCTACATCAGCAAACGAATCCAGAAGCTTCTGGAAGACATCAAGGTGGCACCAAAGATGCTCCTTTTGACAGAAAGGACAGCACGTGTCACAATTCATCAAGCGCCATGTAGGCCTGCAGCGGATCAAGGAGCAGACCGACAGTACCAGTACGACGTCTCCAGCTTGGACAAATATAGGCGTGCCACGTGTACCACCACACTGACCACAGCTGAGGAGACCAAGAGGATATTCCCCTTGGTCGGACAGCTGGCGCCCTATAACAGCTGGCAAGGTTGCTCCTCCCTCCTTCACCCTCCGGCTATAAATAGGACCCTTCATCATTCAGGTTAAATCCATCCTATTCTCCACACTCTCACTCTTAACACACACTGTTTTATTTCCTCAGAACAGAACTTATTCTCAAGCCGGAGCCCGGTTAAGAGGGAAACCCCCATATTCCCCTCTTAACGAGCTAACGGTGTTGCTGTTTTGCAGAACCCGTCATTTGGCGAGTAACAAAGGAGATTGAACCCCACAAAAGAGACGAACAGGCTAGTTTCACCTCAGGTGTTAACCAGTGTTTCATCATTGGCGCCCACCGCAGTTTTTGCAAACCTTTTTCATCTTCTTTTCGTTTAAAACACTCTTCAAAATGGCTGAAACAAACCCTTCCCACCAGGTGGACGGAGAAGTTTCTTCTTTTGAGCTCATTTCGGACACCGCGCACGTCCAAAGGGACCAAAGGAACGAAATCATCCAAGAAGGGCAAATGAACAACGATTTTCCTAGTATCTTTGGAAGTGCATCCAGGGTTGTTAGCCAAACCACAACTGGAGCCACTTTCCAATCTCCACCTAGGATCATCACCCAAACTACAAATGGAGCCACTTTCCAACCTCCGTCTGGGGTAGTCTAACAAACACCACCACCAGTGCAAACACCAAACCATGGAGCTGGCCCCTCAGCTCCATCGGAACAAGCACAACTGAACTTCTCTGCACTTTTAGGGCTACCCGAAGGGAAAACTCTGGCTTCCTGGTATGCCGAACAGATGGCGTCTATAAATCTCGTTTACACACAACTCAGCGCACAGCAGGCTTTGCTCCAAGCACAAGCCAACCAGACCGCATTTGTCACCCCACCGCAAAGGCCTCTGAGCACTCACACGCCTCAGCAGGCTAATGCACTGAACTTACGCCCTGAAACAGCACCTGCACCAAACATCAGAAGGCCAAGCGCGCACGACACGCGCGACACTTACGACGAAACAGAGAGCAATTATGTGCAGTATTCTTATCCATAAAGAAAACCGGTGCAAAGTCGTTTAGGCCCGCGCAATATGAACGATGAGTGGGACAGTTATAAGGAAGAAGATGATGCGACGTACAAAGAAAGCACAGTGTTCAGCAGGTTACCACCAGAACACGAGGCGTACGTACCCCGCAAGCGTGCGGGGTACAACCCAAAAGCAGAACATGACTACACACTGAGCTATCGCCCGGATGGCATAGCTAAAAACTCAAAATTCACCAAAGAGATCGCAACAGCCGACATCGACAAGACAAAATTGCCACACAACGTAGGCAAATACAATGGCTTGACAGATCCCGACGACCACCTCCAATTCTTCAACGGCGCAGGGTTAACAGGTGGATGGAACTTACCAACTTGGTGTCATCTTTTCGCACAAACCTTTGTTGGCGCAGCGCGCGTCTGGTTCGACAGCCTGCCAACAGGAAGAATCAAGTCATGGATCGATTTTCGAGACAAGTTCCTTGCGCATTTCTCGCAACAGCGCAGGCATACTAGAGACCCGGCCGATTGTCTGAATATATGGAGAAAGCATCATGAAAGCGTGGAAGATTTTATTACGAGGTATAACAAAGAATGTCTGGAGATTGGTGATGTAGGCGAAAAGATGATGCGCGCGCATTTTATGAGGGCAGTTGACGTGTGTATATATATACATAATATTTTGCAATGAATTACACACGATTGGGTTTTAAATTTATAAAAGTGATTATTACTTTTACATCAAAACACACACGAAAGAGGCAAGTGTACCCCGTCATATATGTAATAAAGTATTGGTAAGAACCAAGTATCGATCCAAGGAAATGGGCGGAGAATTTGTACTAGACCTTTGTCACTAAACTACCGGTAAAAACGTAGGTTTTGTTGATTTAAACTAAACTAAAGTAAACATAACCAAATACAAAATAAAAACATAATAGATAGTAGATAAAAAGCCTTGCTAAATACACAACCACAGCATGTCAACTAAGTCAGTTTTGGCACTAGAAGCATTCGGTCAATTTTCCAATTTAAAACAATTAGTATCCCTTTCGGGAATCCTAATATGACAATCATTCGGAAAGCTAAAACGATAAACACACTTTAACCACCTAAAATTGTTCTTTAACGTGCAATTGATAAATGTCTATGAAAATCTCTTAAAAATAAGTTAGGCAGCCGTTAGGATTATTCTAACCTCACTTAAACAAGGAAAGCGACACCGATAAACACAATGCAACCACCGAGATAAGCATAAACTAGATTAAATCACAACCGAGTTCATTTTACAAATCTTGCACAATAATTCACTAAGATAGCAATTTTGGCCTAAACTACTAACTAAGCTAACAAATCATAGCAAGAATTCATAACGACACCATCTAACCCGTTTAGGTCCTTCCGTGACGGCAAGCTCTCTTGATTAACAATAATTACATTTTATTAAATCACTAACCATTTCTAGTATCATGATGCATACATTTAAACCAAGTTAAACTAGTTAACCAAATTCAAAGTTTACTAATACAAGATTAATTAAGCTTCATTTTACAACTATCTTAACTAACCAAGCACCAATCATCCAACATAATTACTTATAATCAAGAAATCAATATCAATAACAAGGTTGCAAACTAATCATCAAAGATTAACATAGAAAATACTTCAAATGTCATTACAAACAAAGTTTAACAAACTAATGGTTATAATCTAGCAAGGGATTGTTGTGTTTTTGCCCAAAGGCTACAATAATACATAAATCATAATCTAAGTACTTGAAAGATTAACAAAAACTTGGAAAGATTAGAAAATCAAACCATAAACAAGTACTAGACTAAGGATCCGGGTAGTAATCGAGCTAATCGGGATAATGTGGCTTGAATCCGGGTGAAAGCTAATGCCTCCGGAGCCTGAAAATCGCCTGAGAGCTCTCCAAAAATCCAGAATTTCCCAAGATAACGAGCAGACTGTTTCTGCTGTGTTTTTATAGTTTTTTTTGCTGTTGCACGGTCGTTCCTCAGAAGGAACGACCGTTCACTTTATTGAATTATTGATGATGGGTCGCCATACTGCATACGTCACCGGATCGTTGACCAGATCTGAAGTTGCACGGTCGTTCTTCGGGATAGAACGACCGTTCAGTTCCGAGCTATACATGTTGCACGTCAGGTCGCACCGACCGTTCAGTTCCGAGATGATCTTCGATGTCGGAGATGCACGGTCGTGCATCAGGTGGAACGACCGTTCCACAGGCCCAGTTCTAAATCCTTAACAGAATGTCCGCAGATTTGTCGTTTTGTCCGGAAAGTCTTCGTTTTTGCTATCATCTTGTCTGAAATGCAGTTTTAGGCCTGTAAACACAAATGTAGATAAATAAGTATCCGAACGACGGTTTTACGGCCAAAAACGCATAAAATAGGGGTAAAACGGGGGACTAAAATATGTGTAAATTAGAGTGTATCAAATCTCCCCACACTTAAACCTTGCTTGTCCTCAAGCAAGCTAAACTAAAAAGCAATAAAAGACATAAACAAACAAGAACGATAATTTACACACTATTTTATTGAAAACTAATATATAAACGGTTAGCCGGTTTGTCGAAAGACAACATCAAAAGATTCAAACCCAAACAAGCATATGCAATTATAAAGCGACAACCAAAAAGCCGAGACTAAACATTTAATTGACTCACATGTTAATCTTCACCTAACTCACAATGTTCACACACACTCGGTTTTATTTATGAATCATACATAAAATGTGTATGCGTAAACACTCAACGCCTAGTCAATGAAATGTGCAATATCATAAGCTTGTCATAAGATCTCGTCTCCACCAACTAACATGCAAATAAGTGTAAATCAAGAGGTCTTTACGGGTTGTAACGAAAGGCTTGGGCGAAGGGTATGGAAGTGGACATTTAAAATGGCGAAAACGGTTAAAACTCGGTAGTAGCGTTTAACTAGCAATAAACAATACAACTTTACATACAAACGCCTTAAAAAGGCGACTAAAGCGCAATCGAGCTAGTCAACAAGATTTTTAACATTTAAGCATTCAAAATTGCTCGATTTCTATCAACTTCACCCTATTTTAGGGTGTTTTATTTTCTGTTTTTTTTTTTTTTTTTTTTTTTTTTTTTTGCAAACTATACAATGAAATATAAACAATAACAAGCTAGTTAAACTATTATTTTAACCGAGTTTCAACACTAAAAAGGTTTAAAAACATAAAAAGGCTAAATTTGGTTAAGTAGGCGATAATGTGGGTAAACAAAAGTGAACGGGAAGGCTCGACATGGTTAATCCTAAAGGGTAATATAAGGTGAACGGGAAGCATAACACAAAGAACAAGGTACACAACAAAGGGGGAATCTAAGTGCCTCTATCACGTTTACACAAATCCGCACGTTCATGATCTTAACAAGCATACTAGTGACAAGTTCTAAATTGCACAAAACATCCGGCTCACTCCTATATCCGACATGAACAAATATATAACAATCTAAGCTCAAATATGCTCACGTAACGGAAGGAATGGGTAAAAGTGTGAAAACTATCATGCAAGTCTTTCTTTGTTTGTCACGCTTTCCGGTTTCCTTTTTCAAAAATATTTTGCTTGTCGAGTTTTTATCAAGTCCGAAGCTTTCTAAAACACAACCAACCGGTTTATTTACTAAAATATATACAAAATACAGGTATTTTTGAATGATTTTTCTGATTTTCTGTTTTTTTTTTTTTTTTTAATTGAGGACAAACAAAGCTATGTTAACAAAGTTAACCCCCTCCCCACACTTGAACTTCGCATTGTCCCCAATGCGAGACCCGAAATATAGAGAAAGGGATAAAAATACTCCCCTCAAGATGATGTTGGTGCCACGAGACTTCCGAAGCTCTAACTGGTACGTGCTCCGGTCCAAGATCCGATAGACAAAATCTGCAAGTATGTCGTGTACACCCAAAATATAACAGAAAAGGAAAAACCAAACAACCATAATGTACATAAATGCTAATATCCAAACAAAACAGAAAGGAAATTGTTTCAAAATACATATCCGGGATGTTTTAAATACTAAGTCAAAATAAACACCCAAAGAAAAACAAAGTACTGAAACATAAACACCACCAAGTGCTACCACTACCGCAAACTACTCATCAGCATCGTCATCATGCCTCGTGCCAGATGGGCCCTGATCGCCATAGCCAGGGGGGTTCCACGGTGGGAACTCCGGCGGGTGCTGAAAATAGTTGGGGTATGCGTGATGCATCTCCCCGAACAAATAAGAAAAACCCGCGGACACCCCCTGGTATAGAGTATCCTGGCGCTGCTCTAGTCGGTCATGTGTGGCCCGAAGCTCTGCCTGACTGGCCCTAATCTCGTCCTGACTAGCCCGGATCTGGTCCTGGCTAGATCTGATCTCGCTGAAGTAAGTACCATGCTGCTCCTGTGTGACACGCATGTCCTGGAACTGCTGGTAAAAAGTAGGCCAATCCTCATGCTGCTGAAATGCATGATGCTGCGGCGAGTGTGGTGGTGTCGGTGGCTGTGGCTCGTGCTGCTCTCCCATCTCTTCGTCTTCATCCTCATGTACCTCCTCAGCTGGAGGTAACGGGTCCCATATCTCTCCATTCAGACCCCTCAACCTATCTCTCCCAGGTAACTCAGCAATAACCCCCATAAACTTCAAAGACCGGATGTCAATATGCACCCCCTCAGTGATCAAGGTAAGACCCCTAAGCACCCCCGGCGTCATTAATCGCTCATTGTACGCGATCTCGGTCACGTACTGCCCGCCGTGGATCTCACTATTGTGGGTCCGCCCTGAACACTTAACAAAGTATTCAGCCATTCGCGCGGCTAGGTTGATCGGTGCTTTGTCAACCAACGCATAAAGAAAGAGCAAATCAGGCGTTGGACAGTTACCTTGACTGTCCATGCGTCCGCAAATGGAATGGCTGAAAACGTGGTGCATCACGCGCACCAGAGGGTCTTGAAGGCGCGAAGCCTTTGACATCCGTGGGTTGTATGGGCCCCCACCCCCAATAGTGTTACGCGCCCAGAATGCCTCTCGCTCTGCATCATCGGGGAAATTGTACCGATCATTGAAGATGTCGGGATCATCCATGTCCTCCCGCGTATAAATCCCAAGCCTCCGTCCTAAACGACCCACAGACCATGTATGCCATCGACCACACAACCTGAAGGTTACCCGATTCCTCCAACGGAAATCAGGTTCTGTATGTAAAACCGGCTTTTCATACTTATACGAGGCGAAGAATTCGATTGTCAACTCCCGATAAACCGGTCGGTTGCAACCGACCAAGTTTGCAAGTGGGCGGGTCATCATTTCATCTAGGCGATCATACTGGTTGAGGTCACGCATAACCTCCCAGTCCAACCAACGGGGCTCTCCAAACTGATCGCGCCTCGCCCATAATTCATCGCGCTTCGCGATGCATAATGCTTCCTTCTCGATGTTGGGGTTAAATTGTAGGAAAGGGTGATCCATCTGCAATGGGGAATGTTGTTAGGAAGACAGAAACAGGAGAAAAATGAGTAGAAAACAAGCGAGCAGCCAATTATGAAGCTACTGTCCAAACTGTGCTGGGCATATGGCACGGTCGTTCTCCGGGTCGCACGGTCGTGCGTCACCGAGAACTAACAGGCCAAGCCCAGCGATATCGAGAATAGCCGGCGACGCACGGTCGTTCCACCCGAGGAACGACCGTTCACTTCCGAGTCTGCAGACTTCGACCCCTGATCTTAGAACAATCAGATTTTTCAAAATTTCAACAAGTATTGGGTCAACAGGGGTCTGCAAATCAACCGGGTGTTCACGATACTTCGATTTAACAAGGGTTAGGGTTTCGATTTGTTTATGAAGAGAACCCTAAAAATTCCTTGAAAAATCGGAAGAAAACTACACTAGAAAGGAAATAAAACAAGAAATCTAACACTAGAGACGTACCGTGCGAAGTTGGGTGTTTGATCGTGCGAAAAATCGTGGGAAACGGAGAAAAATCGCCTTGGAACGAGCTGCAGCTGCTAGGGTTCGCGAATGATCGTTTTAGCATCAGATAATGGTATATATAATATGCAAAATGACCAAATTGCCCTCAGCCTGTCGCACGGTCGTTCTCCGGAATGGAACGGTCGTGCGTCACCGAGGTCGTTCAAACCCAGCAGCGTGTTCTCGGAGATGCACGGTGGGTGCGATCTGCCGTTCCGGCTTGCTCGGCATTGCACGGTCGTTCTATAGATGGAACGGTCGTGCATCAGGTGCAGATGCAGATTTCCTGCAGAAGCTATTTACAGCACCCGTTTAGGCCGTTTTTCGCCGTTTTTTCGACACACCAACTGTTCTAACAATATAACAATAAAGAACCTTCGCCCGGCACGTACGGAAACTAAACAAACAAACGAAAACTACCTAACTAACCTAAATTACGCTAAAACTACAAAAACAAATAAAAGGACAATTTTGCCCTTATAGCGCCAAAGACGCTCCGGCTGCATTTTTGTCGGCGAGTCAGCAGCGTAGACTCATGCTAAATTTTTGTCGGCGAGTCGATAGCAAGACTCATGCTAAATTTTTGTCGGCGAGTCGATAGCAAGACTCATGTCCCCACACTTTACGTGTGCGGGCCATTACCACGCCCCTTCGGATTTTGCTCCGTGTTGCCCGGAAGACCACCCGGGGGTCTCTCCGACAACATTTTTGCCAACTGGCCCACTTGATTCTCGACATTCTGAATGGAAGCCTTTTGACTCCGCATTTCTCCTTCATTGACCAAGAACCGCTCCTCATGCTGCTGATATCGCTTTTCAGCCATTTGATTAGCACTATTGGAGTTGTTCAGCAGTTGTGCCATCATTTCCTCTAACTTTACATTGCTTTGAGAGGTGTGCGGCTGTGAACTGCTTCCTGAGCCTTGATTATGATATTGAGGCTGAAAGGATTGACCATGAGAATGTTGTGGCGCGGGAGCATGTTGAGCAAAACCGGGCGCGTTCTGGTTCCCAGAACCAGATTTCCACCCAAAGTTTGGGTGATTTCTCCACCCTGGATTATACGTGTTGCTATAGGGGTTATTTTGGGGCCTGTTTTGATTGCCCATGTAGTTCACCTCTTCGTGACCGGTAAACATAACACCCTGCTCACACGTACCTGGCACATGTGACACTCCACACTGGTCACATCCAGGGCCAACTTGCGCGGCTGATTGGGATTTATCGAATTTCGTCGCCAGAGCCGAGATTTGTGCAGTAATGGCTGTGTAATCGTCCACAGCGTGTGCTCCTGGGCGAGATGATGATGATGTAGCCTGACCTCTATCGCCTTCCCGACGCGAGCTGGATTTCAACGCAGCTTTCTCAATAATATCATATGCTTCCGCCGGCGTCTTTGTTCCCAGATCGCCTCCTGCGTTAACATCTAATCGCTCCTGCGTGTTGTAGCTGAGCCCCTGATAGAATGTCAAAACCAGCTGTCTTTTGGAATAGCCGTGATGTGGCACATCAATCAACAAATCCTTGAATCTCTCCCAAGCTGCATGCAACGATTCGCCCTCGTCCTGGCGAAATGAAGTAATCCGGTTCCGTAGCTTGTTCGTTTTCTCAGGTGGAAAGTATTTATGCATAAACTGCTCTGCCAACTGATTCCAGGTCCTGATGGACCCGGCTGGGAGTGACATAAGCCAAGCTCTGGCTTTATCACGCAACGAAAACGGAAACAACCTCAACCGAATTGCGTCCGCCGAAACACCTGTAATCTTAAACGTGGAACAAACATGGAGAAACGCAGCAATATGTCTCCCGGGATCCTCGTGCTCACGCCCATCAAACTGTACTGAATTTTGTACCATATTTATTACACTAGGTCTAATTTCAAACGTAGGTACATCAATAGTAGGTTGAAGGATACTCGGCTCCAAGCCTTCTCGTCCGGGCTGATTCGTCTCATTCAAAGGTTGATTATCGTCTGCCATGATTTCGTCCCCTGAGTTTTCGCTTTCAGAAAGTATCACCGGGTCGTCAATCGCGTTTGCAATCCGTTTTGCAATGACACGTGCCCTTTCTCGAAGCCTCCTACTCCTCCTAAGATTATGCGCTGGTTCGTCAACCGGCTCAGCAATATTAGGCGCGGGAGTTGAGGACATTAACCTGCAAACGAAAACTTTCCACAATGAATATTTTATTACTATATAATAATTCTGCCCCTTTTTTTTTTTTTTTTTTTTTTCAGCTGAATAGAAGCAGAAAATTATTATGATTGGGCTGAAAAATTTTATAAAAATCCGAAAAATAGCCCGAAATTTTATAAAAATCCAACAAAATAAATAAATGAATCGACTAATACAAAAATGGCTTTAGGGTGCCGAAAACCCAAAGAATAAGCGAATAAATGAACCCGGATCAAATAAACAAATGAAACAAAAATAACGCAAAAATGAATAAATCGAATAAAACAAGAAATATTAACAAATAAATAAACAAATAAATAATCAAGAAATTATACACAAATATTAACAAGTATATACACCGATAACCAAATGACTCGGATCGTTCCTAAAACTCGCCATTTCCCCGGCAACGGCGCCAAAAACTTGACGTGTGTATATATATACATAATATTTTGCAATGAATTACACACGATTGGGTTTTAAATTTATAAAAGTGATTATTACTTTTACATCAAAACACACACGAAAGAGGCAAGTGTACCCCGTCATATATGTAATAAAGTATTGGTAAGAACCAAGTATCGATCCAAGGAAATGGGCGGAGAATTTGTACTAGACCTTTGTCACTAAACTACCGGTAAAAACGTAGGTTTTGTTGATTTAAACTAAACTAAAGTAAACATAACCAAATACAAAATAAAAACATAATAGATAGTAGATAAAAAGCCTTGCTAAATACACAACCACAACATGTCAACTAAGTCAGTTTTGGCACTAGAAGCATTCGGTCAATTTTCCAATTTAAAACAATTAGTATCCCTTTCGGGAATCCTAATATGACAATCATTCGGAAAGCTAAAACGATAAACACACTTTAACCACCTAAAATTGTTCTTTAACGTGCAATTGATAAATGTCTATGAAAATCTCTTAAAAATAAGTTAGGCAGCCGTTAGGATTATTCTAACCTCACTTAAACAAGGAAAGCGACACCGATAAACACAATGCAACCACCGAGATAAGCATAAACTAGATTAAATCACAACCGAGTTCATTTTACAAATCTTGCACAATAATTCACTAAGATAGCAATTTTGGCCTAAACTACTAACTAAGCTAACAAATCATAGCAAGAATTCATAACGACACCATCTAACCCGTTTAGGTCCTTCCGTGACGGCAAGCTCTCTTGATTAACAATAATTACATTTTATTAAATCACTAACCATTTCTAGTATCATGATGCATACATTTAAACCAAGTTAAACTAGTTAACCAAATTCAAAGTTTACTAATACAAGATTAATTAAGCTTCATTTTACAACTATCTTAACTAACCAAGCACCAATCATCCAACATAATTACTTATAATCAAGAAATCAATATCAATAACAAGGTTGCAAACTAATCATCAAAGATTAACATAGAAAATACTTCAAATGTCATTACAAACAAAGTTTAACAAACTAATGGTTATAATCTAGCAAGGGATTGTTGTGTTTTTGCCCAAAGGCTACAATAATACATAAATCATAATCTAAGTACTTGAAAGATTAACAAAAACTTGGAAAGATTAGAAAATCAAACCATAAACAAGTACTAGACTAAGGATCCGGGTAGTAATCGAGCTAATCGGGATAATGTGGCTTGAATCCGGGTGAAAGCTAATGCCTCCGGAGCCTGAAAATCGCCTGAGAGCTCTCCAAAAATCCAGAATTTCCCAAGATAACGAGCAGACTGTTTCTGCTGTGTTTTTATAGTTTTTTTTGCTGTTGCACGGTCGTTCCTCAGAAGGAACGACCGTTCACTTTATTGAATTATTGATGATGGGTCGCCATACTGCATACGTCACCGGATCGTTGACCAGATCTGAAGTTGCACGGTCGTTCTTCGGGATAGAACGACCGTTCAGTTCCGAGCTATACATGTTGCACGTCAGGTCGCACCGACCGTTCAGTTCCGAGATGATCTTCGATGTCGGAGATGCACGGTCGTGCATCAGGTGGAACGACCGTTCCACAGGCCCAGTTCTGAATCCTTAACAGAATGTCCGCAGATTTGTCGTTTTGTCCGGAAAGTCTTCGTTTTTGCTATCATCTTGTCTGAAATGCAGTTTTAGGCCTGTAAACACAAATGTAGATAAATAAGTATCCGAACGACGGTTTTACGGCCAAAAACGCATAAAATAGGGGTAAAACGGGGGACTAAAATATGTGTAAATTAGAGTGTATCAAATCTCCCCACACTTAAACCTTGCTTGTCCTCAAGCAAGCTAAACTAAAAAGCAATAAAAGACATAAACAAACAAGAACGATAATTTACACACTATTTTATTGAAAACTAATATATAAACGGTTAGCCGGTTTGTCGAAAGACAACATCAAAAGATTCAAACCCAAACAAGCATATGCAATTATAAAGCGACAACCAAAAAGCCGAGACTAAACATTTAATTGACTCACATGTTAATCTTCACCTAACTCACAATGTTCACACACACTCGGTTTTATTTATGAATCATACATAAAATGTGTATGCGTAAACACTCAACGCCTAGTCAATGAAATGTGCAATATCATAAGCTTGTCATAAGATCTCGTCTCCACCAACTAACATGCAAATAAGTGTAAATCAAGAGGTCTTTACAGGTTGTAACGAAAGGCTTGGGCGAAGGGTATGGAAGTGGACATTTAAAATGGCGAAAACGGTTAAAACTCGGTAGTAGCGTTTAACTAGCAATAAACAATACAACTTTACATACAAACGCCTTAAAAAGGCGACTAAAGCGCAATCGAGCTAGTCAACAAGATTTTTAACATTTAAGCATTCAAAATTGCTCGATTTCTATCAACTTCACCCTATTTTAGGGTGTTTTATTTTCTGTTTTTTTTTTTTTTTTTTTTTTTTTTTGCAAACTATACAATGAAATATAAACAATAACAAGCTAGTTAAACTATTATTTTAACCGAGTTTCAACACTAAAAAGGTTTAAAAACATAAAAAGGCTAAATTTGGTTAAGTAGGCGATAATGTGGGTAAACAAAAGTGAACGGGAAGGCTCGACATGGTTAATCCTAAAGGGTAATATAAGGTGAACGGGAAGCATAACACAAAGAACAAGGTACACAACAAAGGGGGAATCTAAGTGCCTCTATCACGTTTACACAAATCCGCACGTTCATGATCTTAACAAGCATACTAGTGACAAGTTCTAAATTGCACAAAACATCCGGCTCACTCCTATATCCGACATGAACAAATATATAACAATCTAAGCTCAAATATGCTCACGTAACGGAAGGAATGGGTAAAAGTGTGAAAACTATCATGCAAGTCTTTCTTTGTTTGTCACGCTTTCCGGTTTCCTTTTTCAAAAATATTTTGCTTGTCGAGTTTTTATCAAGTCCGAAGCTTTCTAAAACACAACCAACCGGTTTATTTACTAAAATATATACAAAATACAGGTATTTTTGAATGATTTTTCTGATTTTCTGTTTTTTTTTTTTTTTTTAATTGAGGACAAACAAAGCTATGTTAACAAAGTTAACCCCCTCCCCACACTTGAACTTCGCATTGTCCCCAATGCGAGACCCGAAATATAGAGAAAGGGATAAAAATACTCCCCTCAAGATGATGTTGGTGCCACGAGACTTCCGAAGCTCTAACTGGTACGTGCTCCGGTCCAAGATCCGATAGACAAAATCTGCAAGTATGTCGTGTACACCCAAAATATAACAGAAAAGGAAAAACCAAACAACCATAATGTACATAAATGCTAATATCCAAACAAAACAGAAAGGAAATTGTTTCAAAATACATATCCGGGATGTTTTAAATACTAAGTCAAAATAAACACCCAAAGAAAAACAAAGTACTGAAACATAAACACCACCAAGTGCTACCACTACCGCAAACTACTCATCAGCATCGTCATCATGCCTCGTGCCAGATGGGCCCTGATCGCCATAGCCAGGGGGGTTCCACGGTGGGAACTCCGGCGGGTGCTGAAAATAGTTGGGGTATGCGTGATGCATCTCCCCGAACAAATAAGAAAAACCCGCGGACACCCCCTGGTATAGAGTATCCTGGCGCTGCTCTAGTCGGTCATGTGTGGCCCGAAGCTCTGCCTGACTGGCCCTAATCTCGTCCTGACTAGCCCGGATCTGGTCCTGGCTAGATCTGATCTCGCTGAAGTAAGTACCATGCTGCTCCTGTGTGACACGCATGTCCTGGAACTGCTGGTAAAAAGTAGGCCAATCCTCATGCTGCTGAAATGCATGATGCTGCGGCGAGTGTGGTGGTGTCGGTGGCTGTGGCTCGTGCTGCTCTCCCATCTCTTCGTCTTCATCCTCATGTACCTCCTCAGCTGGAGGTAACGGGTCCCATATCTCTCCATTCAGACCCCTCAACCTATCTCTCCCAGGTAACTCAGCAATAACCCCCATAAACTTCAAAGACCGGATGTCAATATGCACCCCCTCAGTGATCAAGGTAAGACCCCTAAGCACCCCCGGCGTCATTAATCGCTCATTGTACGCGATCTCGGTCACGTACTGCCCGCCGTGGATCTCACTATTGTGGGTCCGCCCTGAACACTTAACAAAGTATTCAGCCATTCGCGCGGCTAGGTTGATCGGTGCTTTGTCAACCAACGCATAAAGAAAGAGCAAATCAGGCGTTGGACAGTTACCTTGACTGTCCATGCGTCCGCAAATGGAATGGCTGAAAACGTGGTGCATCACGCGCACCAGAGGGTCTTGAAGGCGCGAAGCCTTTGACATCCGTGGGTTGTATGGGCCCCCACCCCCAATAGTGTTACGCGCCCAGAATGCCTCTCGCTCTGCATCATCGGGGAAATTGTACCGATCATTGAAGATGTCGGGATCATCCATGTCCTCCCGCGTATAAATCCCAAGCCTCCGTCCTAAACGACCCACAGACCATGTATGCCATCGACCACACAACCTGAAGGTTACCCGATTCCTCCAACGGAAATCAGGTTCTGTATGTAAAACCGGCTTTTCATACTTATACGAGGCGAAGAATTCGATTGTCAACTCCCGATAAACCGGTCGGTTGCAACCGACCAAGTTTGCAAGTGGGCGGGTCATCATTTCATCTAGGCGATCATACTGGTTGAGGTCACGCATAACCTCCCAGTCCAACCAACGGGGCTCTCCAAACTGATCGCGCCTCGCCCATAATTCATCGCGCTTCGCGATGCATAATGCTTCCTTCTCGATGTTGGGGTTAAATTGTAGGAAAGGGTGATCCATCTGCAATGGGGAATGTTGTTAGGAAGACAGAAACAGGAGAAAAATGAGTAGAAAACAAGCGAGCAGCCAATTATGAAGCTACTGTCCAAACTGTGCTGGGCATATGGCACGGTCGTTCTCCGGGTCGCACGGTCGTGCGTCACCGAGAACTAACAGGCCAAGCCCAGCGATATCGAGAATAGCCGGCGACGCACGGTCGTTCCACCCGAGGAACGACCGTTCACTTCCGAGTCTGCAGACTTCGACCCCTGATCTTAGAACAATCAGATTTTTCAAAATTTCAACAAGTATTGGGTCAACAGGGGTCTGCAAATCAACCGGGTGTTCACGATACTTCGATTTAACAAGGGTTAGGGTTTCGATTTGTTTATGAAGAGAACCCTAAAAATTCCTTGAAAAATCGGAAGAAAACTACACTAGAAAGGAAATAAAACAAGAAATCTAACACTAGAGACGTACCGTGCGAAGTTGGGTGTTTGATCGTGCGAAAAATCGTGGGAAACGGAGAAAAATCGCCTTGGAACGAGCTGCAGCTGCTAGGGTTCGCGAATGATCGTTTTAGCATCAGATAATGGTATATATAATATGCAAAATGACCAAATTGCCCTCAGCCTGTCGCACGGTCGTTCTCCGGAATGGAACGGTCGTGCGTCACCGAGGTCGTTCAAACCCAGCAGCGTGTTCTCGGAGATGCACGGTGGGTGCGATCTGCCGTTCCGGCTTGCTCGGCATTGCACGGTCGTTCTATAGATGGAACGGTCGTGCATCAGGTGCAGATGCAGATTTCCTGCAGAAGCTATTTACAGCACTCGTTTAGGCCGTTTTTCGCCGTTTTTTCGACACACCAACTGTTCTAACAATATAACAATAAAGAACCTTCGCCCGGCACGTACGGAAACTAAACAAACAAACGAAAACTACCTAACTAACCTAAAAGGAGGACCGAGAGAAAGAAGGCCCATAGTCATATCCGGTGTAATCGGTCACTACCAAACCGACTATATTTTCATTGATCCAGGGAGCACCGCAGATATCATCTACGAACAATGTTTCAATCAATTCGATCAAGAGGACAAGGCGCGCTTGGAACCGGTAGATTACCCGCTGACCGGTTTCTGCAATGAATCCGTCTTTCCTCTAGGCCAGATATCGTTCCCAGTGCTGCTCTCAGACGGAAGAAATTCAAGAACGGAGGAGGTCACGTTCATGGTACTACCAGCGCATTCAAGGCATGACATTCTGTTGGGAAGAGAATCCCTAGGAGACTTTAGCATGATTTGCTCTGGGCCGTATTCAGCCGTGGGATTCCCAACAGAGACAGGGGTAGCGCAGATCTACGCAAGCAAAGAAGTCTTGGCAACAGACGAAATCAGGCCAGCAAAGGCAAGCAAATCTGTACCACGCACGGAGGCTGAAAAATGGGTGCTAAACAGCAAATACCCAGAATAACCGGTCACCTTAGGCCCCGCAATGTCTGATCTCACGCGCGCAGCGCTAAAAAGTTGTTAGTAAAAAACATAGACGTGTTCGCCTGGACACCAGCTGATATGGTGGGTGTTCCACGGCATATAGCATAGCACAGACTTAACGTCTCAGAAGCCGCCAAACCTGTAGTACATGGCAAACGTCATTTAGGAGACATAAAGCATGATGCTATGAAAGAACAAGTCACAGAGCTGTTGAATGCAGGCATCATCAGAGAAGTTCGGTACCAAAATTGGGTGGCGAGCCCTGTCATGGTTCAAAAATGGAATGGCAGTTGGAGGATGTGTGTAGATTACAAGGATCTAAACAAGGCATGCACGCGCGACTGTTATGCCTTACCAGATATCGATGAGAAGATTGATTCGCTGGCAACATTCAGATGGAAATGTTTCCTTGACTGCTATAAAGGGTATCACCAGGTACAGATGGCCGTCCAAGATGAGGACAAAACCGCATTCCGCACATCGACAGGGCTGTACTGCTACACCAAAATGCCTTTCGGTCTAAAGAATGCAGGGGCGACCTATCAGAGACTGATGAATGAAATGTTCAGCGATGCCATCGGCAAATACATCAAGGTGTATATGGATAACATGGTCATCATGAGCAAAGAGGAAAATGCGATGCTGGTGAATATTCAGAAGACATTTGATACACTGCGTGGAGTAAGCATCAAGCTAAACCCAGCGAAATGTTCCTTCGGCATGGAAGAAGGAAAGTTCCTGGGTTTCATCGTCACGAAGGATGGTTTTAAAGTAAACCCCGAAAAGGTGCAAGCAATCGAGAGAATGCCTTCTCCGTCGACTATCAAAGAGATGCAAAAATTGGCAGGACGGTTGGCAGCACTTAACCGCTTCCTAGCCAATCACGCAGCCAAATCTTTCCCGTTTATCAAGACACTCCGCAATTGCATGAAGAAGAGTCAGTTCCAGTGGACTCCGGAAGCTGAAAAAGCGTTCCGCGAAATGAAAGACTGCCTCATAAGGCTACCAACACTAACGACACCAGTGAAAGGAGAACCTTTAGTGATGTACCTGTCAGCCTCTGACAAAGTAGTCGGTGCAGTTCTGCTCGTAGATCGACAAGGCATACAGACAGCAGTTTATTATGTGTCTCGCACTCTCAATGATCCAGAGACGACGTATGCTATAATGGAAAAACTAGTGCTGGCTCTAATTCATGCATCAAGGCGGCTGCGCAGATATTTCGCCAATCATGTCATTCATTTCTTAACAAATTACAACATTGGCAACATCCTTGCAAGGCCCGAGATTTCTGGAAGATTAGCAAAGTGGGTGATAGAACTGGGAGGCCGTAATGTTGTTTTCAGGCCGAGACCAGCAATCAAGGGCCAGGTGTTGGCCAATTTCATGATAGAAGTACCCGATGACAGAGACCGAGAGTGTAAGGCAATGGAAAGAGCCGAAAGGCAGCATTCGGAAGAACCATGGCTACTGTATACAGATGGCGCGTCCAACGAGGATGGCGCAGGCGCAGGACTCAGGCTGGTAAGCCCAGCAAAACATGAATTCACGTATGCCATCCGGTTAGACTTCAAAAGCACGAATAATGAAGCCGAATACGAAGCTTTTCTCGCCGGTCTGAGGTTAGCAATCAAGATGGGAGTCAAACACATAGAGGCGCATGTGGACTCCATGTTAGTAGCTGGGCAGATTAATGGCCAATATGATGCCAAAGGAGATGTAATGGCATTATACCTAGACCAAGGGAAAGCATTGCTACAGAACTTCAATTCTTACAAAGTGCACCATATCAATCGAAGTGAGAATAAACCAGCTGACGCACTAAGTAAGTTAGCATCCACAAGTTTCCAGCACTTGGCCAAGGATGTGCGCATCGAAGTCTTAAGCAACCCATCGGTACCGTTGAGGCAAGTGAATGTTATTCAGTTGGGGATGACGTCTTGGATGACCCCCATAATCATGTATCTCTAGTCTGGGATACTATCAGAAAACAAAGCTGAGGCAAGGAAGATTCAATACAAGGCCGAGCACTACCAGATGGTTGATGGAATCTTGTACCGAAAATCATACCTCGGGCCATTGTTGAGATGTGTTGACCCATAAGACGCGAACTACTTGATCAGAGAAGTGCATGAGAGGATCTGTGGCATTCATGCCGGACCGATAATGGTGGTAGCAAAGGTGATGAATGCCGGGTACTACTGGCCCGGGATGCATCTAGACACAGTGAAGGTTTTGAGAAAATGCAGCGGGTGCCAGAGACACGCTCCCAAGACGATGCGCCCCAAGAACGAATTAGTCCCCGTAACAACGGCATGGCCGTTCCAACAATGGGGAATAGATATGGTTGGCCCCTTCCCTGAAGCCCCGGGTGCAGTGAAATTCATCATAGTCGCGGTGGACTATTTCACAAAATGGGTGGAGGCGAAGGCACTGGCGTCAACCACATCTACCGTAGTACGGCGATTCATCTGGTAACAGATAATCTGCAGATTCGGGCTGCCTCTGAGAATCGTCACCGATAACGGGACGAATTTTGCTGCTGAAGATCTCCAATGATGGTTCAAAGAGTTACACATAGAGCATACGTTCTCCTCGGTTGCGCATCCGCATGGGAAAGGTCAAGTAGAAGCCGTTAACAAGAGCATTGTAGACGGCATCAAAGCACGACTGGGAGATCAAAGAAGAGGCTGGGTTGACGAATTGCCAAGCATATTATGGGCCCATAGGACGATGCCCAAAACAAGCAACGGGGAGACACCGTTCAGCTTAGTCTATGGGTCCGAAGCTGTGATACCAGCGGAGATCGGACTACCATCACCAAGAATGCTCTCCATGAACATGATCAACAACGAAGAAGAAAGGAGGTTGGACCTTGACCTCCTAGAAGAAAGGATAGAGATGACAGCAATAAATGAAGCGAAATACAAAACAAAGCTGGAGAAGTATTACAACTCCAAAGTCAGAATCTGCACTTTCAACCCGGGAGATTACGTCCTGAGGGACAATGAGGCGTCTAACGCCGAAAAGTCTGGAAAATTAGCTCCTAAGTGGGAGGGTCCTTATGTTGTAGATGCAGTACTCGGAAAAGGGGCATATAAGCTACGCACCATGGACAACAAAGAAGTCCCAAGAACCTGGAACGCTCAACAGTTAAGAAGATGCTACATGTAAACAACCAAAGTTTTCTTTATGTACTTGTAACGGCTGCGCGCCAACACATTTAGCACTAATACAAGAAGTGTTTGGCTATCCTTTTTTCATGCGAATTTCTTGTCACAACTGCATATATTACTTCGGGCATACACGAAAATATCCATGGCTCGACCTTAGGAAACGTTGTAGACCTCCAAGGCTTGTCACAAACGAGTGCACAGCCGGGTCAAAAACACAACCAAAGCCTAAACAACGCCAAATAAATACTTCGTGCCCACATAAACACGAAAGCATCGAACACACGGTAAACAAACATTGTAAAGACCCCCAAAGCTGAGCACAGCTGGGTCCACACAATAACCTGTAACTCGATCACTTCGTATTCACGAAACAACCTGCGCACATAAACGACAGAATAAACGTTGTAACTAACACAACACAACCTGTCAGCGCCATCATTCATTCGTGATACCTAATCAAAGTAATTACACATGCACATATTGTAACGATAAACAAAATTCACAAGAAACCAAAGCACGCATTAAGCATTAAATATGTCAACAATACCAAAACATGTTGCAGATACGACAGCTATCGGTAAATTGTTCACGAAACATAAAGGTAAATTGTTCAAGAAATTGTCAAGATAGTTACAGGGCTATCAAAGCCCACACACGGCATGCAAGCCGGATTTCTTCACTCCGGATGACTAGTACCGGCGCCTCCAGTCGGGCGATCTTCATCTCCAAGGGCCTTCTTCAATAAGGCAACACCATCAGGTTTTCGAGACAATTTCTGGGCTGCTTTAACAACACCAAATTCCAAAGACGCAAATTCTTGTCGTTTTTGCGGCATAAGCAGCACCACACTCCTCCTTGTAGAGCTCGAAATGATAGTCTTTCTCATTGTTTACAGCTGCAGCTCTACCCTCACTATAACCATCCTTCCGACCGCTATTGTACCCCGCTCGACCCAACTCAAACACGTAGTTGGCAAGCTCATGAGATTTCACTATACGATCAGCAATCTGCGAGAAACACACGGCAATATAAGAAAAGTAACTAACACAAACCAAAAGCAAACATAAACAAAGGAAGTTACCAGAGGCACCGCGCGCGACAGCAACCACTTGAAATTGGCAGATATCTCCTCAGTAAGGAGTTCAGAAGCCTTGCATTCAGCGATCTTTTTCTCAACAAACTCTTCCAATGCAGCTATACGCTCAACATACTCTTGCTCTCTCTTCTGATGCGCACCGCGGTCTGCCTCAGCCTCTTCACTGATTTTGCGTTTCTCAGCAGACATCCGCATAATCGCATCACGTTGCGACTGCAACTCCTTGTTGGTGCGTTCACAGGCAACCTCCCAATCCTTCTGCTTCTGAGAATTAGCCTGTTTTTCTTCAGCAAGCTTTTTCTCAGCATCTGAAAGCCTCCACAACAAACCTTTCTGCTCAGAATTAAACTTCTCCCTCTCTTCCGCAAATGCCTTCTTCTCATTTTCAAACTCAAGTGTCTCCTCCCCCATCAGTTTCCACTCATGAACAATCTCTTGCGAGGAGGCAAAAAAGTTAACCCCGGGACGAACATGATCATCTAGCAGATCAAACCGGTTACGCTTTTTCTGAAATAGCCTCTCAGCAGGGGGGAGAGACAAAGAGAAGAACTCGTGGCAGTTATCAAGCTCATTCATCCGAGAACCCTGGGTCAGATTCCAGCGAGGAGCATGTGGCAAATCGTCACACACTGGGTTATGGGTACCCCAGGAACCACCTCTGGACTCCGAACCACACCTGAAGTAGCACCACCGACACTGCCTGGTGGACGCTTGGTATAAATGGTCTGATGCTGTGTAGCCTCGCTGGATTCCGCTTCTGTGTCAATGCCTTTGTTTCGACCGTCTCCACCAGTGCCACCTGCAACATGACCACCAGCGCCACCTGCGCCATCACCACCACCTTCACCAACATGCTCAGCATTTACATCATCTTGTTTTTTCTTCTCACCCAGATCATCATGGGGAGGAGACAGCTCGAACATCCTAGACAGTGGAGAGGCAGGAGGAGTGATTTTTGAAATATCAATCTTGTGCGGCGCCTTGCCCGACTTGACACCTGCCATGAGACAACCATAATACTAAAAAACAACCCGAAAGTTAAATAACCAGACTTACAACTACAAAGCCTTTACCTGTAGGGGCAGAAGCAGCGTATATTTCCTCCAAAAGATTGCCACGATTTCCACTAAAAACACCCATGTCAATTTCAGAATCCGAGGGTGCAGGAGGAGTTTCCTTCTGGAGTTTGGCCCTTTTCGAGGCAAGCATAGCAGCAGCCTACTCATCAAGTTTCCGCTTCTTATCCTCAAGAACCTTCTTCTTCATCATCTCCGTCAAAGTAACGATGTCATCAGGATCAGACCCACGATGTCTCCCTTCGGCCCCTAAACCAGACAATGTATCAGAAACGACAACGTAATCTAAGACAGGAAGAGTAGAGGGTCGCTTACGAGGAGTCTCAGTGGTTTTTTCCTCAGCCCTCTTCTCCTTCCCCTCCGGTTTGCCAGTCTTTGTTTCTTTCCTTGTTTCCAACTGATTAGCAGTCTCCACCGGAACTTCCACATCATCATCAACGGGTTCATTAACAGGCTCATGTGCAACCCCCTGCGCCGGACCTGCACGCGGGGAATGAGAAGTTAGGCCTTCAAGAGATCTGTCAGATTCCCCACTCGAGAGAACAATTGTCACACCCCAACCGATGGCGGAATCATCGGGGCGCGGCACTGAGCGAAACAGATTGTCCAGAAGTTTCCATAACAACTATCGTTACCATTCAAATTAAGATAACATGTCCCATACCATGTCTTCAAAATAGTAAACAAGTTATTACAGACAAAAACTAAACAAATATTCTGTTCCGACAACTCAGATTTAAACATAACAATTTATTCGTTGGTTTCTAGGACTCCAGTTCCTAGCTTCGATTTCATCACAGCCCGAGAAGTATATAAACAACCTAGGCACCTGTCACATACGTTAAAATAAAGTCAATACATAAAATGTAAAGGTGAGCACACAAGTTTGATAATAGCATATAGAGTTCGAATTCGTTTACGCATAACCAGCACGTACACATAGTGAAATGAAGCACGTTAGTTATCGACACGGATCCATCGATACCAATGACTGCGGGTTGACTGCCCGAGGCAGTTCGCAATACACGATTACCACTGTAATCCATGCAAGTAAAAGATCCTTGACAACCCCCGTGTGAACGGGTGCTGAGTCCAAACTATAGTACTATCGTTGCTAAGGCAGGTAGACAACATTCCATGTGTAAACATAACAAACAAGCATTCATAAGCCACGTATAACATGCATTAATGGTTAAGCGTTAAAATAGCTTGAGTAGTGTGATAGATGTAGTTTGAATAGTTGTAACGTATGTAACACCCAAAAGTGTTAAAGCAAAAAGGGTTCGAGTATACTCACAGCGATAGTGGATTGAAGGGAGCGCTTTACAGCGAGTACGATTAGCCTGGATAGATTTGATAATGTAACGGTAAGTGTCGCGTAAAACAGTACGGCTGAGAGTGGGCTGAATGACTGACCGTGCGGATCAGTCATCCGTGCGCATGACCTATCCGTGCGGATGGTGGTGCGTGCGGATGGTGTTCCATCCGGGTAAGTTGTCCGTGCGTGTGACTGTCCGTGCGGGTGGCAACCCGTGCGGACTAGTTGTGCGTGCGGACGACTTATCCGTACGGTTAGGTTGCTTGTGTGGATGAATGTTTAAGTGGATTGTTTCTTCCTAAGATGTGTTTGTGTATGATGGCTTGTGCTTTGAAGTTTTCATTGTAGCATTTTGAAAACACCAAAGTGTTTCTACCTTTCAAGCCGGCCGCGCGGACGGCGGTCCGTGCGTATGGTAGTCCGTGCGGACAGCCTGTGCGCGCGGGCAGAGACAATCCGTCCGGATAGTCTGTCCGTGCGTACGGCTTGGCCGTGCGGATGAAAATTGTTTGGTTTTCGTTTTAAGGCCTTGGTATCTCATGATCCGAAGAGTAATCCATTCAGAGGTTGTCCGTCCGGATTGCTCGTTCGTCGATACTCAAACCTTGTTTGGAAAGTGGGTCCCAAGGGTAGTCCGTGCGGATCACCACTCGTGCGTATGACCTGTACGTGCGTATGGCTCGTACGCGCGTACGAGCTCGTCCGTGCGGACAGCTAGTCCGTGCGGATAGCTTGTCCGTGCGGACAACGAGTCTGGTTGTTCCGTTCGTCTACACTTGGTTTCTGTTGTCGTTTATCGAGACGTTCTGATCACGTGGCAACCACTTGGAGTTGTGTTCCCACCCGCGTGACTAGACCGGCCAGGAACCACCCTAACTCAGCCTGTCGGCGACTCAGAACAGTTCTCCCGGTTAACCCCGAAATCAGTTGTCTACGGGTAGAATTCCAGATCTAGAACTAGGGCATTACTATTGATGAGTAAAACACAAGGACTGATCGGATTTGTACCGGTTTCAAGGGTAAAAGTGGGAAAGAACTTTGGTTTATTTCTTTCAACTCTTTTATCCTTAGAAAAGTTTAGATCTAGGTGAAATTATTGTAAAAACTTGTAGAAATCGTTTAGATCTGAGATATTCTAGGGGGAATGAGGTCAGCTTGAAGTTCTTATGAACTTCATGATGACGTCACTAGAGAATACCTCAAATCCGGATGATTTCTTGGTTAAAATCGAAGATCCGAAAGATAGAAGTGTGTAGAATTGTGTAGAGATCAAAGATGTACAAGAATTAGTGCAAGATCTTACCTGGATTGGAAGAAATCTGAGAAAAGACAAAGAATGCGTATGGTTCGGACGTCACTTGCCAAAAGTGGAAAAAGTGGAGAGTGACCCGTGTATTTATAGGATGCCAGAAGGGGAAAGGATGGGCCGTGCGCATGGCACGCACCCGGGTAGGTTACCCGCGCGGACTGGCCATCCGTGCGGACTGGCAATCCGTGCGGACTGGCCATCCGTGCGGATTGGCCATCCGTGCGGATGCCGCCTCCCTTGGTGGATTCGGCGCGATGTTGATTCGGCTTCGGCTTACGAGCGATTCGATAGGGTTCCTAGTCAAATTACTTTCAGTCCCAACTACTACTTATATGGTTCGACTCGGGGTTCGGGTTCGTTTGTATTCGGGTTAGACTTCGAGTTCGATTGAGTTCGCTTGATTATCTCAACATGTATAATATAAAAAATAAGACATGCACAAGTAACACGTAAGGCACACACACACGTATAACGGCAAGTAAAAATACACAGTTCGAGTTACGATTTTGATGTCGATTCGATTTGCATAGCTTGATTAACTTTATCGCATTGTTACTTCCTATCGTTCACAGTCGTAGGTCGATTGAAATACGGCTAGAATGATTCGTTTATTGCAATGTACGACAATTACTCCACATAATCTAAATATCATACAAACAATTCTACGAGTCGAGTTGCGCGAAATCGGTCGTTGACTTTGACCTTGACTTTGACTTTCACTCGTGAAAACACGGGGTGTTACAACAATAACTTCCTCTCGAGTAGGATCAATAGCATCATCAACATCTTCACCTAAAACAACGTTGGCATAAGCAACAAAACTCTCATTCGAATGATGCAAGAAACGGTGGCGAATTTGATCCAACCATGTTGGTTTCCCAACCTCCTGAATCGTCTCAACCATGGCACCACCGGCTTTCGGATCCAGAACATTCAACAAGCTGTACCCAACTGCGAAAAACAAGGAGATGAGGAAGAACATATAAAAGAAAAAAAAAACCCTGAAACATTACATACGTTTGCCCTGGTAACCATAAACAGGAACACCTAGAGGGTTCTTCGGGAACCACCGCAAGCTCATACCAGCACCAACTAAAGCCCTATCCTCCACCTGAGAAATAACAGTGGCTTTGTGCGTCACTTTCTTGTACCACTCCTGTTTCGCACAATCCACCGTTACGTCTATCTTCGGGACCCCTTCACTCACTGACCGATAGTGCATATCTACCGGGATAACACCGCGGCGAATGTAGAAAAACTTTTGTTTCCAATCATGCAGGTTTTTCAGAGGAGTGGAACAACAGGGGATAACACCACTGGTCCGGGAGTTAAAAGAGTAAAAACCGCTGGTGTAAGTCACAGTGTAAAACACATTAAACATTTCAAAAGTTGGCTCAACACGGTTGGCTCTGCAGATAAACTCAAAATGGGTAACATGGGGAAGCCCAATCGCGTTGATCTGAGAGATATGGAGCCCATAATTCCTCAACACCTCAGCAGTAAACGTGGTCATCGGGAGTCTGAAGTTACCCTCCCGGAAAAAAACAGCATATAATGTAATGTAACCAGGAGGTGCATCCATGGCGGTAGAACCTGGAGTTGGAAACTGGGCACCCCATTCAGGAAGGAAACCCATCTCTCTCACCAAATTCTGAAACTCTTCATCTTTCCAACTTATAGTCGCCTGGTCAGGGCCCGGAGGATTCTTACCCTTATTCCTCCTCTTTTTCGATGAAGGATTGACTCCAGACATATTGAGAGAAAATGAGAAAAGACAATATGGATAAACTTAAAAGAGGGAGAGAGAAAGAAATATGAGAAATCACCGGAGTTCAAATTTTGAAAAGTGAAAGGAATGAAGAAAACCGCCGTGTATTTATACCCATCGCATTTAATGCGATGGGTAGTGGGCAGTCAGGAATTCAGAAGGTCATCCAATGGGGAAAAGACACATCAGGAGAGAGAGAAACCGTCACCTCTTTTTTCGGGAGCGTGGGCGGCACACGTCTGACAAAGGGATGGAAAGTAACTGACACCACTGAAAAGGTGCCTGTTCACCTCAGACAAGACAGGGACATCAGACAGTCACATCAGTTTTCTTTATCCCAAATAAGGAAACTTCCTTCAGAAGGAAACACCAACAAGCCATGCGCCATGCGTCCGGTTGGCTCAACTTTATAAAGTTACCAATATGCCATACGCCATGCGTCCGGTTGGCTCAACTTTACAAAATTACCAATGCGCTATGCGCCATGCGCCCGATGGGCTCAACTTTATAAACTTACAAGTACGCCATGCGCCATGCGTCCGGTTGGCTCAACTTTATAAAGTTACCAACACGCTATGCGCCATGCGTCCGGTTGGTTCAACTTTATAAAGTTACCAATACGCCATGCGTCATGCGTCCAGTTGGCTCAACTTTACAAAGTTACCAACACGCCATGCGCCATGCGTCCAGTTGGCTCAACTTTGCAAAGTTACCAACACGTCACGCGCCACGCTACTATTACGATAAACAGTGCAAAATAACAAACATGTATCCCAACAACCACTACCCTTATAAGTCCAGAATCCCTCCTAGACGATCAACTCAACTAGAAGGCACACTGGACTGGGGGGACTTGAAGATGTATGGTCCCAATTTCCTGCCCACATGGCAAGGACCACACCACTTTTTCATCCTACATGGCGCCTACATCAGCAAGCGAATCCAGAAGCTTCTAGAAGCTTCTGGAAGACATCAAGGTGGCACCAAAGATGCTCCTTCCGACAGAAAGGACAGCACGTGTCACCATTCATCAAGCGCCATGTAGGCCTGCAGTGGATCAAGGAGCAGACCGACAGTACCAGTACGACGTCTCCAGCTTGGACAAATATAGGCGCGCCACGTGTACCACCACACTGACCACAACAGAGGAGACCAAGAGGATATTCCCCTTGTTCGGACAGCTGGCGCCCTATAACAGCTGGCAAGGTTGCTCCTCCCTCCTTCACCCTCCGGCTATAAATAGGACCCTTCATCATTCAGGTTAAATCCATCCTATTCTCCACACTTTCACTCTTAACACACACTGTTTTATTTCCTCAGAACAGAACTTATTCTCACGCTGGAGCCCGGTTAAGAGGGAAACCCCCATATTCCCCTCTTAACGAGCTAACGGTGTTGCTGTTTTGCAGGACCCGTCATTTGGCGAGTAACAAAGGAGATTAAACCACACAAAAGAGACGAACATGCTAGTTTCACCTCAGGTGTTAACCAGTGTTTCATCAGAAACAAGGAAAAAAGATGTATTTGGTCTTAGTTATTGACATGAATGCTCTTGGTAAATAATAGAATAATGAAATTGTAAGATTACTTTATTACTCAAAACAAAGAAAAAGATGTATTTGGTCTTAGTTATTATCCCTGTTTGTATGATTTGTGTTAAAAGATAAGAATATTGGATTTTACTAATCACAACTATTCGTCGTTAGCTGTCAATAGTCTCAACTTCAAAAATAACCACTGGCAGTCTCAACTATCAACATATTGGCCTCCAATGGACCCTGACTAACAGAACCCTAACATCCTTGGTCTTCGGTTGCCGGAAAAACGTTTTTGACCGGAAAACTCATTTTTAGCCGGAAAACTCAACTTTTTCGTCCAAAACCACTTTGTAACCTTATTACGGACCTTTAGCAACCCTTTTCTAGTAAAAGCCCCAATTATTGAGGTAGCCGGAAAACTCCTTTTTCGCCGGAAAACTTCTTTTTGACCATAAAACTCAACATTTTCATCCCAAACCTCTTTGTAACCTTAAATCGGACCTTTAGAAACCTTTTCCCAGCCAATAACGTTTTTCTGGCGACCGGAGACTAACGACGTTAAGATTCTGTTAGTTAGGGTCTATTAGAGGCCCATATATTAATAGTTGAGACTGACAATAGTTATTTTTGAAATTGAATCTGTTGACGGCCAACGACGAATAATTAGGATTATTAAAATTCAATATTTCTAAAAGACAAACGGACTAAACAACTATAGATAGAAAAACCTACACATGTTCAATTTGGCACCTTTTTAAATTTTGGGTATGAATAACGTGTCATGACATGACTACAACACAGACTTACAAATCTTCTTCGTAATTTCGTAACGATCAAAAGTGAGTCGAAAGAGAGACGAAGACACGGGCATAAGCAGAGCATCGTCTGTTTGTTCATGAAACAAATAGAGGGTCTGGTCTTTTTCCCAAACCTAAAACAGAGCAAACATCTGTCTTATGGAAATCCATATATTAACTGTAACTTTGATGAGACATGAAAAAACCCATCATTGATGGTACACCCACAAATAATCACAAATACAATTTGTTCCAAGGACACAACAACAACTGTTTGAAGCTCTCTTTGCCTTTAATGATCTCATTTTGGTTCCCTTTTCTGCTTTTTCTCTCTACATTCGGCTTCAATCATGGTATTCAAGGTCTTTATTCTCTAATTTCATGTTTCCCCCTTTTATTTCTGTTGTATACTGATTAATTTCACCTATTTTGAAATACCCATTTGCTGATTTCAATCTTATCATGTATTACTATTTCATCAATCTTATTAACCCTAATTTCATCAACTTTTAGTTCTCTGTGTGATGTTGTTTCAATGTTTCATGATCATGTTAACTCTGTATACATTTGTTTTCTAGGGTTTTTAATCTATGGTTTTTAAGGATGATATTATTATTATTATAGGTTTTTGCCTTTTTCAAGTTGCATATTATTTAAATTTAGTGTTTGGGTACTTATGGGTCAAACAATTTAGGGGTCATTTTACACTATGTAGTTAATATTCCGATATATATCAGTGATATATCGGTTATCGGTTCCCTGCCGAGATATTGGTGCAAAATATCGGACAGAATATCGGTACCGATAATATCGGTGATATTGAACAGATATTTGACCGACATATCACCGATTTTCTTGAGATCAGTACCTTTCTTCTTAATTTTACCGTTCCTCTTTCGTCTATTTGTTGCTATTAGTGTTTTAAGTCTTAACTGTTAGTTGTTAATGTTAAATGTTGGTGTTTTAAGTCTTAGTCAGTTCCTACTTGCTACAGTTGCTAGTGTTTTGCAAGTTGTAAAATTAATTTGTTAAAGGTAGGAGAGCATACTGGATTGTTAGTGTTAAGTTGCTATATATATAAATTTAGCATGATATTAAAATTACCGATATCCCACTGCGATAACCGATATCTCAATTATCGGTCCTTGACTGATATTGATATTTTACCGCATTAGCTACTTAGCTTATGGGTCAAGCAATTTAGGGGTCATTTTAAATTGCAAATACTTAAATAATCAAAATTTGCCAAACACTAGAAGAACTTATTATCTGATTCTTGCAACTTGAAACAACAAAAACACATCCAAACACTATCTGATTATTTTGTTTTGATTATTTCATCTTGGGTTAATTGTTCAGGGAATGTAGATGCACATAATAGGAACTTTACTAATGCTACTACGAATCTGTATACCGAAGAACTAAGCCAAGATCGTACAGGTAGTGTGCTTTTTGAGTTCGACGTACCGGGGAAGTCAAAGTCAAATGATGTTGTATCTAATAACCATAGTTCTGTAGATACCGAAAAGAACCAACTTCAGGGAACAAGTCCTGTCGAATCAGTAGTTTCGAAAGTTTTAGGTTACTCGACATTAGTTTGTGAAAGGGAATTTCAAGATAGTTCTATAGAAAAGAAAGAAGAGGAAGTGAAAACCGATACGGCGAATCTAACGTATCCCGATGTTGATGAGTATGTGAACATTACAAAGCAAGAGTATGGGTCGAGTGGTGCGTCGGGTGGGTTACTTAACATAACCCATAGGCTTGAGCCGGATGGCACGTACTATAACTACGCGTCTGCATCGAAAGGTGCGAAAGTTGTGGCTCATAATAAGGAAGCGAATGGAGCAAGTAACATATTGGGTTTAGATCATGACAAATATTTAAGAAACCCGTGTTCTGTTACGGATAAATATGTTGTTATCGAGCTTGCGGAGGAAACCCTAGTTGATGCTGTAAATATTGCGAATTTCGAACACCATTCTTCCAATTTTAAGCAGTTTTTATTGTCGGGAAGTTTGGTTTTCCCGACTGGAACATGGTACCCTCTCGGAAATTTTGTCGCTGAAAACGTTAAACATCGTCAATACTTTAAGTTACCTGAACCCAAATGGACCCGATACTTAAAACTGACTTTAGATAGTCATTACGGGTCAGAGTTTTACTGCACGTTAAACGTAATCGAAGTTTACGGTATAGATGCGATTGAACGAATGCTTGAAGATCTTATCGTGACGTCAGAAGAATCAACAAGCGTTAATACAACCGCATCTCCCGCTTCAACAAAAACTACGAGCTCAAATAACTTGAAACCAGACGGTGAATTTAAGAACGTGGGTGAAGCTGCTAGTCGAAAGATGGAAGGTGTTGAAGATGGTAAACGGGTTGATGATGACGTGGCGAAAAAGCCTGTCGGTTTGACGAAAATTCCCGAACTTGTATCGAAAGGTAATGGAAGAATACACGGTGATGCGGTTTTAAAGATTTTGATGCAAAAAGTTAGATTACTTGAAAAGAATTTATCGTTATTGGAGAATTGTATTAAGGAATTGCATAAGAGACAAGGGGATGTTTTTCCGCAACTAGATATCGAGGTTGGGAAGTATTCGGAGCTTGTGGATAATACGCGATTGCAAATTAAGGATCTTTTGTTATGGAAGGCAACTATGGTGCGTTTGTATACTTTAAATGATTGGTAAAGTAATCAACCGAGTAAAGTACACGGATGGTCCCTGTGATTTACCAGAGTTTTGGATTTGACCCCTAACTTTCCAAAAGTACAAGGATGCTCCCTGTGGTTTGCACTTTGTAACGCATTTAGTCCCCAACCAACAAATCTAAAGGTTACAACAACTCCACGTTAGGGACTAAATGCTTTACAAAGTGCAAACCACTGGGGCCATCCATGTGACTTTTGGAAAAGTTGAGGACTAAACGCGTCACAAAGTGTAAACCACAGGGACCATCCGTGTACTTTTGAAAAGCTAGGGACCAAATCCAAAATTTAGGTAAACCATAGGGATCATTCGTGTACTTTACTTTAATGAACTTCATGATAAATTTATGTAAGTATTCACCAAAAATAATTCATATTTTTCAGGAAAAAGAAATTGCTGAGCTGGAGTCGTGGAAGGATTTTGTGTCGTCCCATCTGGAGTCGGTTGTCAAAGAAAACGCCAGTCTCAGGTTGTCTAAACTTGCACAATGTATACTCACGTATATAATGTAATAAAATTGCATAGTTGAAATGCGGGTTTCTTTTCTTTTGACCGTTTGTTTCATCGCTTTTACGTGTTTATAAGGGAGCAAGTTCCATATATATCCCTATAAACTTGTAAAATATCATATCTACCCTTGCAAAATTATAAATATCATATATACCCTTATAAAGTAGTTGAAATATCATATATACCCAATTCATTAAAGACAATTCAATAAATGACAATTTTACCCTTATCTTTCTAAAACTTTGAAATCTCGTATACGACCTTTAACTTCAAATATTATATTTACTCATTTCTAGCTTAATTTTTTTTAAAATATTATATATGAAGAATACTGTTGTTTATGATAAAAAAATTAAAAGAATAAAAATAAAAATGGGTAAAAATAAATTTAAGCTTAAAATGTGTTATATAAAAATATGAAGTTAAAAGATGAGCATATATGAAAACTTTTAGTTAAAAAAATAAGGTTAAAATGATTATTTATTGGGCCGTTTTTAATAAATTGGGTATATTTTATATTTTAACTGTTTTGTAAGGGCATATATGATATTTTTAGTTTTGGTTGGGTATCTATGAAAATTTTCAAGTTTGCAAGGGTATATATGAATTTAATCCTTATAAGAGTATAACTACAACTTCTCAAAATGGGTTCGGCTAAAAACAAGTCACATTTTGGTATGGTTTTAGGTTTTTGTTCGACCCATTTACTGATCTAGCTACAAATGGGTTGAAATTACGACCTCTATGATTATGAAACAGCCCTTTTGTTGTCTTTTATATATTAATTTCAAGTTTTTATTTTATTTTTTGTTTTGCAGGCTAGCAATTGAGGAGATTGCGAGTGATCAAGAGAACCTTGACAAAGCTGAGTTGACTGTGCTGACTGTGAGTGTTTCCTTTGCGATTGCTGCCATTTTAAAGATTGTTTCCGATCGAATATTTAAATCTCCTTACAGCAAACCGCACAGAAACGAGACAAGTTGGAAATTGCTACTGGTTACCTGTGTAGTAACTGCAATTGTTGTTTTAAACTTGTGTTAACAATTTAACCAAAACTATATCTTTGCAGTTGAAGAAAATAGAAGCAAATAGTAACTTTTAGACGCGTTATACGCTTTATTGTAGTTCTTTTAGACGTTTACGTTTGATGTAAAGGCGAAATCAAGCTTTATCTAGAAATAGACTTTCAACATATGTACTAAGCCAACAACTTCTAATTATATATAGTTATACAACTACTAACATTTAGTTGCACAAAGTTATAAACATGTGTGAACACTTTAGCATAAACCTAACTAAATTCATCATAAATCTGTATCATGTTTACATTAATATACATATGCATTTAACTTTTTTTAAAGGTGTGAATTATTCGCGAATGTCCCATATGTTTAAAAAACCGAACATTTTATACAAATACACGTATGTATCTTACCTAAAATTAACATACTTATATATATGCATTTAAAAAATCCTTTAGGAACCTTTACTACGCTTACATATATGCATTTACAAAGAAAGACTTTAATTTTAGAGCAGGCACGTATATATTTCAAATTTAGAGAGCGATATACTGCTTAATTTCTAAAAACTTGTATTGGTCCAATATATATTTCTGGTATAGATTAAATGAACATATAACCATTATTTCAATATTTAGATAATTTATAACGGTTTGGTTAATGGAAAAGATATTTCATTAGATTAAGCATGAGTTGATTTTAAACTAGTTTCATTTCAGTTATATCACGAGTCAAATTAAATATTAGCAACTACTATGTTATTCATATAAAACTATAACAATTTTTTTAAACATGTAACATATAATTTATAATATAAAACTAAAAAAAAAAAAAATACAAAGATTGGTTCATAACTATATTGTCAGTCCAATCAATTCAATTATGTATACACATATAAGTATAATAAAAATTTAAAATAAGTTGCAAAAGATATCAAAACCAAACAATATGTTTTCAATTGATTTGATTTAATATTATTAATGTGTGAGGACCGTCTTCGAGACGGGGAATCAGGTTCGCCGGGTTCATCCATGGTCGCAAAAGTCGTTAGGTGCTCTCTAGTCGGATTTGAGAGTACTCGGGGAGTACCTGGCCTAGATGAAGAGTACTCTCGGGCCTCGGCAGCCTACCTTATAACGAGTACTCGGCCTTCTAGACCTTGTTTTACAACCATAGGTTCATCTGGTACACAATCGTAATTCGATCTTGGTGTGAATCAGAATGGATTTTTTTTGCTGGTGAACCCGAATACGATACCAAAGAAACTCAAACAAGTCGGAAAAGAGTTAGAAATTGGGTTCAGATTCATCGGGTCCAGTAGAAACACTGTCACAATTGAATCGGGTTCAATAAGTTGCAATAAGGTGTTAATAAAGGGTTAGGGGTTGTTTGTTTACCTCTTAATGAGGCTCTTAATGGTTCAGACCTCTTACTGATTTAGCACTTAATGGTAAAGACTGTTTGTTTCACGAGTAGATATCTGAATGGTTCAGACATTTGTCTCTGAATGGTTAATACCTTTAATCTGAATTGGTCAGACATTTGTCTCTGAACGGTTAATCATTATATAAGCTCTTAGTGTACTGGTCCAGCACTTAATGGTTCAGACCTCTTATTAGTTCAGCACTTAACCATTAGATGTTGCCAAACTTAGACCCCATCACCTAGGTAAATATATTTACTAACGGAACCCTTGACGGCATCCAAAATATAAACACAGCATCAGTACGAACCGGCGTTACTAATACTCTCGTCGTCAGTTAGACGTCTACCTCATCGATCCTCTCTCTCTCTAAATTCTCTCTCTAAAAACTCTTCATCCTCTTCCCTATGCCACCTGGACGTTAGGGTTTCCTCAAACGAAGATACACACACAGTGTGACATCACATCACATCATCATCGCTTTCTAACAACTTCTGTATCACTCTAGGGTTTATGTTTACGTTTAAATTTCCAAAGTTTTCATGTCGTATGAATATCGTCAATGGAGATTTCATCTACGTTCTCCGGTAACGGCGATATCCCCTTCGTTTCCTTCTTCTTAGCCCTAATTGTTACCGTTTTCTGTTGTTTCTTCTCACTCTTCTTCCGATTGTTCAAATTTCAACAAACTGATAAAATTAGGTCGTGTAATTGTGCATGTGGTTCGAATTGTGACGGTTCTATGGCGGTTACGGCGACGGCGAGGGTGATGAACGGTGGTAGTGGTGGTGCTGGTGGACAGGTGGCGGTGGTGGAGAGGGAGCGGCAGCAAGTGATTGGTGCGTCGATGATGGAGCAGTTGGTGCCGGAGATTACGACACATGCGTTGAGTTATTTGGATTATCCGAGTCTGTGTAGGTTGTCGATGACTAATAGTTCAATGAGGAGGGCTGCTAATGATGATAATGCTTGGAAGGCTCTTTATCATAAGGTTGTTGTTCTTCTGAACTTTTTTTAATCTAAGTTATAGCTGCTATATGTTTGTTATAATATGCTGTATGTATGTTATGTAAATGACTAAATGTATGCCATTTATGTGAGATAGTGATCTGAACGCCTGTTTTTTGTAATGTGAAACTTTATGCATCTGCATCAGGTGTTATTTACTAGTTGGATTTGGATACAAGAAAATGCCTGTGCTAGTTTTGTTGACATTATGCAGCTAGTCTAATAAGTTTCAGGTGTGGTACTACAGTTAGAGATCTGTTTATTAAGAGTACAGACTGTATAGCCGACATACAAAACTAAATTAGAGTGTAGATGTTTGATCTTTATGTTGGTTAAGTTAGCTGTCATTTGAGTTTGATAAGTATGTGTGTATTGCTAGTCTTGTATTATTCTGTGAAAAGTCATTTTACTATGTTAGTTTTCTAATGACTATGCATCTACAACACCCTTTTAGGTGTTCTTTTGGTTTCAGTCAGTTAATTACAAGACTTGTAACCTTGGTTTTAAAAATGCGCTTTAGGCGCAGCTAGTCACCTATGGGGCGTTTATGAAACTGCATCAAGTAGCTTAAGGCAAGGCCATTCTATGAAATGCTGTGAGCTGCTCACACATCAGGGCCTCATCAGTGTGAGGCATGTATTACCCATCAATGATTTTTGGTATACATGTTTACAGTGGAAAAGCAAATGAGCTACTCTAAGTGGGCTTTTTACTTTTCAGTCGGTTTTTGTGGGTTTTTGAGTAAAGAAAAGATGTAAAAAATTCAAACAACAGTCTAGATGTCGAAGCTGTGTCGCCTTCTTTCCCATCTGAAACGGCCAAATCTAAATCCAAAGTGTTTTATGATATAGTTAACATGGAACTGGGGAAGATTAATAAATGTTCCATTCTTTTCTGATCGGTCACATAAGCAGGTTTTGTGTCATGTAATCAAACATGTCTTCATTAGATCAGTGTTCTTCTCTGTTCTTTACTTTAGGCCATGTATTACACAATGTTTAATTTTCTGGATTGTTGCAATCCAGGAAGTGTATTCAACTATTCATGCTGATACCTTTCAAAAAAAAAAAAAACTATTCATGCTGATTTTTGTTTAGATTGCAAACATTAGCAAAGTTTGAAAACTGTTCTGTAGAGGTAAATTTATAAGTATTTTTGAAACTAGAAAGTGTTTTAAGTGCAATAGTATTCTCTATATAGAGAGTCTTTTTATGTAACCTGATTATACACACAATAAGTATACAATCACCTTCTGCATTCAAGTAGCAATCAATATACAATCATCTTCCCTGTTCAAGTATACTGGGCACCTCTACATGATACGAGCACCTTCGCATCACTTTGTGGCTTTCGTAACCCTGAGCACCTCGGAGCTCTTGCGCCTTTCAAAGCCAACATTGTAAGCATTCAAAATAGCTGTGTAGAAGTTATTGAAGTGGAGCATGCTGTGTACAGAGATGTACTAAACATTAAGTTGCATATCATATGTGTAGTTAATAGTTATCATTGCATGATAAGGCTGTCATCCAAAATATTTAGAATGAAATCTGAAAATGTATGATTGAAGTTGTATACAATTTTGAACCAAGATGAATCTGTAAACATGTAACAGAAAAAGCAGCTATACGCTAACCAAGCCTTCTAAATAGCCTCTGTTCTATTTGAAAAGAAAGTTACAGATGAAACATTTTACACCCATCAATTATTACTCAAAGCTAACGGACAGATATTTAGAAAATGTTTCTCGCTTCTTTTTTTTAATCATTTTGTTAGTTAAATCTTTTATTGTAAAGTTCTTTGTTTTTCTGAAATAAGCATTTTCTCATGCTAATCACACAGGAAATGCAGTTTATGGCTTAAGTGCACCATGTCCATGTATAAATATGTTTTTAGAGTTGTAGGCAACATTTTGTGTAGCATGGTGGTATGTGTGTATTTCTGCAGTCCAAGGTATATTTGTGAATTGTTTGTATTTTTAAAACTGAAAGTTAGGCATGGATGTTATTATATCATATGACCTTTTGTACATACTGGTTTTAAGTAAGCATTGTTTCTTTGAGTGGATCTTTTGTGTTCTTTAACATTGGGTTTAAGTTTAAGACACTAGTTCCTTGTAATGCCTTTTTTCTTTATGTCATGTTTACTTTTTGTTTCATCTCTTGAAGTGTTCTAGATTGAAAAGGTTTTGGCTCTTGAAAATAATCTTTTTGCCGCATTTAAATTTTTTGGCATTTTTCAGGATTTTACAATGGAACAAGATAGTATAACACCAGCAAATGGGTGGAAGGCCTACTATGCAGCTACTAGAGCAATTGTGAATATCAATCAACATTTTTTTGATATCATTAGAGACAGATCTCTTCCAGAAATGGGTCGACTTTGGCTTAACGCAGATTATGTCAAATGTATTCATGCCTCAGGGGAGTTCTTTACCGGGTAAGCTTCTCATTATTCTTCACTTCAGTTAGTATTATTATTTTTTGTTTATATGGGGCAAACTTCATAAAATATAAATGAAACCACTTTTTTCTGATTTTAGCAACCGGATTTAGATTTGATACAAAATAGAAACCAACTAGTAAAATTACCCGCGTGTTGCGGTGGGAGTTTGATCGACATCGGTTCGGTTCATTACAGTATCGATACGATACCGGCTCTCGGTATAACAACCGAAAGAGAAAAACAAAAATTAAGTTGAAAAAAAAGTTTATTGAAGTCTAGGGGTTGTTTGATAACTTTATTAAAGTTTAGGGTGTAAGAAGTAAAATGAGTAAACTAAAGGAGGTGAAAGTGAAAGATCACTAAATGACAAAAAAGGACCCGGTATAACAACCGAAAGAGAAAACTCAAAAAACAAAGTCGAAAGAAAATTTTATTAAAGTTTCGGGGCTGTTTGATAGCTTATTAAAGTTTATGGTGTAAAAAGTAAACTCAGTAAACTATAGGGGAAACCAGATTATATATTTTAGGTGCTCTTGTTTATATATGTTTTTAACACATGCTCCTGCTGTAGTTCCATATTGATGTCCGATGAACTGCTGTTCAAGTTTGATAACAAGTGGCAGGATTATTTGTTTAAAATGATGATGCAGGTATAGCGGTGTTTTAGGTAGCTGGCAGCTGGCGTTGAACTGGGAGCCAGCGGTCAATTTCCAGGTTCGAGATGTGCGGTCAAGGGTGCTGCCAGGTGTGGCTTGGGTGACGATGAAAGCCTATGTTGGGATGGAGCACAACACACACCCTATGAGCATGACTAATGTGTTTGAGCTCCACAATGGTCAGTGGTTCATGGTTCATCATCATAGCTCTGTCATGCTTGCTGATGGTGAGGTGGCTGATCAACCACCTATGCTTGGGTGAACCAACTTATTTAGATGATGCTTTTCTTTTTTGAAGTAAAGAAAAAAGAAATTGGTACAGTTATTTTAACTAGGGATCTTGAATATTACTTTCATACGTTGGATATGATGATCGATCGTATATGAATCTTTGGTTTTTGCCTGTTGACATCCCTGAGGCTGCATATGATGTTTATAAAAGCGTAGATTATGTTTGGTTTACACCCCCCATTGGAGGGGGATTTGATACTATGATGAAATGAAAACCTTTTGTACATGTATTAAGCTACTCTTAAACCGAACATTGTTATATTCACACCCGTAAAACTAAATCGTCAAACCAAACGTTAACATACCATTTTTAGTATCAAATGTAGCAGCTGTAGTGGAGGAGGTAATAAACCCCTCTACATCATCCATATGCCTGCCTCTTTCGATAACCGCCCATATGGACAGTATGTGGCCATGGACCGCTTCCTCGTATCAGTGTCTCCGTTATTTTTCACGTGTGTCGTTCGTAAACCATTGCATATATTCTGAAAACTAAATCACCAAAGCAGATATTATCTGGTCACTTTGCCCCTTTATATTTTGAATTAATAAGTGATAAAACTAGTTATTATTTTGATCACTTAGACGACTAAATACCCAAATTTGCAGTTACCAAGAGGCCAAAACAACTAGTTTCGTTTGTCCATTGACATGAGACAGAAAAGTGCTGCTAAATGATAAAAAATATGCAAATTAAAACTTTTATCATCTCTTCATAGTTATAAAGTCTTTCAAAACACATGGTGGCAACAAGACTGGAAAAAATAAAAATTAAATAGGTTATGTTAGATCTACGTTTTGCTTGTCTTGTCGGATTTACTAAACGTACGTCCCTTGTTAAATCAATCACATCATCACTCTACTTTTTCTCAACATAGATATACGTTACATGCATGAATACGTTTAGCATCACTGTATAAAATCGTTTTAGTTAAATAGTCTTGGACAAAAAATAGTGTAAACTACACGGATGGTCTATGTGGTTTACCAAAATTTTGGATTTGGTCCCTAACTTTTCAAAAGTACACAGATGATCTCTGTGGTTTGTACTTTGTAACACATTTAGTTTCCAACTTTTTTTCAAAAGTACATGGGATGGTCTATGTGATTTGCACTTTGTAACGCATTTTAGTTCCTAACTTGGACATGCTAAAACCTTTAGATTTAGGGTCTTAATATTAACACATGGGAAAACTTATTTACACATGGTGTATACGGGCCGTATACTGTTATACGGCCCGTATAGAATTAAAACAACTGACAAAGTCTGTGCCAGCAGACTTTGTCGACTTTGTCAGTTTTTTTTTTCATACGGGCCGTATAACAGTATACGACCCGTATACACCATGTGTAAATAAGTTTGCCTGGTCGTATACAATGTATAGGAACGTGTATACGGGCCGTATACTGTTATACGGCCCGTATGGAACGAAAATTTGATTTTTCAAGTATTTTAGAGTTGTGAGGTGCTCAAAACTTTCTAAAAGTAGAAAAAAATAAAACATCAACAAGTAACAAAGATTGAAGAACAAGAAAACGTGTCGTATGACTTAATAAAACGGAAGCTATCAACGCGGGATTACGGGCATGGTGTTAGTCTTTATTTAATATTTATAATATAAAAGGAAGGGTGAGGCATTTGATGAGAGTTGTAAGGAGGCTGAATAAAACGGAAGCTATCAACGCGGGATTACGGACATGCGTTTAATTCCCAACATATTTGTTTTGTCACGTACATTTCGTAAGAAACTTTTCGTGCACTGAACCTTCACATCCAATCATTTCCTGGTCAAATCACACACTATAAAGTTTAAATTTATCGTGTGTTGTAGTTTGGAAAGATGACCGAATAGAGATCTGAATAACAAACTGTGGAGAACTTATTTGCGTTATCCACCAACAATCCGTTCATTATCTGTTGTTGTTGTCACACCCCGATTTCCACGTGTCACCGGTGGGCCCGGTGAGGGAGTATCGTGACGTGGTTGGCAACGTAATAGTCAAACAACACAATATAATAATGCACAGCGGAAGCAATTGAAAATATAATACATCCGAATTTATTTATTGTAAACAAAGTCACAATATTCGGTGTTTATCCACAGAACGGATCGAAACAAAATAACATTTAATTGTTCAACAGACTTCTGGCATCCTAAGCTTGCGAGACTTTTATTGATGCTTAGGAGACAATCCAGCCAATTACGTTTAGTACCTGCATTCAGTCTTTTTGGGAAAATACGTCAGTTTACACTGGTAAATACATTCAACTGACTCATTTTGGTAAATGATTGAAAATTGGTTTGGATGCACGTGGCATAAATCATTTTATTTAACTTGGGAGAATTATTTAATATTATAATCTTGTGAACGAATTACATGTTACTTATGCGTTCAGTAGCCCGGAACGTATCCGGGTTAAAGATCAATAGACACACCACTTTAAGTGAGTTATACACGGGAGTACGCCTACACCCCGTGCTCAGGTCGTGGCCATCTCGTAAGATGATGCCAGGGATATCCGGGACATGGTCATTAACCCCCCAAAGGCTGTAAAGTAAACAAATCTGTTTAAAACGAGCCGATCAAATTATTCAACTACCCACTAAGCGTGGAGATTTGATGCCCGATCAAGCGGTACGCTATGTACCGTAACCCAAGCCCGTATAGGGAAAATAAGTTAAAAGTATTTACCTGATGCAAGTATAATTCACAATAAGTAGAATGCACGTAGCTTTTACTGTCTCTCCTAATCTGGAACGAAGGTTTAATATAACCTATTAGAATTCTAACGGGTCTTTTATTAAGCTTAAGCTTAGACCGGCTAGTTTCAAGATACGGTTCGTACGCACAATTAAGCGAAGACCGGATAGAATGTGATTCAGACCCGACAAGTTTGAAGACTTGTTTAATATGGGTTTATTATTCACATTCTAGATTTTGAGATAAAACCGTTAAGGTTTGACCCGTTTCGGCTAATTTATGTAAACTTGTTACATAAACCGAACCGTACGCGTAATAATCGTGACGGGTAGTCATGAGAGCTATATACAGATTTCCTAAGTTAATTATGTCTCAAATATGTTGTGACATCAGTAAGGTGTCTTTCGTTATGCCCGAAACTAATTTAAACACAAACTATGCCCCGTAGGGGTAGTTTGGTCATTTTAAAGTTTGTAAAAGAGTTTAAATGTCTAACTGAGTTACAGGTCTGATGTAAACAGCAAACATACTCAATTTGATGAGTTTTAACAGTAGGCTAAAGCATGTATGTGAAACTTATCATTTTTAACCAAACTAGGCCCCGTAGGGGTATTTTGGTAATTTCACATAAGCCGACAAGCTCAAAACTGAAGTCTGAGTTTATCAACTTTTGCTTACTGTTAAAATATGATAATTTGCTTCTTATATCAGTAGGTATCAACCCGGGTATGTCCAATATGATTTTAAAACATACTATGCGCTAATAACGCTAAATAAGGCGATTAAAGGCCATTACCGGGTTCGATACTTAAGTCTGATATTTTTATATTTCCAGAAGGCTTAAAATAATTCATTTATCATAACTAATCAGTGGTAAAAGGTTTGGAGTCGTTTAGATGTGTAAAACTCATTTTATGGCCCGTAAGGGCAAAACCGATAATTACCGAATTAAGCCTACGACTATGAGTTATGCTCAGCCTAAAATTAATTAAAAATCTTTAAAATTCCCAAAATAATATATTACATCAGTGGGTAATTCGTTTGATACCAAAAAGTATGTTTAATTAGGCTATACACTAATTACGCCATTTTATTAACATAAAGCACCGTAATTACGCTAATGAGCATAACTCTTAATCTACAAGTCAAACTGATGTCAAATTTTGCATACAAGTTTATATATCAATATTCAAGGTTTCTACACTTTTACATTTTCATAAATCATGTTTTAAGGTAATAAGGGCATAACGGTCAACATATGAACAATTAACGGAAACTTGCATATTAATTGGATAACTAATGAACCGAGGTGCATAATCACAGAGGGTTGTTCTAACATGTAACCTAGTCCAATTTAAGCTCTGTGGCATTTCTAAAATATGCCTAAACGGGTCAGAACTGAAAGTCAAAGTGAAAGTCAAACTATGTGACTTTCGGTTCCGAACCGGGTCTAAACAGGAAATAGTCGGGTTGAACAGGTTTGGACATGTTCTTACACTAATTACTAAGTTATAACAATAATCAAACAGGTTATACATGGTCTAGATAGCTAATTATGCATAAATGACCTTTTAAGAATTCTGTTGACTTTTTAAGTATATGTTTGACCCGACTTTTGAACTAGTTAAAGTGGTGATCAGGGGAAACCCTTTTGGGGTTTTATTACCCACATAAATACCAACTTATAACTACTTTTAATTCGAGATTTGACTGAGCCATTATTGACTAATCTCGAAGTCAAACCGTAATTACGACGGTTTGACTTTTAGCTATTTAACTAAGCTAAACTCAAACAAGAAAGGATTAGAACACTTACAAGGGTCTTATGCACGACTTATGATCAGTTGGGAGAGTTCCTTAGCTCCAGAAAGGCTCCAAATGATCAGATGAAGGTGTGAGAATGTTTGTGACTTTGAAGGGCTATTTATAATGGTTTCAATCACCACAAATCATTGACAAACAAGTCTATGAGTGCCCACAAACAATCAACAGGTGTCCTAGGGGCTTAGGAGGTGTTTTAGGGGCCATGAGAAGTGGAAAAACGAGTAGAGGTCGCGAAAATACGCAATGGCAGACCATCAGCGAATTTTTCGGAGCTGGGCACACCCTCGCGTAGCGCGAGGGACCCGTCGCGCAGCGCGACCCCCATGCAGATCAGGTTTTTGATTTTTGTTTGCGATTCAGCCCTTGTCTCTTCAAAACTCGAATAGTTACTGATTTATTGCACTTTAAACCTCCACAATTGATCTACTAAGGCCTTAAATCATATACCCACTTTGCCAAGTCCCCGGGTAACTTTATTTTCACCCGAAAAGTCCTAACTTTCGACGTTTACGCTTTAACGCTTCGCACACGAATTTGATCATAACTTTCTCATACGTTAACGAAACCTTATGAAATTTTTATGGTGCATTCTCGTGAGCATAATTAATATTTACAAAGCTTTGGGTTCGTCAAAAGGTCACTCAGAGGTATAAATTAAACATGTTGACACATTTGGTCCCTGTAGTTTGAAATCACACACATTTAGCTTCGTATGATCCATGATTTATTCGTTTGAAGGTATGAGCATCGTGTAGGGGTAATATATAATATAATTATTCACAGTTGACACTTAGAATACGTATATTCACATACTTTCCACGTTTGTCAACTTTAGTCCTTCTATAATATTTCTTTCACACGTTTAAACATTATGACACGTGTCAACACATTATAGGACGTGAATTTTCGAGGTGTTACAGTTGTCTAAAACAATATCAATTAACGTTCAGTTGTGTATACAAATTCATCACCGGTTTCTACAGCACAAGCACATGCACAGGGAGAATGTTCTCGAAATTGAAGGAAAAGAAAAAATGGTTGTTGATGTTTTTCACTATCAGGATTTTGTTGGTTTGTTTGAGAACCAGATTCCAATGTCCTACTACTTCAATCCTTCCTACATTATTGAAAATTACTATATCACCCGCCATTCTCTTGCACCTGTATACATTGATTGTGGATTTTCTTGAGTCGTCGGGAAAACTTTTCCTCAGGGGAGGGTGAGTAGTATGAGTCTGAGTCCATTGTGGTTCGTGAATGTTGGAAGAACCCGACACGTCTTCTGCTGCCTCTTCGGTTGGTAAAAGACATAGGATGGCTTCTAATACAGGCTCTTTGTCAGTTGTGGTTGATTTATATGAGGAGGTTATGAAACGAATATATGTTTATGCGAACATCCTTATTTTGTCACGTACATGCGTTTAATTCCCAACATCCTTATTGTATCAGACTCTCTCCCCTCCTGATGCAATTTTCACAGTGGTACCAATGTCCTGCTACTACAATCCTTCCAACGCCTGATTCCGATACAACCCTTGTGGATTTCGGTTGGTTCAGAAACTAAACAAGAGAAGCAACTAAAAAAAGGAAAGAAAGAAATTTTTTACCATATGTATACGGGCCGTATACCGTTTATACGGCCGTATACTCTCGGTAAAAAAACAAATTTACCGATCGTATACAATGTATACGATGATTGTATACGGGCCGTATATTCTGATACGGCTCGTATACTATGGGTAAAAAATGGTAAAAAATGGTTTATTCTCTTTAATCTATTAGAACGATCCTTGTCTTGAGAACCTGATTCTGGTTTAAACAATGGAATTTGTGGATCAACAGAAATAACTGAAAATAACTCGCCATTCTCTTGCACCTGTATACGTTGCAAGGTATAGAATGTTTGAAGTATTCTTGGTTCAATACAAACTCTTCTGAAAGACAAGAATACAACGTTCTTGTATCACAAGATAATGGTTTCTCGACAAATGAAGTATTATCTGACATCCTCTGTTCATCATTGTTCTTGAAGATGAAGATGAAGAAACGAGACTTTGTTTTGAGAAATTAACAAGGTAAACCTGAATTTTCAGATTTTTAGACACTTACTTGAACATGAGTCTGAGTCCATTGTGGTTCGTGAATGCTTCGATTTCAACAAATCTTTCAAGGTCTTAAGTGATGGACAACTGGTTAAAAGATGTAGAAGAGTTTGTGTAGAGATCTTTACGTACAAATTTGCATAATCCTTACGGTTACAAATGAAGCGTTGGGATTCAAGGGTTTATGAGTAAAAGAATTGTGGATTTCGGTTGGGTCAGATCTCGGAAGTACTGAACAACAGAAATAACAATATACGGCCCTCACAAAGTTGTCATTTTCAAGTGTGAGATTAGCCAAACAAGGATGAAAGATACTCAAACCATCTGATCCCGTTGTTGCAAACTCCTTTAATGTGATATTCTTCTAGTTTGCACATTTTGAGAAAATACCAATGTGTTTGTCAGCTTCGTCAATACACAAGTGACAGAATTTGTGGATTTCGGTTGGATCAGAAACTTAACAAGATAAACAACTAAAAAGTTAACATTCTGATTCAGATTCAGAAAGCAGATGTTTAGTAGTGTTTGAGAAACTAACAAGGTAAACCTTAATTTTCAAAATTTTAGACACTTACTTGAACCGTTAGTAATGCTAGATGTCATTTTGGCTGAACCATAACCTATTACAGCACTGTATGAACCTGCGTTTTGAAAATAGGCTTTGTTCTTCGTTTATTGGATCGTTCTAATAGATTAAAGAGGTTTTTACCATATGTATACGAGTCGTATACGGTTTATACGGCCGTATACCATTGGTAAAAAATATTTTTACCGATCGTATACAATGTATACGATGGTTGTATACGGGCCGTATATTATTATACGACTCGTATACTATGGGTAAAAAATGGTAAAAAAGGGATTATTCTCTTTAATCTATGAGAACGATCCTTGTCTTGAGAACCTGATGCTGATTTAAACAACGGAATTTTTGGATCATACTACTAGCAGAAGAACCCGACACGTCTTCTGTGATGATTCGAAACATTCACGAACCACAATGGACTCAGACTCATACTACTAGCAGAAGAACCCGACACGTCTTCTGTGATGATTCGAAACATTCACGAACCACAATGGACTCAGACTCATACTACTAGCAGAAGAACCCGACACGTCTTCTGTGATGATTCGAAACATTCAGAATAACTAGCAGAAAAACCCGTACCGGTGATTGTTTATCCATACTATTCTTCATAGCCATATTCCCACTCACAAGTTGTTGATACATATCGTCCGTTCAGTTGTGTACCCTTCAATCTTGTTGAGTATTTTTCTAACTTTATGCTTGCATCCACCACAGTGAATATTAACTTTGTGTGAAAGAGTTTGGAAACCGGACGGAATCTATGAAGAAACTGTTGGAATTTATGGATTTCGGTTGGTTCAGAAACTTAACAAGAGAAGCAACTAAAAAAATACAATTGATTTCTCTTCCGGTTACCAGGCCTATCATCTCCGTCTACGTTTGGTTTCCTCAACGAAGAACCATCAGCCATTATCATCCCTTTTTTCCTTTGGTTTCTGGTTGATTTTGAGGGTGAGGGTTTTGAATTGATTCATGCGCTCAAGTTTCAACTACTGGAGTGAAAATTGGTAAAAAATGGTTTATTCTCTTTAATCTATTAGAACGATCCTTGTAACCATCAACCGTTCAAGTTGATATAGGAGAGTACTGAACAACCGAGATAACAGCTCCGGTATTTATCACCAACCCATCTTTGGTAGTGTTTGTTTGAGAACCTGATTCAGATACACAACGGTCTCTTTGCTTCGTCCACTAGAACTATTTGTGTATGCATTCTTTTGGTAGTTAACAACGCTAATTAGAAAAAAATCTGTAAAAATTAATCATATCGATTGCTATAACAGGATGGATGTGACACACATAGATAGATAAAATGTCACAGTTGTCAAGACTGTTTGTCGGGTTTCCAATGCTCACACAGGGTGATAAACAACGCTGATACACGTAACATCTACTTATATTTAGATTTAAACAATGCCCGCCTCAACTGAGATAACGGACATCCATCAAGCTCAAAAAGAAAACTTGTGTTTCCCATAGTCACAAAAGATTGCGGTTTGTATTTCGCATAGCCACTGTTTCCGTAGTAAAAAACGGTTGCGGTTTGTATTTCGCATAGCCATCGTTTCCGTAGTAAAAAACGGTTGGGTTTGCACATTCAATCTTCAATACTTCAGTAAAATACCACTAGTAGAAGAACCCGACACGTCTTCATGTAACAGAGAATGTTTTAGAAATTGAAGGAAAATGAAAAGATTTGTTGAAATCGAATTTGACAACTATGACAGCTTATTAAAAGTATCGTGTGTTGTAGTTTGGAAAGATGACCGAACAGAGATCTGAATAACAAACTGTGGAGAACTTGTTTGTGTCAGGTTCTTCTGCTAGTTACTCGGAATCGATAAATAACCAACACGAAGATCTCTGCGATCGCTAAGGTTTTCATCAACGGACTGATCGGTAACGTTACTCTACCTGTGCTCCGATTTAAGCGGCATGTTCCGATCAACGTTTATCGACATTGTTAAAGGTGATGAAGAGTTTAGAAACCCTAGAATGATTGTGTTTTTACGGGAATAAAACGTGATACTTGAAAAAACGCCAATATATACGGCCCGTATATAGTTATACGGCCCGTATACCATTGGTAACATCAAAAACCCACAAAAATAAATCAATTGAGCCGTATACGTTTTACAAATCGTATACACATGTATATGACCCGTATAACTGTATACGGGCCGTATATAATAAAACAAAAAAACATTCCCTGCGGATTTTCCTATTCAAAAACATTCTATACGAGCCGTATAATTGTATACGGCCCGTATACAATAGGGGATGTGAAAATAAGATATAGGGTATGTGGGAATAAGGCACCCCTAGATTTATTGGCTAGGGACTAAACGTGTTACAAAATGCAAACTAGGGGACCATCTATGTACTTTCAAAAAGTTAGAAACCAAATCTAAAATTTTGGTAAATCAGGTAAACCATTCATGTACTTTCAAAAAGTTACTCTAAACAATACTTATGAGATTTTTTAGTTAAGTAGTCTTGGACATAAAAAAGCCTATGAGATTTTTCAAAGAGTTAAATGCCATTTTAGTCCCTATGGTTTTAGTTATTTTGTCAGTTTAGTCCAAATGTTTTATTTTTAACCTGTGGATCCAAAAAGGTTTCACCGTTGCCATTTTAGTCCACTGGGTTAACTTCATCCATTTTTTCTGTTAACCAGAAGGGCAATTCGGTCATTTTATATGTAATTCTGTTAACTAGAAAGGCAATTCGGCCATACAAAATGACCGAATCGCCCTTCTCGTTAACAGAAATAATGGATAAAGTTAACCCAGTGGACTAAAATGGCAACAGTGAAACCTTTTTGGACCCATAGGTTAAAAATGAAACCTTTGGACTAAACTGGTAAAATGACCCAAACCACAGGGACTAAAATGACATTTAACTCTTTTTCAAATAAAAAACAGTTGGCTAAAGGAAATCGCTTGTTCTGAACCACTCACTCGTCAACAAGATACGGTTCCCTTCACTCCACCTCAACCTCCAACTTTCACGGTGGAGTGTGGCAACCAAAATGGCAGCAGCAGCAACAACCCTCTTTTCCACCCCAATATTACCCCATCACCACCCAATATCTACCCACTCCTTTTCCTCTACCAAATCATGGCAGCCGTTGCTCACCAAATCTCCACTCATCCTCCTCCGAGCTTCCTCCACAACTCCCACCGTAGATAAACAAGAAGAAGAAGAAGAAGAAGACAACACCTCTTCCGACCAATCTCAACCCATCAACTCAATCCCCATTGGGTATTTAACTATTTCTCATCTATATCTCATTCATAGTTGTTAATATTATCAATGTTTTAAAAACCGGTTAAGCCGGATGCCGGAAGCTTGGCCGGCACACTGAGGGAACGGCAAAGAAGTTGTATTGCTGTTAAATTGGGTTGGACTTTTAATTTTTTGTGGCTCAAAAAAATTGGCATCTACCTTCTTAGTAAAACTTAACGCCCAAAAAAAGTAACAATGGTGAATTCTTGGATTATTTTTTATTATGGATTAACTTTTGTAATATTTTTAGTTATGAAATAGTGTAGTTTTTGGATTATTTTTTGAGTAAAAATTGTATTTTATGGATTTATAGGGTTAATTAGTCAACCCGCGCTCGGTGCAGCTCGGTTCAACCGGTTGAACCATTTCTGAGTCTGTCCCAGCACGATTTAAAAAAAAAGAACGTTTTTTAAAACATTGGTTAACAACGATGATAGCAAATGTGTTAAAAATCGGTTCAAACCGGCCGGTTGTACCGGTTGAACCGTCCGGTAGAACCGGTTAAACCGCCCGGCACACCCGCTTGAACAGCCAGATATACCCGGTTAAATCGTTTTTGAGCCAAATCCAGTACGATATAGAAACCGGATTTTAAAACACTATAGCGAATAGCGTAGCGCTCACTATCTGGTGTCTAGCGCTTAATAGCGTGAAATAGCGACAATAAGGGTTTTTTTTCTTTTTCTTTTAAAATAAATTATTAAAATCCGAATTTTTAGGCATTTTAATCAACCAAACGGCTGTAATCTTCACCAATTGCATAAAAATACCTTAAATTTGTGAATAAAACCCAAATTAAAAAAAAAAATTAATACGTTACCGCTAAACATCAGATAGCGCTCGCCATCTCATCGTTTTTTTCTTTTTCTTTTTTAAATAAATTATTAAAAACCGAATTTTTAGGCATTTTAATTAATCAAACAGTTGTAATCTTCACTAATTGCATAAAAATACCTTAATAAACCATAATTTTTTATTAAAAAATTTTTCTAATACATTACCGCTAAACATCAGATAGTGCTCGCCATCTCATCTCTATCGCTACGAAACGTATATGTAGCTTGTGGCTCTTTGCCGCTATTCGCTATTAACAACTATGAATTCTCATTTAACTTAGCTTTCAACTTTCATGTCATAACATAATAATTTTGGGTATTATTATTGTGATACAGGGGTTGTCAGGGATGTGGGAAAGCAGAGATGGAGAGGGGATGCAACGGTGAAGGAAGAATTCAAGGCGGAATCGCAACCGTGCCGGGGTTCGGGTGGTGGCCCATTAAAGCTTACAGGCCTTGCCCTGGTTTTGT